>CM053787.1:947989349-948376849 GCA_028749045.1 Cupressus sempervirens | reverse complement strand
GGAAAGATCAAAGCCACAGCTCACAAGAATCACCTATATGCAAACACCTATCACAGAAAGAGAGAAGCAAAAATCTATGGAGGCCAACATTGCTAGATCCATAGATGAGACATTCTTGATGAACAAAAAAGAGATTTCTATTATCAAAAGTGAATAAATAAATTAAAAAGAGATCTATCCTTATAAAAGGAGATCAAATCCCAAATAGGGTAAAACCTAGGTTTTATGATAATAATTAATAAAAGAATTAATAATTATATACTTAAAGTTTAGATTAGGTAAACAAGAGATAATAATTAACTTAATAATTAAATCAAAATGATTTAATTAATAAGGCAATATCTTATTCCTCTAAGACACCCCCTTAAGATAAACTGAGGGAGTAGCCAAAAACCTAGAAACTACTGTCGAAAGCAAATTTGGGTCCCAACAACAAAGCTTAATGCAGTACCCAAGCACAACCAAATCTCTGAAAAGAGGAGAAATAAAGAAAACTACATGAGAAAAACCCTACTCCAAAGAGAGATGGAAGGAATGTTCAAAAAGATAGGAGCACTAAATGATCATGAAGAACACAACTAAAGCATGAAGCTACAAACACTCTCAAATTGTTGATCTAAAGAACCTCCACTATATAGAACATTACCAAGTAGAGAATACTATGTTTGAAGAGCTGATCAATTGAAGATGGAAGGTATCTTCATGGCCTCTAAAAAGAGGAATAAAATAATGTTAGGTAAATGATCCATCTTAGCAAAATGAACAGGTATCCAACCACCACAATTATCTAGTAGATAGAATCAAATACTAAATACATATCTCACTCCATCAAACCAAGAAAGAAATAGAACCAAATCCTAAGACGTAAGACATGAATGCTAAAAGTGAATGCAATATCTTCTCTAGAAAGAAGAACCAGGAACATTGAGAACACAAAAGAAATACAAACACCTATAATGAAATGTATCATCGACACATCATGAGGCCAATGTTGTGGAAGGAACACTCACTTGATAAAGGAAGATGGTGAATATGTCTAACATGAAACCCCTAAGCCACTTTATAATGTAGTGTGAGTACAAAAAAACACAAAGATGTGCAAGATACCAAAATACAATAGAGTAATACTTTATCTTAGTTCGTTTGCAAAAATACCACAAAAGGATGTCAACAAAGATCAAAAGAGACATAAAGCTTCAATAAAATAGATAGTATAACCCATGAAAAATCATTTGAAATAATAAAATTAATCCCCAAACCTAAAACAACCAAGATATCCATCAAAATGCAAAAAAATAAAAAACTAAATGGAATGTGCGTGGACCAAAATCTAGAAACTAGAATGTCTCAAAATATGTCTCTCAGAGTGCAAAACAAATCTTATTAATTTGAAAGCCAAAATAGGCCACCAAACAGCATCAAAAATCCAAATAAACTACATCATCACAACAAACTCAAAATCATCTTTCCGGTGATATCTTGTTTGTGAAAAACAGAGTTTGGATGAGCAAGTTATGGCCAAAAAACCACATGTAGGTGCAAAAAAAGTGCTAGAAAAGCAAAAAAATAGTTGTCTCAAGATCCGTGCTAGAATGCCTCAAAAAAATGCCCACCAGTACCAAGAATTGCGTCAAGTAATGTCTCAGTTCAATACTAAAAATGTCATGACTTGTGTACCCAAAAATATTGATACATGAGATTAAAAAATCCTAATTTTTGTGCCAAAATTCACAAAATCACCACCTTGCCAAATGTGTCATTTTTTTTATTTTCAAAAAAATATCGATTTCCATGCCAAAATTTAGAAAATCACTACCTTAGGTTATGTGTGAACAATCTAAATTTGCAAAATAAAATTCCTGATTTGTGTGCAAAAAATATAAAAATCCTCACCTTGGGAAATGTACCAAAAAATTAGAAAATCGCCACCTTGAGAAACATGCCCAATTTGGGAGCAATATTTTTTAGCCTAAAATTTTAAATGTGTCCAAATTTGACAAATTTTATATGAAGATAGGGGTTTTTAGGTGCTTTGAGCTCAACGGGGATGTCTATTTGGGCTTAGAGTGCATAAAAAATCCATGACCCCCAAATTTAGTGCAAAAAAAATTTGAAAAAAGAAATCCTCTGAACAAAAAGCATAGATCTGAAAGGAAAGACAAATTTATCATAAACAAAACAAGGGCATGAAGATTTGGAGTTCTAATACCATATTGAAGTTGATGAAAGATCAACCCCATAGCTCCCAAGAATCACCTGCATACAAACACCTATCATAGAAAGAGAGAAGCAAAAAGCTACGGAGGCTAGAATTGCTAGATCCATGGACGAGACATTCTTGATGAGCAAAAAAGGAGATTGCTATTATCAATAGTGAATGAATAAATTAAAAAGAAATCAATTCTTATAAAAGGAAATCAAAACCCTAATAGGAGAAAACCTAGGTTGCATGATAATAATTCATAAAAGAATTAATTATTATATGCCCAAAGTTTAGCTTAAGTAAACAAGAAATAATAAGTGACATAATATTCAAATCAAAATGATTTAATTTAATTTATAAGGCAATATCCTCTCTCTCTCTCTCTCTCTCTCTCTCTCTCTCTACCATATCATTTAATTCTTCTCTCTATCATATCCTCTCTCAATCTCTCTCTCATTCTCTCTTTGTCCTATACCCTCCTTCTCTTTGTCCTATCTCCCCTCCTCCTCCTCCTCCTCCTCCTCCTCCTCCTCCTCCTCCTCTCTCTCTCTCTCTCTCTCTCTCTATCTCTCTCTCTCTCTCTCTCTCTCTCTCTCTCTCTCTCTCTCTCTCTCTCTCTCTCTCTCTCTCTCTCTCTCTCTCTCTCTCTCTCTCATTGCATCTCCCTCTTCATATCCCTTGCTACCCCTTTATCCTATCCTCACCCTCTCTCTCATTCTCTCCATCACTCACTCCCTCTTTCAATCTACCTTTGTGTAGTAGTAATAGAAAACCTAATTGGTTTACACAAAATCCAATTGGGTTATATGAAACATGATCAGGTTAATTGTCCATATAGATAATGCATTTAGAACTCAATAACCAATTGAGTTATTGTAAAATGTAAATAAAAAAAAATTTCAATAGTTATTATGTTTTTTCAATCCGGTCCACCAAATTTTACTATTTTTTCACATGTATTTATATACCATGTATGCAAGTGTAAGGTTTTTTGTGATAGGAAATGCTAAATTTTATATTTTTCATGTGCCAACATCTTATTGTGAGCATAAAATAATCATACAAATTTGTTTAGTTTTGTATTTTGTTATTTATTTTATTCATGTTATTGTTTGTAGGGTAATTTTCCTCTACAATCATGAGAAAGAACAAGAGAGGAATGATTGAAAAATGAGAGGTAGCAAAGGCAAAAAAGGGGAGCATGTGAGGAGATTATGTGAAGATACATCATCAAATACCTCTAACATAAGTGATTAAAATCTACCTATTGATATTAATGTCACAAATGCACCTAATTTGACAAATGATAGTGTTCAACATACCCCAATTAACATGATTATGACAAATACACTTATGTCACTGCATGCCCCTAATGTGACATCTCAAGTTGAAATGTTGAATGCCCATGATGTAAGCAATGAAAATATAGAGCATGCACATACATCAACATCCCCTAGAATAATTCATAGAAAACAAAAGTTTCTAATTGACATTGATGAAAATATTTTGAAGCCAATGAATGATAAAATGTTAGAAAGAAATTGTAGGAGAATTCTTCAAAATATTTGGAATAACTATTTTTGAAAATTTAAATCAAAGTGGAAGATGCTAACTTGTTTTTGAAATGGTAAAAGATCTAAAATTTAGAGAGAGAATGAGAATTTTAGGGTTACAAACATATTAAAATAGTAGCAAAAGAAGCATTGTTAGAAATCTCTTTAATGCATACCAATCCATTGGTTCAAAAACATGTACCAAAGATGCTAATATAAGTCAATGGGTCATCACATCAACCATGATGGGAAAGGAAATGGAAAAAACTCGCATGGTAAGAAAAACAAGTAAATCATTAAGGATAAGTAGAACAATTTTACTCAAAGCCTTAGTGAGGTGAGAGAAAATTTAGAATTCTAATGAGACTTCTTCTTGTTCATTCCAAGGTAGACTCCCACATAAGGATAAAGTTATTATTGATGCACTAAGAACATTAATAGAAAACTTTTGGCATGACAACACAAAGGCTTCACCAAACTAGAAAGATGTTGTCAAAAGATGAATGGAAAAAATAAACCATGAGCCACATGCAAAACATTTTTTGGATATGATTCAAACAAAATTTTATGAAATGCTTCTTCAAAGATTTCCTCAATTAAAATGAGCCAAATTTTTTTTGAGATGAAAAAACCATTCTATGTTAAGGTAAATCATTCACATAGTACATGTTGTTGTAGAGTTCATGTTGAGTTTTCTATGCATTATGAGGTTTATCATTATATATGTTGTGCATTGCATACTAAAAAAATATTGATGGAATGTGGTCTACAATTAACTCCTAAGTCACTGAGAGAATTTATTATAGGTATACTATGTAAACAAGATGATTGGTGCATGCATTATAAGACCATGTGTTTGAAATTTTTTTTCCCTCAATGTTATGGTTTGAAAAAGTTGCATAGATGCCTACATCTAGATAAAACACATGAAATTTGTAAGATGTTAGTTTCTTTTGGAATGTACAAGTCAGTTATATATGGTGTTAAAGATGAAAATGAATTAAAGAGGTGTGAATTAATGAAAAATGATGTATGTGTATATGATTTTTTGGAATTGTTTCAAGAGAAAATAGTTTATGACTACATAGGTCATACACATAGAGCTAGATAGTTAGATGAGCAATTCAAGTTGTGTAATGACACTTTTTCCCTGGGTATGATTGTGTCGATTGTTTACTTCGCTAAGAACTATATACTAAAACCTCTAAATGAAGTGCAACCAATGTATTATAACTCTATACAAGTGTCATTTTTTTAACACATAGCATTTATTCATGCACATGATAGCACAAAGGATGAAAAAAAAGTATTAAGAGAGTGTCACATTTATATCAATGATGATCAAACTCATTCATCAAAGTTTGTGCAAGGAAGTTTTATAGTTTTCTATGACAATTTGAGGGAAAGAGATGAAAGATACAATCAACACATTATATGATAAGACAATTGCACCACATAATTCAAGAATGCAAGGATGTTCTATTGGTTGAGAAGGATGCATGTGACAAGTGGAGTGCAATAATTTTTTGAATTTCATTGAGGTGAGACATGGAAATGGAGAGCATGATGGTGTTGGAGTATGTGTGAAAACAATCCTTAGTAGAGTGAAATTAAAGTATGAAGGTGGCACAATATTAGAAAACACTGAAACAATTGTCCAATGGTGCAATTCTATAATGGGACCATGTAATACAGGTAAGTCTATGGTTTCTAGATATTTTTGGTTGATATGTGAACCTATGATGTAGGAGCATCCTAGGGTAATTGGACATCCTGCATGATTGAGGGATTTTGGCAGAGTTGAGTGGACCTATTTGGGTCTTGGTTAATTATTTTTTATGTATTTAATAAGTATTGTATGCCTTTAAAGGAATTTGGTATTTAATTTCTATTGGAGGTTGGCTTGTGGCTCTTCATGTATTTAATGTAAGGGATATTTAGTTTGTAGCTTAACAGACTAATTTGTGGCTTAGTTGGGTATAATTAGGGGGTATTATGAAGTCTTTAGTCATTATTCATCCATCTTCAAGAAGAGGATGTGGTAGAGGAGACATTTTTGAGAAGGGCTAGTAGCTGAGGCTTGGGATACAAGGATATTTCTTGGTGGACTTGTGAGTACTAGTTTGGATCTTCCTTGGAGGTTTCTACCATAGTATGGATCTAGACTAGCTAGGGTTTGGATTGGATCTTGAGGGATCTTGTAGAACTATTACTTGCTTTGTATTTGGTTGTAACTGGGAAGGCCTTATAGTTTGACACATTGCATGTAATTAGTTATTTTATGAATAAAGAGTTGTGATTTGATATCAGATCTTTCATTATTGTTATGTTTCTATTGTATGGTTATTTTTTGGGGGATAAGACATATCCTTTAGGGATCCTCCTACCTTGCACTACATCAACCTAACATTGAAAATTTGCAAGACTATTGTACACTTATAAGATGAAGTGAGATGAATTATTGAAGCTCAAATACAATGTCACTAGCTATTCATACTAGAAATTTTTCATACTTTTTCCATTTGTCTATGCATAATTTATGGGATGAATATCAATCAAAAGAGTGGGTTGACCAATGGTCTTGTAAACCTTTTCATCCAATTGATTCATATCAACTTCCTATAGCACTACAACTCAAACACGTTGAAGCATCAACAAATTTTGAGCATGTATCTAACCTAGTTGAGCCAAGTACTAAGTTATCAATTTAATACTTGGTTAAAATATATTACTTTCAATTTAATCATTAAATTAACGTTCTATATAATGCAGATCATGTATATGTAGTTATTGCATATCAAAATAATGACGAAGGAATAGATTACTTTCTATGTTGGTTTATTGAGCCCAAAAAGAAATTGATACCTATAGTCATTGATGGTGAGGATATTGAGTACCAAATAGGATCTATTGTTTTGACAAACACATGGATTAGAAGGTAGCATCTTTTTGTCCCCTACCAGGAAGATCTCTTTAAGTCAATTTGTCATGTACAATGTATCAATTTTGACTTTAAATTGTCTTTACAATTAAATGTAAGTACCCTATCAAGAATTCTACCACATCATTATTTGATGATTTTAAGACACACATGCATATTATTCATTACTCTAACCTTATTATTGCAAGAAACATTCAATTGATACCTTATCATGATAGGTCTCTTAACAAGAAGTTGTGGAAAGTATGTGAATCTAATCATGAGACAATACTTGATACAATAAGGGTTAGAGTTGATCCAAAAGGTTCCCTTGATTGATTGTGTGCTATATAGCTGAGTCATTCTACATATGGTAGAATAATTTTGAAAATTTTGTATATAAATGTTATGTGAAATATTGTAACTTCACAGTGATGTGCATATGTAGATGACAAATTTTTTATATAAAAAAGAGAAGACATATAACATATGGATATTTTTACATGCCATATTTTCTATAAAAATTTGATAAGAGATGTCACATGTGCATATTTAGATGCCAAATTTTGTATATAAAACTGATAAGACATGTAACATGTGCATATTTATATGCCATATTTTGTATAAAATTTTGATAAGAGATGTCACATGTGCATATTTAGATGGGGAATTTTGTATATTTAAAAGAGAAGACATGTAAAATGTACATATAAAAAAGAGGAGGAGATGAGAGGAAGGAGGTAACCAAATTTAACTCCTAATTTACCTAAATGCTATACAGAAAGTTTGTCAAAACACAATTTTCTACTTCAGCCAAAGTTAGAGAAAAATAGAGTTAAACTATAGGAAGAGAAGAAACTTGACAAAAAATGATCATAACAATATGATGTTGTGGCCTCTCAAGAGTTTTAGAAAAATATAGAGAGCTTTTTGAGAGATCTAATCTTTGACAAGATGAAAGGGTGTACTCCCTGAGAATGAACATCAAAGCTTTTGCTTCTACAATAGTAGCTTCTCCTGTAATCAAGGTGCCATCCATGATTTACTGGACCGAGACACAAGAAGGCATAAATGAAGGCCAAAAAGCTTTATCCTTCTAAGATACATACCAAAAAAGTAAGCCAAAGTGATAAAGAGATAAGGAGAAAAAGGATCACCTTGTCTTAGGCCACTAGAAGTACCAAAGAAACCCTTTGGGGATTGATTAACTAAGATTGATAACCAAGGCATTTTCAAGTACACCTCCATTAACTAAGGATTCTACCATGAAACCAAACCTTCTTGAGGACCTTGATAACAATGTGTCATGACACCATATCATAAACTTTATATATGTGTATCTTGAGGATCATAATTTCTTGCTACCTTTGTCCATAGAATGGGTAACCTCTTGAAAAATTAGTATAGAATTTGTAATTTCTTAATGGGAACATAAGCATTTTACTGAGGGTGGATGGTTTGATCCAAAAAAAAATTGTTTCTAGAGACCATAAACTTGGAGAATATATTATAGATCTAGTGTGACATAAGATAATAGGCCTAAAATCCTTTACATTATTGGCACCATCAACTTTTGGGATGAATATTATAAAAGTATTATTCATCTCTTTAAGACTAGCCCCAAAGGAAAATAATTTATTGTCTTCCCATAACACATCCTTACCCATAATACCCTAGTACTTTTGAAAGAAGAGGGGAGGAAAATAATCTAGCCCATGAGACCTGAGAGAACTACACTTGAATTTTTTTCCTTCCTAACCTCATCCATAGTGACCTTTTTTTCTAATCCCATAATCTCATTAGGTTGGATATACATAGGGATATATTAAATAAGGTTATTCAATCTCTCCTCATCAAGAGGGATAGTAGGTTGAGTAAGAAGATCTGTAAAGTAAGAGACTAAAGAATTCTCAACCTCTAACTTATCAGTAACATCACCTTGTTTAGTAGACAATTCCTAGATCAAGTTTCTCTTTCCATGCTTCTACATAGATTGGTGAATTAATCTAGTACTTTTTCCTCCCTTGATCCACTAAATCATAGACTATTTCTTCCACTAAGTCTCTTATTTTAGAATGATGTTGTGAAGATCATCTAGTAAAGATTTTGCTTTTCTGTTTCTATCATTGTCCCAACCTAAGGATTTTGTTTCAATCTACAAAGATTTTAGATTGTCCTTGATCTTATCTATATATTAAAAAACATTGCCAAAGAAATACTTAACCTAGAATTTGAGGTGTTCCTTTAGTTTATTAATCTTTATAGAAAGAAGGAACATGTCAAAGCCTATAAATTTAATATTTCACCACTCTTCAAGCTAAGAGGCAAAATGCAAGTTAAGGATTGACATGTTTTCAGCACAAAAGAGGAATTTTTCTAGAGCCATAGAAGGGACTCATTTAAAAAAGATAGGATGATGGCTAGAACCATATGAAACAATAGTAGAGATTGAGCTTTCATGAATGATGTTCTCATTGAAACATAGTGACCATCTATCTAGCCTAATTTGAATCATATTTTTGTCAAAATACATATTGGACCAAGTAAAGCTGCCACCATGTAGATTCATATCTAGAAGGTTCACCTCTAAAATAAATCTACAAAGATAAAGCATAGACTTAGTTAAATCAAAGTTTCCACCTTTTTTCAAAAGGAAACAGAGGAGTATTAAAGTACTCCATGACTATCCACTTGTCAAAACTATTGAACCTAATGTCATGAAGGATATGGTCAGAGTAAGCTTTCCTAGTGTTGGTAAATAAATTTGTCTTTTTAATAAATAAACTACTAAAACTCCTTATACCCAATTCTTAAGACAAATACAACTTTCCAACAATTAAAGAATCACTATTCTTTGATTCTTCTCTATATTTTATTAAGGTTCAACTCACTTATTAGATGTTCAACAAAAGCACTTTTCAATACGAATTACTTTCAACTAGAAAGAAATAAGGCTTCCCATCTATTCTTAGATAGAGGGAGAAATTAGATAAATTTTAAATAAAACAATACAAACCGCACATATAATAATAGAAATACACAAGTGTTCCATCAACATGTGCATTCAAGAGCAATAATAACAAACCAACTAAATATTTAGAATCTACATCATATATGTATCCAATAATATGAAAGAGCTACTGGATTCAAAATTGATTAAAAGATAAACCAATAATGAACAACTCAAAGAACAAATTCTTTTGAATAGTTTATAGGATCTTTCATTCATTCAAAAACCATTCCATTTTTTATGACACTGATGATTTGAAATACTTATTGAGAATTCAAATGTAAAATACTAAACTAAAGTCTTCAGTTTTGATATCAATCAAAAATTGCCAACCCTTACTACTATTGAGTATCATGTATAAATAGAGTTATGTCCAAGAATCTCCATTAAAACTCAAGTCTTAGATAGTTTAAGAATGTGGATGAAATAACCTATCCATAGGTATGCAGACCTAAAAACTAGCTATTAAAAGTTTTATCTAAAATATATAAATCAATAAATTTTCTAGAAGTAATCATCTTCGTGTTTCTTCAATGACTCCTGTTAATCCTTGTCATATTATGCATTGATTGGTCCTAGTGCCAGTTTTCACCTCCTAAATGCACTTATGAACTTGGACATAATAGTTTTATTTGGTCTTTTTATACCCTGGAGCTAGTTCTTCCATGTGTCTTTGTCCTATTTCATCCTAGCCACAATGTCGAGGTACGCAGGGAGTTAACAATTGCACATGTCTATCATTGCTTCAATTTTGGCCACCTTGGTAAGATCAGATTTGAAAAGACCAAGCTAATTTTTAATCAAGTTTAGGTACTATCCATACTACTTGGCGAGTGTTTCAACATCAAGAAATCCTTCTTTAAAAGGTGTAGAATGGGTTGAATTGATCATCTAGAATTCCCTATTCATACTCTCTAAAAGACTTTTGGATTCCTTTTGAAAAGATTGCATGTGGGAGATGGTTAACCCTCCAAGCTATTTTTTTTCACAAAACAAGAATTAACCCTATATCAACATGCTATAATGGATTCTCCTCTAGGAATTTATTTGAATGATATTCCTCCACCTCTACCAGTAGAGTTATCATGGTTGGCAACCTTTTGACTTCTGCTTTCTAGATTGTCATTTGAAGGCGAGATTCATTTAGTATGAGCTCAGCCAAAGTGAATATTTTTTGTAGATCTCGTATGAGCTTAGCAATCAAGTTTACCACTTGATTAATCCAATTGTAGATAATGATGATCATAGATTTTCTCTTTTTCAAATCATCCTTCAATTGCTGATTTTTAGGTGCACTCGGGTCAAATGTGAGTCATGATTGATCCTTGGAAGCCAAACTCTACCCCCTTAGTGAACTTATATATTCAACCATTGCATTTATTTCTTCCTTTATCTTTTTCTTCTCTATTCCATCTTTTTGAGATTGAAGGATAATTTGTTTGGTTGATGCCTTTAGCCAATGCTCTTTCATCTCACTGTTGATTACTCCTATGTCTATGCATGTGACTTCAAAGTTACTCAAATAAAGCTCATTTGTGCACTCTTTGTGATTATATGTAGCTACTTCAGCAATGCTCTTACCTATTGCATTGTCAAACACTATCCTAGCTATGCTCTTAGTTCTCTTAGGTTTTGAAGCCATGGTAGTGTACTTTCTCATGATGTCATCCACTGGAAAACAAATAGGCACCAAGCTCCATTTCTAATTAATTGAAGCAATAACCAATTAGGAGTGAAGGTGACATCTTTTTGAGGTTCATTATTCATAGTTGTAGTACTCATAACTTCTATTCTCTATGGAGACGTGCCCACTATAATCTAGACTTGTTGATAGTTGCCAATAAGTTCACCAACTTGCTCTTTGTCGGGTCCATTGTCGACTTGAATAGCTCTATTAGGTCCCACTGGTGTTGACATTTCTACTTTTCTTTCAAACAAGTTTTATGCATTGAAGAAGAATTAGTGCCCTTCACATTGCTAGCTCTTGAAGTTCTCCTTTTACCAATAAATTTAAGGGGAGCACTTGAACATTTAGGAACATGATTGCTCTTTTTCATCTTTAGCCAAGAGTTTTTTCTTTTAGAGAAAAATTTTCTCCTTTCAAAGGTGTTATCTTCTTCTTCGGAATCCCAATTTATGATAACTCATTTGGAAACTAGGGATTCAACTGCTTGAATGTTGGTAAGATCCGACTCATCCTCTTTGACACCTGTGATATCCTCGTCTATGCTCAGATGATACAACTCAATCTAAGAAATGTTGAATCTAGAGGATTCTCTTCTCCATACTTCCAACTCATTTGGGATGTCCTCGAAATTATGAATATGTAAACAATCTACATTGGTTCCAAACAAGCTATGACATATCCCCTTATTATCAAAATTACACCTAGCATGATAGAAGCCAAAACAAAAGTTGACTAAGTTTGAACTTATACATATGGCATCTTCCATACTTCAACAAAGAACTTGTTTATGACAGCAACTAGTTGCCAAGACACTTCTGCTAGGATAAAATAATCTAAAGTATATCTGGGAAGTCACATGGGTTGGTCATCAAAGCCTTTGATCCTCAAATGAGTAAGTTTAGGATACTAAATGTATATGCTTGCATAGCTATTCATTAATGCACCATAGATGATAAAAATATCAAATTTATTGAAGGGGAACTCATCAATATTATCTTAGTATTTCATTATAACACATGCTTGGTAACGTTAATCAACTTTGAAATTGCATTCTATATTTATCATCTACAATTTTTTGAAGAGAAAAAATCTACCCTTTTTCTAAAATAATTACTATTATCTGGAATATATAATAAGTCAATTTTCAATAGAAAGTGCATTGAGAATAGCAGATGTGGGATGATTTTAATATTTGAATGAATACTTTTTCTACTATGTTAGATAGTAGAGATGCAATCTCTAAGTAACTCAGACAATTTTCAAAACAAAAAATGGCCTTACCCTGTGATTTGAGTGGTGTAATAGATTAGCTAATTGTTTAAGCATTGTTAATACATTCTGATCTAATAAACAAGAAACTCTTTTTAAACATTTTTCCTCATTAGACAAGGACGGCTGGTGCAGCAGTGTAGTCCTTGGTAGTAACAAATTATCTTCATCATCAAGATTTGAATACTTGAATCTCTAAAAACATCTTAAAAACACAAGCGATGAACTAATTATGTGCGCAAGTAAGTTGCCAACGATTGAGATTAGGGCTTGAAAATCTTGGCTTGACGTGCTATTATAATTCTCATCTATTATCTTATAGTAATAAGCAGTTCTTTTTATTATGATTGGTAACGTAAGCTTTACTATTATAATAGTCTCTATTTGACTTTCTACAAACAAAGCTAGCCTTAAAAAACCAAGAGTTTGTTAGGATAACTATCCTTTCAGGTTGGTGTTTTGCATGTGGGATGTATAATGTGAGGCAATCAAAGTACAGAACATGTTTGTGATAATTGAAACATTCATTTCAACTATAGTACGTTGGAAGAATTATTAGCCAAGAGATGGCGTCATCCCAATCATACTTCGAAGTCATTTTAAAAGTAAATGTTGTAAAGTGCAGATGATATAAATTGTAGTAGAAACATTTGTCTGGCATTTTGCAAACAGTCGGCTATGTTTAGATTTGCATATGACGTTGCTCAAACCAGACTTTTATGCTGCGGTCGGTGTGCATGCTTTTCATGCAACTATTTTCTATGTATGAGACAATTTTTCTTTACTAATCTTTCACCTTCATTACTTGTTGTATTCATCACAAGTTTTAAATACCTTATTTTAAGGCTTGAGAGATAAAAGTATACATTCATATTCAACCATGAAAAATAAATATAGGATGCATGTGAAGCTTGCGCCTTAACTAGCTTCAAGATAATCACTGTTTTTGAATGGTTGTGTGACATGAAGCTACCTTCAAAGATAATTATTACATTTTCTTTTCCCTGTATACTTTCAAGAATATCATTGTTGACTCTCCTATCGTCAAGCTGGCAACAATCCTAGATCTCTTGAATTATTATATATTGCAGACATAAATGGTGAGGCAAGCACATGCCAAAGTCAACCCTTAATTATAAGTGATTTTTCCACTTCTTCAAAGAAAAAACGGAGCATGCATATGATTTATGTCAAAGTAGAATTATGTTTCCTCCAAGTTCAAGCATAACCTGTAAACATGAGTGCTGGTACTGAGGTTTGGAGAGTGGTCATTATGCTATAGTAATTTGAATCATTCTCTAAAGAAAGATTCAAACCAAGTGTGTAATTGAAGAGTTGGTAAATACAATCTTTCAAGAAAGTGAAGAAGTACCTCTAATATATTAATCAAATCTGCATTATGTGAGTCATCTGAAAGGCCATCTAAGAATTCATCCCACATTGCAAGATCTAAAGCACAAAGATCATTTTCTTGAATAGTAGAACTCGTGTATAAAGAAGCAGGAAGTGGAGTAGGAAGTTCAACACTTGTTTGAAGAACAAAATGATTCAAGTATCCAATGCTCTTCTCCCTCAATAAAGTGTTAGGTATATCATGAATATCATCATCATAATCAATAAAATATGCAAACGAATACAAGCGTGATGTATGCTTAGAAACTCCTATAGCTATGACATCTCTAGTCTCCATGTCCCTAATATAGGCACATTGAGGAGTAAACTCAATAATTTTTCTTGTGCCCCATGAACAATTTGGTAAATAAAAAGGAGATTAGTGGTCAAGGATGGTACACAAAGAACATCATTCAATGCCCGCTCTCCTATTAGAAAATAAACTTTCCCACAAAGCTTCATGTATGTGTTGTTACCCATCAATATATGTGGAGAATTACAAGGCTCAATAGAAGAAAACATATACATAGAAGATGTCATATAATGTGATGCACCT
Source organism: Cupressus sempervirens (assembly GCA_028749045.1). Taxonomy (NCBI): domain Eukaryota; kingdom Viridiplantae; phylum Streptophyta; class Pinopsida; order Cupressales; family Cupressaceae; genus Cupressus; species Cupressus sempervirens. The sequence continues at coordinate 948,362,259 of CM053787.1, read as the reverse complement.
AAATCAAGAAGTCATTTAACTTCTTGGGATGTGTGGAAGTAATGAGTGCTTATCCTTCACCTTTGGATAATGATGTAGATGTAGAATATTCCTGATGTGTAGAAGGAGTAGACACTAATGAGGGTAACTTTATATTGTTCTACTGAAGAATGTGAGTCATCAATCTTCTTATTGAAACATTTATCCTCATCATGTCCTAACATTTTATAATATGCCAATTTCTCTCTTTCTTCTATTTGATTCCTCTCTTGAAGAGAACTTGGATTCAGTATTATGTTGTGAAGGAGAGTCACCACCTTTCTCATATTTCTTGGGATCATTGTGTTTCTTCTTTCCTTTTCCTTTTGAAACATTTGGAGAGGAGTCATTTACAACCAAGGATTGATTCTTTGAAGGATTTAATTAATCCACATGTGTTGAATTCTCTAGTTACCTTGTGAGATGGGTTGCAAATTCATCAAGAGAAGGAATTTTATATGCACTACCAAGAGCATCCATAGTAGCATATAATGTGGAAATAGAGATTGAATATTCAAGACCTGACTTGTGAAAAATACATAATATGAATTGTTCATCATCTTTAGTAATGCAAGACATAGAAAGAACCAATCGAATATAATTAAACTTATAGAAAATGTCTTGACTATTGTTGAAATTAGATGGATTGATGCATGAGCTTCTTGGGTTACCTTTCTATCCTACTCATCTTTGTTCATTTTTCTTGTTAGTGTCAAGTTCCAATGGTTGTCAAGCTACAGCTACTACCGAGTTGCTCAATGTTGGCCGAGTTGTTTAGTGTTGACCAAGTTGTTTAGTATTGGTCAAGTTTCCTAGTATTGATTAGATTCTTTGGTGGTTGAGTGTTCCTTTATGCACCAAGTGAACCTAATGTTTGGTGATACTCAGTTCCTTCTTTGACTAATGTTGTTTTTGATTGATTCTTAGTTGAGCCAACTTATGTAATTAATTTGGGTCTTGAATTTAAATGTATGCATCTTGTCTTCTAATGTGTACAAACCCTTTTGAGATTAGCCTTCTATTATGTAATAATCTAGAATCTTCTGCAAGCCATTTTTGCAAGTATAAATAGGGGCCTTTAGGTTAGGTTAGGAAGGATTGGAGAGAGAGAGAGTGCGAAGTAGAAGAGATGGAAGTAAGGATCTATGAAAATTCTATGTTTGGAATTTTGTTAGTTTGGTTGGTTGTAACCTAGAAGGCCTCATAGTTGGGCATAAATGCAGATAATTTGATTAATTAATAAATTAATGGTTGTTTCTTCTCTCCTTTGTGTGGTTCATTGTTTTATTTTCTCATGTTATGTTTACTTAGCGAGGTGAATGGATTTTTAGGTGTGCTCTCCTCGTTGCATCATGGACTTAGACCTATGAGCTCATTTTGTAATTTGAATTTTTTGTATTCTATAAAGTTTAGTAAATATTCCTTCTAATGTTGTCCAAGAATCATGACAATGTGTGAAAGATGTAATGTGGTATAGAAACTCATGAGAGATGGCAAATCTAAGAGGACCAAGTTACTTTTCCCTTCGATCAAACCATTTCCTTCTTTTTGCAACACCTTAAGCCGGTTATAGATCCCATTGAAGAATACTTCTAAGAAAACCAATACTCATAGACTTCTTGTTTCCATTCATAATAGTTATATGGCATGAGAAATGGAACTTGTTAAAAATCCATAATGAACCCAAAGAATGACTGAAATCAACTTATAACTCCTTCAAATTACATATGCAAATTAGAAAACAAAAATATGAGAATTTAGCAAGTGCAAATATAGCCAAAACGACCTATTTGTGAAAGTGATGTTTATACTCCAAATCACTAAAAACATAATGCAAATCAAGAAACTAAATGAAACATTATGCACTTTAAAGAAAATTACACCTAAAAAATGTTACCAATTATCCAAACTCACCTACACCACTATATAGAACTCTAAACAAAAACAAAATAATTTCTCTAAAGGAGTCTAGATGATAGAGATTTCAATACTTAAAATCACCTCTAAATTTTTATTTTTCTTGAATCACTATCATTGCACCTCCAAAATTCAAATGGCTTTAGATTTGTCTTGAAATATCCAATTTGGATGGAATAAAATTAAATTTAGGGTGCACACATGATATATAAACTATGGATATATGTGTTAGCATGAATGCTAATGATACTACATTGGGGGAGTATCCTAAGCATTGGAGATTATTGATATGTTGTATTCATGAATGTGTTTGTCATTGATGTCAACATAGCACAGTTTCTGTAAAGAATGGTAGAATAGCAAGACAAAGATCTTCATGGTATAGACAATTGTTTGATTATATGGTCATGTGCAATTATGGACATGTATATAACAATGTCCTGATGCTGTGGTTAAGTGAGTGGAGCTTGATTCAAAGATGTATAGAAGTTGTACCTTATTTACAAAGAGTAGTTCAAAGAGAGAGTATTGGGAAAGTAGTTCTCGATGTTTGTTGGCTATCTTTCATCTAAGATGTAATAAAGAGATACATAGTTAGGCAGTGATAGAGGACAATCAAGCCATGACATCAGAGAGTATGCAAGCCTTAATATCGCATGTGTGAAGTTTTTAATAGATAGTGAGACGTCAATGTTATTGTAATTGTAATTAATTAATTATCTTATTTTAATTAATTGGGAAAGCCTCAAGACCGAAACAAGGAATTATTATGAGGATATGGTATAAAGGAAAGATCTTTTCCTTGATTGTAAAGTGTGTTCAAGTATTATGATCATTACAAGAAGTGCGAAGTGCAAAAAGAAGTAGAATGCCTACTGAATGTGTGTAAGCAATCCAAGGGACTATTGGATGTGTAGTTCTTGATCTGATTACAAGATTTGAAGGAGTAGAAGTCTAGTTGATAGGATAGAGATAGAGGAAGGAAGTACATTTCAATTCTATTATTCTACAAGGAATAATATAGAGATCGTTTGGGTAATGGGTTCATTGGTCTTAGCTTGAAGCTATTTGGGTAGTGGGTCTAGCTGTCTTCCACAACTCCTAATAGGGTTGGCACAACTCCTAATAGAGTTGGAATCTTCTAACAAGGATTCAAAATCTCCTAACAAGGACTCAAATATACTGAATGTTATAAAAAACTCCTAATAGGGTCTATCCTCTAATAAGGAATATTTATATTTGTACATAATCTTGTGGGTATTATCCCCACTAGATTTTTTCCTTTAATCAAGGGTTTCCCAAGTTAACATATTTGGTGTTATTGTGTATGAGTATCTTGTTGTAGTTTTAGTTTACATTACTCATATGGTCAAGATTGTTTAAAGTTGTCATTTGTAATATTATTTGTGTAATTGATTTACCCCCCCTTCCCAATTATATTAGTGGACTATATATTTAAACAATTGGTATTAGAGCCTCAGGTTCTTGAAGGATAAGCTTAATGACTTTAGGAGATTGATGGAAAATATTTTCAAAAAGGATAGTCCTAGATTTGATGGGGCCAACTATGACAATTGGAAGGAGAAGATGAAGACTCATCTATTGTGCATGGGTTCAAGATATTGGATCTTGACAAAAAGTTAGAAGATAGTATTTAAAGATGAAAACCTTGAAGGTTGTAGTGAAGAAGAGATAGATATATTCATGTGTAACATGAGAGCAAGAGAAGCTCTACTGAAAACTCTTGTAGAGAATGAAGACAATTAGGTAAAGTCACTTACAACATCTCATGAAATTTGGAAACCATTAGAATCCTTTTTTTGAAGGTGATGATCATGCAAAGAGAACGAGATTGCCAAATTGGACATGTGCATTTCAAGATGCTAGAATGATGGAGGATGAATCCATAAGAAGTTATATAGGTAGAATATCAAAAATGGCTATAAGAAATTCTAGAATGATGGAGGATGAATCCATAAGAAGTTATATTGGTAGAATATCAAAAATGGTTGTAGGAATTTAGTCTCATGGTGGAACCAAGGATGATGATGAAGTCATATGGAAGATCTTGGAAAGTTTGACACCATCATTCAAGCCTATAGCTCAAATTATTTAGCTACTAATGCCCTGCATTGAGGATTTCACAAAGGAAAACACTTCTTGGAAGATTAGAATTAGAAGAAGTAGATTTGAGATAGTTTCAAGAACTTGTAAGAGTCAAAATAGCTTTCAGTGTCCTAAACATTCAACCTAATTTGACAAGAAGACCAAGCACCTATGGAGATTTTGCTAGTAGCAGTAGAGCCGAGGAGGATAAAATGATTGATGAAGGAACAACCCTTCTAGTGAGAAGAGAAAAAGATGGTAAGAAAATATTTAAATGTTGGACTTGTAATGAATTTGATCATTATGCATCTAAATTTCTTAAAAGAGAAAAGAAGTATAAGGGAATCTTTAACCCTAGATGAGATAGAGATAAAAATTATTTGTATGCAAATTAAGATGAAGAATTTGATGAGAAAGATCAAAGTGAAAGTGATGATGAATTAGGATTTGTGGCTATCAAAGAAGATGATCTTGATAGAGAAATTAGAGAAGAAAGATCTCTAGTTACCCAAGTAGAAAAGAAGTCTAATTGGATAATTGATAGTGGTTGTTCACATCACATGATTGGTAATATGAATAAGTTTATTAAGTTCAAGAATCATAATGGAGGAATTGTTAGAGTTGGTAACAATGCAACTTGTCATGTAAATTGAATTGGATTCATTACTCTTGATAGTAAATTTAACACTGATGATGTCTATTTTTTTGATGGATTGAAGCATAACTTATTGAGTGTTGGACAGTTGGTGGACAAAGATTATTAGTTGTAGTTTATTGAGAAGACCTGTACTATTAAAGATAGTGATGGTAAGATGATTGGAACTACAACTAGATCCAAAGGAAATGTATTTTAGTTGAATCCTACTAAGATGACATATTTGGTAGCTAAAGTGGATAATAGTTGGTTTTAGCATAGAAGATTTTGTCACATAAACTTCGATAATATTGTGGAGGTTAGTAGTAGTTTTGCAGTCAGAGACTTGCCTAAGATTGTTATGTCTATTAATGTTGTGTATAGGGAATGCATTTTGGCTAAGCAGAAGAGAATATCATTCCCTAACAAGAAATTTACTACCATAGAGAAGCTAGAGATCATTGACATCGATCTGAGTGGTCCTTCTAGAACAAGAGGATTCTATGGTGAAAGGCATTTTTGTAAGGAAACTCAGGTGTGGAAACAACTTCCTACACTAATCCCTTAAGGAAAGTATTTTGTAAGTTCTATTTAAATCCTTAAAACTTCATATTCAATATTATGTAAACAACAATATTGCAGTCAACCATGAATATAGAAAAATGGATAGAGAAAGAAACCACAAACACAAAGATGTGCCAGTGGGGAAAAACCTTTTGGTAAAACAATCCCACCCCTCCAAAACCTACACAATGTATTATCTTCAACACAAAGGTTACAACACACTTGCAATGCAAGTTCTTTTAGGACATAGAAGACAAATCTAGTCACAACAAAACACTACCAACAATACACTTTCACACACTCCTATTTGCAACCCCTAAAGTCACTTATATCATGCACTTTCTATTTTAGGGAAACTTCCAAAGAAGAACCATATTAGGGTTTTACCATTCTCCAAAAAAGTAGGAACCCAATATTTTTTTCAGGGCGATGCCCCAAACTTCGTGTGCTAGACAGAGACTTGAGCGTATAGTACTCAATGATAAATTACCATATTTCTTCACATATTCACCCATCATTGTATCTTGCAAAGATAGATCTTATGCATCATAGGAATCAATCATAACCATTTTAGTCATGATTTCCTTACACACAATTCAAGATGCCAACACATGCAAGTGGAGTGACACATCAACATGTCAACTAGATATGTACACTCACACTTAATTACATTATTTGCAAAAAATACATTTACAAAACAAACAATAAGAATAGGAATTATCCAAGGTTGAGAGACCATATTCCTAACACTCTCCCACTTGTCAAACACCTTGTAAGAGCAACATGAACTAACCACTATAGGTCGAAAGGCCCATAGACTCCAAACACCATCTAAACTTCTCTGTGTCCACTGATTTTATCAATGCATCTACAAAATTCTTTATAGTATCTACCTTCTACAAATTTACCTTTGTATCTTCTACCATATATCTTGCAAAGTGAAACTACACATCAATGTGCTTTGTTCTAGCATGGAAAGTTGGATTCTTTACAAGGAAAATAACACTTTGACTATTGCAACAAATAGTAATATGTCCTACATCAACACCAATATCAGAACATAATCTCCTAAGCCAAATGGATTCCTTACAAGAATGAGTAGCAGCCATGTACTTAGCTTCTGTAGTGGATAAAGAAACCACAAGTTGTCGCTTGCTCATCCAACTGATAACACCACCAAACATAGTGAACACATAAGCACTGGTGGATGTCCTTATATCAATATCACTTGCCTAATCTAAATCCACAAACCCATGGATACAAACTGAATGCAGAACTCTAGAAGATTTACCATGATAAAAAATGGAGTAATCTAATGTACCCATCAAATTTGTGAATACTCGCTTAACTGCATCCCAATTTACCCATCTAGGATTAGCCATAAACTAGCTTAGAACTCCCACTACTTGGGCAATGTCCAGTATAGTACAGACCATAGCATACAGAAGACTTCCAACTACACTAGTATAAGGTAATCTACTCATGTCCTCCACCTGACTAGGAGATTTTGGACAATCATCTATAGATAACTTTGTTCCCATATAAATTGGAACACATAATGGTCTATAATCTGCCATGCTAAACCTTTCCAACACAGACTTCACATACTTACTCTGACTCAACCAAAGTTTTCTATTAGACCTATCTCTACTAATTTCCATACTGAATATGTACCTTGCTTCCCCAAGATCTTTCATCTCAAACTATGCTAAGAACTAAGATTGAAAATTAGAAATCATACCCTTACCCTTCCCAAATAGCAACATATCATCAACATATAATGCAACAATTAGAAGCTGATCATTTTCAACTCTAAAGTAAACACAATGATCTAATTTCAATCTTACAAATCCAATTGACAACACAAAGGTGTCAAACTTAAGGTACCGCATCCTAGGAGATTCTATCAAACCATATAGAGACTTCTTTAATTTGCAAACCAAAGATTCATTACCTTTAACAATGTAGTGCTTAGGTTGTGACATATAAATCTCTTCCTCCAAATCACCATGAAGGAAAGCTATATTCACATCCATCTGTTCTATCTCTAAATCATATGATGTAGCAAGAGATACCAAAAATCTAATGGATGTCAACTTTTCAATAGGACAAAATATTTCATCATAATACCTTTCAACATTGCCATTTGCACAAAATTTCTTCTTGAACAACCATTTTGTACCAATAGGTCTTCATCCTTTAGGCAAAGGTCCAAAGTTTTGTTTTTATCTAATGAATCCATCTCATCATCCATGACCTCAATCTAGGAACCTGCATCTTCCATATCCAAGGCCTCTTTCACAAATCTAGGCTCATCAGTGTTAGTAAATAAAGCAAAGGCAAAACTAAAATCTAACATAGAATAACCAAACCTTTCCTGCTCCTTTCTTACTCTCGTGGATCTCCTTGAGGATTGAGATTGAGCTTGCTCTTCCTCTTCTTCTAAACTATTAGAGCTACTAGAGCTCTCCTCATTATTAGACCCAACATGGTCTTTCTGTTCAGTCTTCTCAGGGGTGGTAGGTAACTAAACAATATCTTCCTTCTTTTCTTTTTCATCTAGTTGTAGCACAATAGGAGAAGATGTTAGCTCTATAAAAATAACCATTTTTCTATATAACACCTTACCAGCCACAGGTTTTCAAAGCTTGTATCCTTTCATACCAACACCATATCTAATGAAAATACATTTGACAACTTTGTTTTCCAACTTAGATATTTTCTCTTTTTGGAACATGTGCATAAGCTTCACAACCAAAAACATAAAGATGTCTAATTAAATGCTTCTTACTAGACCACACCTTTATGGGTGTCTTACCAACAAGGGCTAATGTAGGAGATCTATTAACTAGATCGCAAGCAGTGGCCATGACTTCAGCCCAAAAGCTTTGTTCAAGAGTAGCTCTAATAAGCATTCTCCTAGCCTTCTCCATTAATTTCTTATTCATTCATTCTACAACTCCATTCTTTTTTGGGGTATAAGGAGTTGTCTTATACCTCTCGATACCTCATTCTTTACAGAACTATTCAAACTCTACTAAGAAAAACTTACCACCATTTTCAGTTCTCACGCACTTAATCTTCTTACTAGTTTGATTCTCTACAAGGGCTTTAAATTCCTTGAACTGACTAAAGACTTGTGTCTTACTTTTTAGGAAATAAATCCATGTCCTTCTACTACAATCATCTATGAAAGATACAAAAAATACAAACTTGGAGATTGAACGAACTTTTATGGTCCACCAAATATATTGGAAAGAATAAGATCCAAAACATTAGAAGATTTGTGAGAACTAGAGTAAAATTGAACACAATTTTGTTTACCATAGACACAATTTCCCCAGAAGTCAAACTCAAGATTACAATCATTTAATCCCTTAATCAGGTTCTTGTTTTTTTATTGTTTTGAGACCCTTCTCACCAATGTGGCCAAATCTCATATGCCACAACATTGTCTTTTCAATAGGAAGCTTTCCTTCCAATGTGTTTGCACCCTTAAGTACACATGTTGCAGTACATTGGAACCAATAACCATAGTCTCCTTTACTGCTCATTTGGATGGTGAGGATGAAGTTATAGCTACTCTCTTCTTTGAAACAAAAGAGATATTGCATAGAAATGCATGCATCAAGCTGAAACAGAGTACCTCTCCTAGTACCCTTACCAAGTACCATAACTCCTCTCATCATCTTACATCCATCTTTATAAAAAACAACTTGCACACCTACATCATTCAACATACTTACAGATAATAGGTTTTGTGCCAAACTAGGGATGTGGATTACCTTGTTGATCCCTTTAACTCATCCATTACCTAGGGAATCTAATAGTGACTTGTCCTCATCTAACTATCATTAGATGATAACTATCACCCAAGTACACCTTTCCACCATTGAAAACTTCATACTTTGAGAACCAGCTTCGATGAGAGGTCATGTGGAAAGAAGTACCCAAGTCTGCCAACCACACATCATTAGATGCATGCACTACCAAGGCTACAATGAAAGCATCACCATCTTCTTGAGATTTTTCTAAACTTGAATCTAAGGCCTTCTTCTTCTTTGGCTCTTTATAATCTTTGTGGAAATGCCCAATCTTATCATAGTTCCAACATTTTTCCTTAGACTTCCGAGGAGTCTTTGATTTTCCATGGGATTTGGATCTAGCCTTTCCAGACTTGTCATTTTTCTTCCCTCTATCATTGTATCTTCTGTGAATAGAAAGAGATTCCTTAGTTGAATTTAATGACTTTCTCCATGTCTCCTGAGATAATAGCGAAGAAACCACATCATCCATTTTGAAAGTGACTAAAGTACTTCCAAGAGCCATCACAAGATGGTCCCATGAATCTATCAAGGACAATAACAGGGTCATACATCGATCCTCCTCCTCTATCTTGACACCAGATAATGTCAACTATGCAATCAGTAAATTAAAAGCATTTATATGATCTATAATAGATCCTCCTTCCTCCACTCTTAGAGAATACAACTTCTTCCTCAAGAACAACTTGCTCACCAGAGATTTGGATTGATACACAGACCCAAGTCCTATCCATAAATTGTTTGCGGTCTTCTCGTCAAGAACATTTAGGAAAACTAAATCAGCTAGATAGAGTCTAAGGAGACCCTTAGCTTTTTGATCATTGAGATCCCAATCTACTATAGATATTGTTGTGGGTCTCACATAAATTGAAGTCATCTCCCATATATTATGATCTTCAAGCAAGTCTTCCATCTTGAGTTTCCACAACTCGAAATTACTACCATTAAATTTCTCCACCTCCATTTTTGAGTATGATGAACTAGCCATCTCAATTTGAAAATAAGATTCATAATGCTCTACCAAAACTCCCACTCAACTTGAGATTAGCTCATAAACCCTACCCAAGAACTAGGATCAAAAGTTGATCAAGCTCTAATACCATTTGTAAGGAAACTTAGGCGTGGAAATAGTTTCCTGCACTAATCCTTTAAGGAAAGTATTGTGCAAATTCTATTTAAATCCTTACAATTTTGAATTTGATATTATGTAAACAATAATATTTTAGTTAACCATGAATATAGAAAAATAGATAGAGAAAGAAAACACAAACACAAAGATATGTCGGTGGGGAAAAACCTTTCGGTAAAACAACCCTACCCCTCTAAAACCTGCACAATGTATTATCTTCAACACAAATGTTACAACCCACTTGCATTGCATGTTCTTTTAGGACATAGAAGACAAATTTAGTTGCAAAAAAACACTACCAACAATACACTTTCACACACTCCTATCAATACCTAAAGTTGCTTATATCACATGTGCTTTCCATTTTAGGAAAACTCCCAAAGAAGAACTATATTAAGGTTTTACCATTCTCCAGAAAAGTAGAAACCCAAAAAAAATTTTAGGGCCATGTCCCAAACCCTACATGCTAGATGGAGAATCGTGTGTATGGTACTTGATGATTGATTGCCACATGTCTTCATATCTTCACAAATCATCATATCTTACAAAGATAGCTCTTACGTGTGATAGGAATCCATCATAACCATTTCAATCATGATTTCCTTACACACTATTCAAGATGTTGACACATGCAATTAGAGTGACACGTCAACATACCAACTCAACATGTACATTCACACTTATTTATATTATTTGCAAAAAATACATTTACAAAACAAATAATAAGAATATGAATTATCCAAGGTTTAGACACATTATTCCTAACAATTTTATGATTTTGTTGATGATTTCACTAGAATGATGTGGGTAGAATTTCTTAAAGAGAAATTTGAATCTTTTGAGAAGTTTAAGGTATTTAAGAATAGAGTTGAGAATGAATTAGTTGCTAAGATCAAGTGTTTGAAATATAATAGAGGAGGAGAATTCACCTCTAGAAAATTTAACATATTCTATGAAGAAAATGGAATCAAAAGAGAGCCATTTGCATCTAGAACACCTAAGAGAAATGGGATTGTTGAGAGAAAAAATAAATCTATAGCAAAAGTAGCTATAGAAATGTTATTTGAGAATGATGTTTCTAAGACATTGTGGAGAGAAGCAGTGAACACAATAGTATATACTCTAAAAGAAGTATAGATCATAAAAGATATGGACAAGACACCTTATTAAATATGATTTGGACATTCACCATTAGTCAAATATTTCAAGATACTATTGAGAAAATGTTATATAAAGAGAGATGATGACATTGGTAAGTTTGATCCAAGAAGTGATGAACATATGTTTCTTGGCTATTCATTGAAAAGTAAGGCTTATAGATGTTTCAACTACAAAACTAAGACAATAGTTGAATGTGAAAATGTAAACATTGATGAAAAGTTTGGAACCAAAGAAAATATGGTAGAATATAATTTAGATGAAGAAGACGATAACTCTAGAATTGAAAGATAGAATGTTGATGTTTTTTTAAAGTCTAACAGTAGCTTGCAAAATGATGAGCTAACTTTTGAGCATAGAGGAGAAGAGAGTTTTCAACCTAGAGAAAAGATAAGAGTTGAGATGTCAACTCCTACTTCTAATAAAATTTGACAAGGAGTCACCCTACTGAGAAGATAATTGGAAGTAAAGATAAAGGCGTAATGACAAGGAACAAAGTAAATGAGGAGATATGCTTTGTTGATCTTAGATTGGTTTTGATAGATGAGTGTCTATACACTTAAGTCATTTATAAGTTATGTACTTAGTTGATGCCAAACAAGTAATGCATGTCAAGCATAACATGTCTAAAAATTTATGCTGAGTCACTCAAGTGTCAAGCAATAGTATGTGTCGAGTGATTCAAGTGTCGAGTAAGCAATGCTTTTTGAGTCACTCAAGTGCCGACCAAATAGTATGGGCAAATTTATTCATACGACGAGTGATCAGTAGATGCCAAGCCATTAAGAGGCCAAGTAACAACAATTAATTTTCTATTGATATTGAGCATCAGGGACTTTAGATGTCAAGTTATATAGTTTTTACATAGTTGTTTTTAATGGCAAAAACTTTTATGTAAACTATTTCTGAGCTGACTTAAGGATTGTTTTACGATCTTAGATGATAAGAACAAATCTTTATTGTGAATCCTTATGCATTACATGCAACCAATAAAAAAAAGAGAATTAAGCAACAATATGGGTGAATCACAATCATTGATTCATACCTAGCCCTAAGTTACCTAGGTCATCTTAAGGAGGACAAACTCTAAACTTTAGATGAATGTGGAAGGAGAAAAGAGAGAATTTTTGCATGTACAAATAAAGCATTCATGGTGAATAAGAAGTTGTGATTTGAAATATATTGTAGAATTAGTTAGATGATAATAGTTGAAAGGAATTAGAAGACAACAAAAATACATCTAATCAGAAAGGATCTAGTACACATCAGGAAAGAGGTGATCTATCATCAAGCAACAAAGTGCTAACCAAACGATCATTGTTGAGACATTCTAATAGCTAAATTAGTTAAATATCTTAACAGAGTAGTCTTAATAGGCTATTGTAAATCCTTTAACAAGATTATTACTTCATTATAAGTCAAAATCCTTTAATTAGGTACACTTCTAACAAGGTGTTGAAATACTTTAATAGGGTGAGACCTAATTGTCTTTGTAAGCCTTTAATAGGGAAGACCTTTCACTAGGTATATCATGATTCATGATCAAAACATTGTAACCTTCATTAGATAGACTTTATTACTATAGTAGTGGAGATTTGTTGGTGTTATCCCCACCCCAGTTTTACCTTCTCCTTAGAGGGTTTCTGGGTAACCAAATATCTTGTGTCATAAATGTGTTAAAATGTTTACTTATTTACATGCTCTAGATGTATATGTTTGATATAGTATTTAAGTTTACTTATTGAATTATGAGATGGATGTGAGTTGAATGATTTTTTGGTTAAAAATTTTAAGTGTTGATTCAACCCCCCACACCCCTCCCCCCCACCCAGAGTTTACTTTCCCTATTTTATTTCCAACAATTGGTATTAGAGCTTAGTTCTTTGGAAGTAAACCTTTCCAACTATGAGGAAAGATCTTGGAAATGGATGTCTACATGTTTGAAAAGACTATTGAGAACTAGAATATTGAAATACAAATTTCCCTACATCAGCTAAATGAAGCAAGCAATGAGTTAAAGTGATCATTGAAGGGAAGGAAGGAAATAGCTATTCAAGAGAATGACACTACTAAATTGTGTGTAGATGGAAATACAAGTGAACTTGATGCAAAATTTTTAGATCTAATGGAAAAGAATGGAACCCTAATTGAAGAGGTCATAAATCTCAAGAGAAAACAAGAAGTCCAATTTTTATTGCTATGTGAAGTGACCAAGCAAAAGAAGAAAGCCATAGAAGACAAATTCATGATTGAAGATGAGAAAAGGACATTGGTCAATAGATTGGAGGAGAAAACATTAGATGTACAAATAATTTCTAGCATGCAATTGGAGACAATGAATCAAGTCATGATTGCAAATCATGAACTGAATGGAAAAGATATTGAGATCACAACATTGAAGTTGTAGAATGAACAAGTATGAAATGATCTAAAAAGAGAAAAAAGAGTTTGTTGAAAGCTTTAACAAACCTAGAGAAGCTATCAAGTACTTTGATAAATTTATGAGATCTCCTAGATCCAATAGTGATACTACTGGATTAGGTTATACTAGTATGTTCAAGAAGGATAATCATCAAAAAGTGGTGAACAAAGGAATCCAATGGTAAGAACTCCAAACCTACTTGTCATAATTGTGCTATGATAGCTCGTACTACCAATGTTTACAAGAGCATGACTACAAATCAGAATCCTAAGCAAAAGTTCATGGGTCACTGCCACAAATGCAACAAACAAGGACATTAGGCACATGAATGTAGAACCAAGACCATAAGCACTCACAAATTTGAATGATACTACTATAATATTTAGAAGTATGGGTATATAGCATATGAATTTAGATCCAACCCTAAATGGTTATCAAACAAGCAGACATAGGCAAAGCACAATGGGAACTCTTATAATTGGGATTACAATACTAGGTATAGTTGTTACTATTGTCAAAATTATAGACATGTTGCTGAAAATTTTATAAGAACACATTTTAGAAGTGACTAAAAAAGATGGTTAAGTCAAACTACATGTTTTAGTTGTTTAAAGACTAGTCACATAAGTGAGAATTGTCCAACAAGGTCAATGGCACCTAGCAGTGAGTTCAATAGAGGCAAAGAAAGGAAGATATTGAAGATGTCAGAGGTTAGATGAACAAGAAATGGAAGAAAAAAGAAGATTTTAGTGCAACAAATGTAGATGAGGTCACTTGATCCAACGGATCAGGTGATCACATCATCTCCAACTAAGCAATCAAGAGGTATGTTGAGACTGATATTTTTAAAAAAGGCATATTATACATTAGTTCCAAGGATTTAGTTCTAAAAAGATTATATATGCATGAACAAAGATGAAAAGTGTTGATTATAACCTAGAAGACATCTTTAAATTTTGATAGTTTTCATGTTACTATCAAGCATGAAGAGTTTCACTTTAGCTGTCAAGTGAAATCTTAGTTGATGCTGAGCTATCAAAGTGATAGTGTTGGCCAAGCTCATAGAAGTTGCCAATCATGAGGAAAATAACATGGAAGACAAGTGAGTTATAATTTCTATTAAAGCTAAGCTTACAACTATGTAAGCATTTAACATTAAATGCAACATTTTAAAGTCTATATGATCAATTTTTGACTCATTCAACATCATTCAAAACTCTAGAGAGCACAAAGAGATAAAGGCAAGATGAAGATATCATTCCAAGTGTTTGAAAACAAGATACAAAAACTACTTGAGACAATCTCAGTAGATTTATGAAGGTATTTATCATGTGCTGAGCTATGCAGTTTGAATTTTTGCAAACCCTAGGTTTTTGAAATGGCATCTAGTTCTTCAACTACTAAGGTTAAAGAGGGTAAGGAAGTTTTTAATTTACAATTGATAATCAATAAGATCAAACAACCAAACTTTAGATCTATTCCTAATATTGCTTACAAACAAGATACATCTGGTGTGTTATCGATTATACCAGCACAAGTTTTAGTGATTCAAGATGTGAGATGTTGCTACACATGCAAGGTGGGTAGCATAGGTGACATCAAGATTAGAGAAACCTATGGGAAATTATATGAAAATGGAGTATTGAAATATGAATTCAAAATTGTAGAGACAAAAGGGTTAATCCTTGCCCTAGATCAACATCTTCAAAATATAATGGATAAAAATAGTTCTAAGAAGAATTCATGATAATTCTATATGGTTGGAAAATGGACTGATGAAAATATTGTACATAGAATAACAAGGTATCCAACCCTAAACCAACCTAAAACCATGAGGAGTGAAGAAAAAAAAGTTATTGAGACGAATATAGGGGTAGTGTGGAACAAAAGAGGAATGACAATTGACACTATCTTAGATCCCCTAATTGCTTTTGTAGTAAGGATTATAGCACACAAATTCTATCAATCCAAAAAGCTCAATAGTGTACCTTGTACTGTTGTTGGCATGGGCTACAAGATAGTTAAGAACTTGGATCATACTTATGACCTTGCCGAGTTGTAGTTGCAACAATTGAAAAAAAAAGGGAGCAATAAGGAAGACCAAGAGTGCACAATGCAAATTTGGTTCAATCCTTGTGTCTATACTCTTCTATGTACAAAATAAATTCCCTAATTTTGGTAAAGTTGCATGGAAGATATACAAAATTATTGTAGTGCAAATAGGTGAATTTTTTGAGCAACTTGGAGAAAATTTTGAGTCTATAATGATTAACTACTTTGAAGATTTTAATCAATCAATGAAGAAAAGACTAAGGATATCAATTTCATTAGTTGAGAAACATTTCAACAATGTTTTCTTTCTAGTTGACACTAATTTCACAAATATAGAGGTTTCACTCCGAAGAGTAAGATGGCTAAGACCACTAGGCTATGGAATTAATGTGGATGAAGCCTCCACAACTATTAAAAAATTACTTGTAGAAGAAATAGATAAGAAGGCTACAACATTTGGAAATTATGATGTGGCTAAATCTAAAATTACAATGAATTTAAAGACTACCTTAGTCATAAGAAAGAAGAATAAAATGGTTAAGAAACTCAAGGGAAATTTTGATGAGGGGACAAAAGAAGAAGAAGATGTTCCTTCTCAAGCACCACTAGCCCTAACTCAAGTTCAACATGAAGACTAAGAAGAGGAGGTAGAAATTGAAGAAGGTGCTAAGGGAGAAGAAGCCAGTTAAGCAACTACAACCACTAATAAAAAGAAGAGAAAAGTTAAGATTCCAACACTAAGCAAGCAAAAGAAGGTTGCAACACCCACAAAACCTAAGCCTAAAGATCCTACTACTAGGGAAAATACAAGAGCTATTGCTAAAAATTCTCAAGAAGTAGAAAAGCCAAAATTGAAGAGGTCTAGATCAACTACTAAAGAAGAAAAGTCTAAGAAGAGATTGAGGAGAAAATATATAGCTTCAGTTGAATTTTATGAAGAGAGAAAATAATCTAATGACAACAACCAATAAAAAATGGCAAGTCACAATCCTTCCTTAGATTTAGAAAATATGTACAAAAACATAAAGAATAATGTTGACTTATCTAGTTTCACACATATTGAGTTTGATAAACTTGGAAAAATTGAGATGAACCAAGTAGAGGATTTAATATATGTCATGATGGAAAAATTCAAATAGACTCCAATTGAGATTTCTAACTCATTATCAAAAGATCTATATGATACAGTTGAGCAAAAGTGGCAATATAGTCTTAATATAGAAAGACAAATCTGACAGACTACATTTGCACAAGTGATGCTAGAATCAGATAGGGAAACAATGACAAAGGAAACAAAGAAGCACCCAGGGAAATTTGCACCTAAATATAGAGCATTTAGCATATTATAGAATAATATTGAGGATGTTGTGTAGAAGAGCACCCAATTATGGAAGTCATTATATGGTTTGACAACACCCAAGGAAATAGAGTAGCTACCTAGTGAGGTAGATAAGGACAAAGATGAACAACAACAAGTAACTAAGGTTACCAAAGAAGACATTGAAAAATATATAGTTGTGGAAGGCACTGAAATGAACATAGACACATAGGCACCAGCTAAGGTTGAGCAAAAAATAGCAAAGTGTAGAAGATACACTAGTGCCAAGTGGTAGTCGTCAACATTAGTTGAATACATACACTGATACTGTAAAGATTAAGAATTTTTTTGCTACTATCACTTAGAACATCAACCCCCTTATAGAGGAACACTTGAAGAAGATATTGATATAATCCACTACCTAGGCAAAACTTTGTGAAAATAGTATATTGGTAAGTGTTGCTGAGATTGAGAAGGAAGACAAGGCATCTGCAAGGGAGGAAATTAAGATATAAGAGACATCTACAACCCCTCCTCAATCCACTGTGATACAACCTACATTACCCCTTTTAGTGTATCAAAGAAAAGAACCATCCATGACCAATATCAACAAACTAGTACACATTGTATTAGTACAAGAAGTTGCTACAAAAGCACAAGATACAACACAAGTTCCAACACATCAGGTAAATACTCCTACACCTACAACACAAGATCAAGATGAAATCAAGAATGTAGAGCAAGCAAAGGATAGGACTAAAGAGCTAGATTTGATTACAAAACCTGAGGAGCAATTAGCAATACAAGCATTGGTTACTTTTCTAGGAACTATTACTCCTCCAAGTCAAGCTCTTCATAGGCTGAGTATAGAAGCTATACCTTTATAATCATCAAGGTCAAGTCCAAGCATATCCAAGATAGATGAAGTTACATCATTTTTTGAGGTGAACTTGGATGAACTAATTGAGTTGCCTAAGTTTGATCTTGCAACTAGCATCACTATTGAACAAATGAGCATACTACAAGATGCTCTTGTAAAGAAGAAAAACCAAGAACTACATAGGAGGGAGCATATGTAAAATAAAGCTTTTCTAGATATCAAGGAAATTTTTCTTGATGCATTTAGCTTGCTAGCACCAAAAGAAATAAAGCCTATCATAGAGTAGTTAACCACCTTAGCTGAGAAGGTTAATGACATAGACCTAGATTCAAATGTGAATTACTTAAATGGTTTGAAAGAAAGTTCCAAAATAAGGTTAATGAAAAGATATCAAATGCTATTGCACTATCATAGGTTGAATTAGCAACCACAATTGACAATGTAAAGAAGGTACTAGAGAAAATTTTCTCTTTATACAACAAATTGTGCAATACAACACTTTTCACATAGGAAGTTAGGAGCCACATAATAAATTTGGAGAGTTATATGTAGTCAACTGACATAACTCTACCAAGGTCTCCAGCCTAGAGTGAGAAACATTTCAAGAAATCTCCTGAGCTCACAGAATTAGTTAGCAATGCTACATGCAGATGAACCAAACATAAAGGCTAAACTAATCATAATCTAGTCTATGTTGACTCCACATATGGAGATATTCTACAAGGAACTAGCCTTTTTTGAAACACTCATGAAGAAAGATTTGCATCTTTCTACTCATGAAGGCTTAATACACCTTGTTGTCAAGCTGGTCATCCAAATCAAATCATTAGACATAGCTTGTGTCAATTGGGATGCTACTTTGGAAATTATGCTTGAGATCCATAAAACATTTTTGGAGAAATATACTATAAGTGTATAACCCGTTGACATAAGTATCAAAAAGGGGTAGGAATAAGAGAAAACGAAGTATGGGAGAGCTAATGCAGGAGATCATATTTTTGGGGGAGCTACTATTTTTGAGAAAGTGGGAGTCAATGACAGAAACAGAGTACATAGATCAGCTTATGCAAATCTACTACTCGGGGGGAATGATTTTGCTTCAGATATAGAATAGCACAATTAAATTAGGGGGAGTTATGAGATTTTGAGGTATGATTGATAAGTCATGTTTTGCAAAATTTTGAAATTTTGTATATAAGCCAAATAGAGATATTGAATATCTGAGTTATGCTCATAAGTGAAGATCATTCATGCACAACCAAGTGTTGTTGTCACTCATGTCAAATGGGGATATTGGTGATCTTATATCAAGGTTTTGAAAAATGATTTTCTATACACTTAAGTAATTTATAAGTTATGTACTTAATTTATGCCAAACAAGTAATGCATGTCAAACATAACATGTCCAATAGTGCATACCAAGTCACTGAAGTGCCTAGAAGATAGTAGGTACCAAGTTATTTAAATGTTGAGTGATCAATGGATTCTAAGTCATTCAGAGGGTAAGTGATAGCATTGAGGTTGCAGTTGATGCCAAGCATTAGGGACCTCAAATGTTGACTTATATAGTTTTGACATAGTTTTTTGTAATGACACAAACTTCTATGTAAACTATTTTTGAAAAGACTTAAGGATTGTTTTACGAACTTAGATGATAAGAATGAATCTTTATTGTGAATTCCTAGGTAAAAGTACAAAGTTATGTCACCTTTCAGGTTAACTTATCAGAATGACTGAATTTGAGTATTTCTATCTACAAATATATTTTGTTGAAACATATGATCTAGATAAATTCATTCTAGGTAAGTTATATATGGTTTCAAACTTTTCCAATTGAAAATGTCTATTAAATGCATATTTTATACTAGTTTGTATCCAATTACTAAAGAAATAAAATTACTTTAGAAAAATGGCATTTCAATAACTCTTACTATTTTGTATGATATTTTTTTAATAACATATAAATACCATTTTATAGATCTCAAAGTCAAGAATATTTTGATATAGAGTTTATAGTGTTTTAATTAGATATGATATATTACAATTAAAAAATTCTACAAGCACACATTTTAACACTCAAAAAGATGCCAATTTTGAGAAAGAAAAAAATATTAAATCATATCAAAAAATTGAAAAATTATATGACGTTCTAGCGGATAGAGTTATCTTCTAGAATGCATAATTTTTCTTCTGGTTAAAATATTTTTTTTTCAAAAAATGTGGTGGGAGATGAAAACTATCTATTTTAGGTGAGTTGAAATTTCAATCATTATTAAAGTTGAAAATATAGGTCTAAAGCCAATTTTTATTTTTGATTATTCTAGCTATATATGTTATCTATAACATAGTATGAAATTAAAGGGAAATAATTTTATTTCCATATAGTTTTGTGGTGGGAACTAGACCCCTAATTTTCGGCATTTTTCAGCAACTAAAAATTATCTACAAAAATTAGGAAAATATATCAATTATTATATCAAATAATTATTAAAAATTATTATCCTAAATTTCATCCATTTCTACAGATTTCATTAGTTTACTTCATTTTCAAATTCAAAATAATAATACCAGTTTTATATGTCATTTAAGGTGAACAATTATACTTTTGTTAGCCAATTCCTTTACAAAAGGATGACACAGGTTTGTGCTTCTACCCCCCTATGCTTTAGATGTAGTCAATCATAAAAAAGGAAGGATTAAGCAAAAATATGTGTGAATCACAATTGTAGATTCATATCTAACCCTAAGTCACGTAGGTCTTCTTAAGAAGGAAAAACCCTAAACTTTAGATGAATGTGGAAGGAGAAAAAAGAGAAGGTTTGCATGCACAAACAGAGAATTCATGTTGACCAAGGAGTTGTAATTTGGTATACATTTCAGAATTAGTTAGATGAGAATAGTGGAAAGGAATTAAACGATAGAAGAGATAAATCTAATTAGAAAGGATCAAGTACACATCAGGAAAAAGGTGATCTATCATCAAGCAACAGAGTGCTAACCAAAGGATCATTGCTAAGACATTCTAACAAGTGAATTAGTTAAATCTCTTAACAGAGTAGTCTTAATAGGCTATTGTAAATCCTTTGATAGGGTAGCTACTTCATTGTAAGTCAAAGTCCTCTAATCAGGCACACTTCTAATAGGGTGTTGAAATCCTTTAACAAGGTGAGACCTAATAGTCTTTGTAAGTCTTTAACAAGGTAAACCTTTCATAGGGTAGATCATGTTTCATAATCAAAATATTGTAACCTTCATTGGATACACTTTATTACTATAGCAGTGGAGATTTGTGGGTGTCATCCCCACCCCAGTTTTACCTTCTCCTTGGAGGGTTTCTGGGTAACCAAATATCTTGTGTCATACATGTGTTAAAATTTTTACTTATTTACATGCTTTAGATGTATATCGTTGATTTGGTATTTTAGTTTACTTATTGAATTATGAGATGGATGTGAAGTGAATGATTTTAAGGTTAAAAGTTTTAAGATTTGATTCCCACCCCCGCCGCCGCCCCTCTTCTCGAAGTTTATTTTTGCCTATTGTATTTCCAACATGCTTGATATCTCCAATTGAACCAAAGTGCATAGAAGAAGCAGATAAAGATAGTCATTGGATCTAAGTAATGAAGGAAGAATTGGATTAGATAAAATTGAATGATACATGAGATTTGGTTCCTAGACCAAAAGATAATAATGTGATAGGGACTAAAAGAGTTTTTAGAAATAAGATGAATGAGCAAGGAGAAGTTGTGAGAAACAAGGCCAAACTTATTTGTAAAGGTTATTCACAATAAGAAGGCATTGATTATGAGGAAACATATGCACCTATAGCAAGAATAGAAGAAGTAAGAATGTTCATAGCTTATGCAGTGAATATGAAATTCAAGGTTTATTAGATGGATTTGAAATCAACCTTTCTCAATGGAGAATTAGAAGAAGAGGTTTGTGTTAAGCACCCTGAAGGATTTCCTTTATCAAAAGATAAAGACATGGTATGGAAATTGAAGAAAGCTCTTTATGGTCTGAAGCAAGCACCAAGAACATGTTATGCAAGGTCATAAAGTTACTTGGAAAACCTTGGATTTGCTAAAGGTATGATAAATAATAACTTGTAACTAAAAGAAATTAAAGATGGTTTATTGATCATTGTAATATTTGTTGATGACATCATTTTTGGAGGCAATGATGAAGCTAGTAATAAATTTGCTAAAGAGATGAAGAATGAGTTTGAAATGAGCATGATAGGAGAAATGAAGTTTTTCCTAGGATTGCAGATTATGAAGAATAATGATGGTATATTCATTTTGCAAACTAAGTACCTAAAATATTTATCGAAAATGTTTGGTTTGGAAATTTTTCAACCATTATCCAAAAAAGATGAGACTCCTGCAATGGAGCAAAAAAGTAAAGATTAATGATTAGAGGTTTGTAGTATTTGACTCACACCAGATCAAAAATAGAAAATGTAGTTGGGATTGTAGCTAGATTCTAGGCTGATCCTAATGAATATCATTTTGTAGTAGTAAAGAGAATATTTAGATATCTAAAAGGGACATTTGATTATGGAATTTGGTGTGACAGATCAAGTGACTTCACTTTGTATGCATACACTGATGTTGATTAGGTTGGCAATATGGATGACAGAAAGAGCACTAGTGGTGGAGCATGTTTTCTTAGAGGAAGATTAGTTTCATGGTTAAGTAATAAGAAATATTATTTTTCACAGATCACTACTGAAGCAAAGTATGTTGTAGCAGCAAACAATTGTAATCAAGTCATGTGGATGAAGCAAATGTAGAAGGATATCAAAATTGAGATTAAAGAACTAGTTATCATTTATTGCGATAATACAAGTACAATGAGTATGTCTAAGAATCCTATATTGCATTCTAAGACAAATCATATATCTATTAAGTACCATGTGCTAAGAGAGAAAGCAGTAGAAAAGGAGATCATATTGGAGTATATAAGTATTAAGGATTAGATTGTAGATATCTTTATGAAGCCTTTTCCTAAAGATACTTTTGAGTACTTGAGAGGTATGCTTGCAATTATTCCCTTGCTCACTTTTTAATAGATGATGCAAAATGTGCATCAATCCAGTGGTACAAAGCATTATTATTTGACTAGACATAATTATGACGCTTCTCGTATGGGGGAGTATCTGGTATATATTGAGTCATTGAGGACTCTTGGTATTTGGTATTTGGTATTAAACAATTTCTTTGGACACTTGAGTTGGTTGATGACTTGGAGTAGCTGATTGACAATTGGTATTGAGATTCACACTTTTGACATTGATGTTAATGGGGGAGAGAATATGTATGAAAAATATCTCCTAAGGGATGGGGGAGAGTATGCATGAGTGATATTTCTTTAGAGATATTTAGAAAGATTCATGTAAGGAAGTAGGAATGTGCATCTAATGTATTGTTAATTGTTTAGTGTTAAGTAAACAATTGATGTGTAAGGAGTATGCAACTATTATTTTGAGATTCTTTTTAGCATGTAGAAAATAGATGCTGGTCACTAGTAGCAACAAAATACTATTTGGTATACTTGGAACTTGGATATTTTTCATCTCAATGCCAAAGGGGGAGATTGTTAGCATGAATGATGATGATAATTCATTAGGGAAGTATCTTGAGCATTGGAGAGTATTGATATGTTGCATTTCTGAATATGTTTTACATTGATGTCAACATAGCATGATTTCTACAAAGACTGGCAAAATAGCAGCACAAAGATCTTAATGGTACAAACAATGGTTTGATTGTCTAGTCATGTGTAGTTATGGTCATGTACAATACAATGTCCTAATGACGTGGATAAGTGTGCAGAGCTTGAGTTGAAGATGTATGAAAGTTGTACCTTATTTATAAAGAGTAGTTCTAAGACAAAGTATTTGGAAAGTAGTTCCTAATGTTTTTTGGTTATCTTTCATTTGAGGTATCATGAAGAGATGCATAGTTAGGCAATGATAGAGGACAGTTAGATGATGAGGTCAGAGAGCTTGCATAAACCTTAGTATCACTCATGTGAAGTTTTGTATAGAATGTGAGCTGACAATGCTATTGCAATTGTAATTAATTAATTAGCTTATTTTAATTAATTGGGAAAACCTCAACTCTGACTCAAGAAATAATTATGAAGATATAGTATAAAGGAAAGATGTTTTTTCTTGATTATAAAGTGTGTTCAAGTATTGTAAGTGATCCAAGGGATTATTTCTTATGCAGTTCATGATATGGTTATCAGATCTAAAGGAGAAGAAGTCTAGTTGACAGGACAAAGATATAGGAAGGAAGTACATTTCATCTTTATTTTTCTACAAGGAATTACATAGAGATCATTTGGATAGTGGGTTCATTGGTCTTAAACTTGAAGTTGTTTGGGTAGTGGATTCAACTGTATTCCACAACTCCTAACAGGGTTGGAATTTTCTAACAAGGATTCAAGGTCTCCTAATAGGGACTCATATGTACTAAATTTTGTAACAAACTCCTAACAGGGTCCATCCTCCAACAAGGAATATTTTTATTAGTACATCATCTTGTGGGTATCATCCCCACTAAAGTTTTCTCTTTGATCAAGGGTTTCCCTAGTTAACATATTTGGTGTTATTGTGTATGAGTATCTTGTTGTAGTTTTAGTCTACATTATATATATGGTTAAGATTGTTTAAAGTTGTTATTTGTGATATTAGTTGTATAACTAATTCACCCCACTCCACCCTCTCCATTATATCAATGGACTATATATTCTAACAATATGTATATACATGTGTACACACATGTCATGCCCAAATTTTGGACAAGACACACACATACTACTAAATATAGTAATAAATTTTAAAATTGAAACACTTTAAGAAACCATATCAAATCATTTTTAGATTATTGCTACAAATTTTCAAATATATCTAATCATATTCTAGGAAATATTTAAAGTGAAATGTATTCACAACTTTGACATGTCTCTTCCAATATTATAATCATATCTAGATCTTACAAAGAACCAAGATTTACATATATGAAGGTCTCCATGTGATCTTTTACAATATAGAACTTTTAAAAATATTCATAATAAATCATCTTGAAATCTCCAATAGAAAATGAAATCTTCCAAGCTTTTTTTCAACACAAATTCATTTGAAACATATAGAAAACAACACTGAAAACCATGGAGAGCTCACCTCCCAACCTAGGTCTCTATGAGACCACCCACGGAGCTTGGAAAATAAAGACCAACTAGGTAATAATCAAGCACAACCGCATAAAACAATAATTACATGATACAACATTTAATACCCTTTTTGAGCTTAAAAAATAGGTTAACATAGCAACCAATATAATGGGTGAAGGTGTGTCTAAAACCCCGAGGAGAAGCTAAATACATAAAACTAAATCTGCCTTCACAATGTATACAAAATAATTACCAACTCTCATAAAATCTCTCCCCTTATCACCCACAAAGTACATAACAATGTACTGACACATGCAACCCATGCTACATGCATATCCTTCTTCCTTCCAGGGAAGAGACACTACACTCAAGGGAAAGGCCCAACTAACCCCTTACCCAAAGGCCACTTCTTCCCTCCCAAGGGTGAGTGATGTCCTTCCACACCCATAACATCATACTCTCAAAATCAAAGAGAAAGAAAATAAACAGTAGAAATTCATTCACACCCAACAATACAACATGGACAATGAACAATATACATATGCATCTATAGCCAAATTCACATAACTTTTATTCAGAAAAGTAATACAATACATAGTTCCTAAAACATGGAAAAATCTCCAACCTTTCTCTAAGCTATGGAAAATGAACTGATTTGGGAAGAGCCCTCTATCCTTCGTTGATCAAATCTTCAAAAATATAAAATCTCTAAAACTAGAGAGTGTGTGAATGAAAACTCTATTTTCAAATTTTTTTTTAATAAGAAACTAAAATCCTTTTCCTCCATCATGAAAGAGAAAAATAACTTTAACTCCACCTAAGTTTCCCTATTTGGTTGGAACTCCAACTCATAGAAGATAAGGTGAGAAGTTGGGTAAGATTTCTTCCCATTTTCGTAATACTAGAAAAATGGGATTTTAAAAGGGATAGAAAAGTGATTTGAACTAAAGTAAAGTCAAAATTAAAGCCTTAATATGTAGTACTAACATGTAGGTAACTTAATTTTACCAAAAGAACACCCTAGGACTCTAATAAAGCCCTCTTAAGTTACCTTAAACTTGAAATCCGAATTTAATATAATAAAACCCTTCATGTGATAATTTTATGAAAGGGGATACAACATAAACATTTCTAATTGGTTAGAAATAAGGTTGGATCTCTTTTGCCAATATTTAAAACTAACTTGCCACTTATACATAGAACAATACAAGTGCCAAGTGACACTATAAAATATACACTCAACATTATGAGTGGCCAATCTAATCTAACACACTCATTCACATTACATTCATAAATTAAAATACTAAACAACGAGGTTAAGATCTCTTCATTAGATGTAGCCTTGGCATTCTCACTAGATACAAAGGTATAGCCATGGTTCTCCATTTTACCATGGTTATATTTCCTACACACTCAAACTGCATATCAGTAGTCCAAGATATATAAATCCTAAATCAATTTTATATTCATAATTGAATCAAACATAAAAATATATCTCAATTGAATTTCAAATAAAATTTATCCATTTCTATAATACTAGCAAAATCAACTAAGCATGATATGACCATTTGCAACATTTCATGATTTTCAAACACATGATCCATCTAATCCTTTCATTCAAACATAATTTCATACTCAATAAAATAACTAAGTACATGAATGTAGACAATCATCAATAAGTTCTAACATCATAAATAATCATCATAAAAATAAAGTATCCCATAATATCAAAAAATCTGAAAAAAAATCCAAAATAGGTCCAACATATAACAAGGTCTCAAAATATAAAGTATCTGAAATGTAAATAAACTACCATGCTAGGCTAGGTTGAGGCCTTACAACACATACACATATATGTATGTTTCTATGTTTGTGTGTGTGTGTTTGTATTTAAACATGTGTGTACAAATGTGTATGTATATATGTATGCATATATACACATATATGATATATGCATGCATATATACATAGATGTATGTTTCTCTGTGTGTGTGTGTGTGTGTGTGTTTAAATATGTATGTACAGATGTGTATGTATATATACACATGTTTGATATATGCATGCATATATACACACATGTGATATATATGTGTGCACATATAAATAGAGAGAGAGAGAGAGAGAGAGAGAGAGAGAGAGAGAGAGAGAGAGAGAGAGAGAGAGAGAGAGAGTTAGGAGATAGAGAGACGCTGATATAGGGATTGGGGTTAGAGAGAGATAGGGACCTTAGGGATAAGGAGGTAGAGAGATTAGTAAGAGTTATGGGGACATAGGGGTTAGAGTGAGGTCAAGGACTTTAAGAGCTACTCTATAGAGAGAGATAGGGGTTAGCGCTAAAGAGTTGAAGAATGATAAGGATTAAAGTGAGATAAAATATATATGTACACTCACACACATGCATACATGACATATAAATTATATATACATATACATATATGCATACATATAATAGTTGTATTTTTATGTATAGACATGTACATATATACTTACATATAAATAAATAGATACATACATACGTATGTACCTATGTACATACGTATATATATGCACACATGGCATATAAATAATATATACACATATACATGTACACACACATATCTAATATTTGTGTATCTATTTATACACATGTACATATACATTTATAGATATAGATGTATATCTACATCCATATATACCAGACATGTATAAATTTATATACATGTGTACATATTTGTACTTGTATGTATATATGTATATCCACATAATTTATGTATCATGTGTATATACCCACATGTATATATACATATATACATATATACATATATACACATACATATATACATGCATACATAAAAATTAAAAATATATATATATTAGAAAATAACAAATATGTATATACCCATATATGAATAAATATACACATATGTATATATACATGATATGTGTGTGTCTATATATATATATATATATATATATATATATATATATATATATAATATGTGTGTGTGTGTGTGTGTGTTTTTATATATATATGTATAATATGTATATAGCGTATGTGCAAGATCATGGTCAACCCAACTATGCCATTAAGTGGCAATGAAAAATCAACAAATTAGGGTTATGTCAACTTGACATGCAATTTAAAACTTGTTATGAACTTTCAATCAAAAAGTTGTTAGAAAAGAATCTATAGGAAATTGAATTTAGTTTTTGAACTACAATGCCTTATTTGAAGAAAGAAAAATTGATTGCTCAAAATTTTGAATTTTAATGCAATAGTACAAAAATTTTAGGACAAAAATAAGAAGTACGCATATGTCTGATCACCTTAATCAAAATTAAATAATAATAAATTTTAATAATATTCCAAATATAAGAAGTGGACTCATGCATAGATGTGACACATATTTTTGTGTATTTTTATTTTAAATAAATAATTAATTATGAATTTTCTCCTATAGTATTTTTCAAAGTACAAAAACTCTTGTGTTTGACCACCTTAACTAATTCAAAAATTTACAGTATTTAATTTTTATTTTATCTTTCTTATAGTAGAAGAAGTATATAATATGACACTTCTTTTGGATTTCAAAAATGTTATACCATTTGAAAGTTATATTTGTTTTTCAATCAGCGTGTCAATTAGTACTTTATCCGTAGCTCCATTAGAAAATGAATAATAATTACTTACTAAACTTGTAGTTTGAAAACCATTACATTTATGGAAAGATAATAATATTCTTAAGAAACCCTTTTCATTCCATCAAATTTGGGTGAAAAAAGTGTCATCAGACAAATGTTTGAAGTAAAAAATACACAACAACAAGCCAAAAGCATGTTTTTAAGACATTTTTTAAGTTGACCATGTAGGGTTGGTATCCAAAGAGATATTATGCCTTACAAAGGTATCAATATTTTGGTTTGGTATCAAAACAGGTGGGAAAATGTTAGAATAGATTTTAAAATTGTTTAAGGCATTTTAGAACTACATATTTTTTAGATTGCCACTTTTTGGCACACCATGATCCTGCACATACCATATATATACATATCTACATGCATATATGCATATCAATATAACACACACACACACACATTTAAAATATTTCAAAACATATGAAATATAAAAATATTAGAAAAATAAAAAATATTTAAAACACTATCATATTTCAGTGTTTGATTAGTCAAATCCCTAGTTGATGACACATTTGATTGAAACTCTCATCAGCACAATGGATATGATAGGTTTGAAGCAATTTGTAACCCCAAAAGTAACCTAGATACTTTCGATTAAAGGTACTTTTTTATTTACTTTCGATAAAAACTTGGTAAAAAGGGATTTTTGATTGAAAGTAGAAGACTTTCAATTAGAAGTCTTGCGAAGGTTTCTATAAAATCTCTTTGACTAAATTTTTTGGATCACATTTTTTTGGATCAATTTCTTCCTTCAAAAAAGTGTAACCTACTATTTTGGATTGACTCCTAGTTTAGATTGTACTCGTTCAAATTACCTTGAGGATCTTAGAAATTCCATTGAAAAAAGAACTAAAGAATTATTACATTAGAAAGGTATTAAGTTTCCAAACCATAGCATAATTAAAATTAAGGTAACTAAGAAAATATAAGATATAATTGTGATTGACTATAATACTAATAGTTATCGACATAATAATAATAATAATAAAATCCTCTACACCTTATTCAAATTTTGTGATAAATGAGAATCATTGGTGCAAGAATTCATGAAATAATTTTTTAAAAAAAGGATGCTAAGTGTTATTATGGATTTAATAAACCTCATAGATAGTCCAATTTGAGAGTTGGACTTACAAAGATAGACTATAATAGTGTAAATCATTTATTACCATTACTAAACTTTGTTTACCATTGAAATCCCAATATAGAACTTAAAAAAATTATGATGGAATCGAGTGGTTCTAGAGTTTTAGTGGGAAGAGATGGTGGCCAAGGGGAGGGTAGTGAAGACGATGATGATGGGGAATGCTTACATTTCTCTTTTGGGGATACTAGGATGTACTAGGAAGATCAGATTGGGTAGCTCTATGTTGGGAGCTTGGTTTGTGGCTATGTTAGGCATATATGGACTATGCAGATCTATGATGGAGTTCTAGACTTGGATTGTACTAGAAAAAGTTGTGTTGGGGCTTGGAGAGGTTGTTTTTAATAGGTAGATTCTAATGAAGATGAAGACCTAGATGGATCTTACTGGTATCTTCACTGTTGGGTGCTTGTGTTATCTAGAGCAACAGATTGGGGATGGTTTGCCCTGTTGTATTTTCTTTCTCTAGATGGATTGGTGATCTTTGTTGGAACATTTTAGGGGTTTTTTCCAAACTTCCAATGCTTTCCCAAGATGAAATTGTGATCTCTAGTGTAGTAGATTGAGGGATTTTTGCCCTCCAGTCTTTGCTTTCCCAAAATCTATTTATGGTCTCTAGTGCTAGAGATTGGGGCTGCTTGGCCCTATTGTCTCTTCTTTTTTAAGAGTGTTCTATATGGGGGTCATGGTTGTTTATGGAGGCCTTTAGGGAGCTTCCTTGTTTGGAGCAGTGTTTTAGGATGGATGGGCTGTAAAATTTCAATAGATGGGTTGAATCTCTCCTCCCCTATGAAACACTTAGTCTTTGGTGGAGGTGACCTCTATTTGTCTCCTACACTTGCTTGCATCATATTGAGGTGGAGGGCCCTATTGAGGTGGGGGTAAAGATTATGGAGGCAGTTCGTTTATGGGGGAAAGCGACGTTGAATAGTTTTAGTGGGTACTCTCCTTCTATTGTTGGAAATCATCCCTTTCATTTTGTAAGAGATTGGGTTGGAGAGAGCGTGTTTGAACAATAATACTTCACCTCGTAAAGAAGGTATGCCTTCATAGAAAAATGCTTTGGTGTAGAGATGGGTGTTAATTCTTTTGAGGGTAGCTTAGGTATTCCTCTTAGCTTCTACATTCATAACTCCTATGGTGGAGATCTTATTTGGGTAGTGGGAATTAGCGGAGACTCTTGTCAAGATCTTATGTACTTGCATTACTTTTAGTAGCCTAGTTAGCAAAAGAAGTGGGATAAACTCTTACCTCGAGGATTTGGTCTTCCTCCTACTTGAACCTCTGATTTCTATTAAATGGTGATTTTGGAGTTTTTGGGGAGTTGGAAGACTTTTGGCTGTATTTTTCGAAGTTGGAGGTTGATCTTTTCCTGGACCCATGGTTGGAAGAGTACTATTTTTTCCAAGGATGGAGGTATAGTCTTGTTTGGCCTTCTATTTTTTTAGGGTTCTAAGAGGTGTGAATAGCCTGAGTTTATTCCCTTGTTATGATGATGTTAATTTTTTCTTTTTCCTATGAGCAAGTGATTGCTGACAGTTTTAAAGGGCACACTCTCTCTAGTCCCTTGTTGTTGTTTTTGGTTTAAGTCTGTAGCTATTGTGTGGGTTTGTTCCAATTTTTCTTGTGATAGCATTGACCATGGTTGGTGTTTCAATTGTCTGTGGACCTTTGTCTTTGACAGAAGAAGATCTACGCTTACACCATCCTTCATTTCTAGGCACTAGTAATGATTTATTAATGCTATCTAGAAGTCTGAATGTAATTCAGGTCAGCACCCATTAATTATTGCTTTTCTTAATCAAAAGCATTGAAATACCAAATAATTAATCAAATAAAGAGATTTCATCTTGATAAAAAGTTTGGTTCATCAAGAAACATTATGTAGTTAATGAGCATGCAAAAAATGAAATGTCACATGTAGATAAAACTATTTACTACACAAGGTCAAAGAAAATGCATACAGATAAAAAAATTACCTGCATTTTCACACAAAAAGATTATTTTCTAATGAGGGACAATTTAGAATTAATCACACATGCATTAATTAGATCACTAGACTCACTCTATAGAAGAACCTCCAT
The DNA here is from genome assembly GCA_028749045.1 of Cupressus sempervirens. Taxonomy (NCBI): domain Eukaryota; kingdom Viridiplantae; phylum Streptophyta; class Pinopsida; order Cupressales; family Cupressaceae; genus Cupressus; species Cupressus sempervirens. The sequence goes on along the minus strand of CM053787.1, from coordinate 948,330,150 downwards.
CTTCTTCACAAGATTATGTACAAGCTATAAAATAATTAAAGATAAAAGCTTCTGTTCCCTTCTCATAATTTGACAAAGAGTCCTTTCTGATATCATAGGTCATATAAAAAAATAAAATAAAATTTGATAGTGTAGCTAAGAATAGAGATAATTTTCAAGAGATGTCATCATGTTGAAGAACAAGAGAAAAAGTATGTAATAAAAGTTTTTTAAAAAAATGTTAATCCTTATAAGGAAAACATAATACAATTTTTTTTATATTATTGTAACATTTAGTATATGAATTATACATAAATTTCTCATCTAAAATGATGAATACTAAGGGTAAATTATAGTATAATTGGGAACAAGAATGATTAAAAAATTGTAATAACAAATAGCACCAATTCTAGATAAAGAAGATTGTGAACATGACATAGGATAATAAAATGAAACTATGTATAATAGAAAGGGTTGCAATAAAAAGATAGTTGTTAAATATTATAATAGAAATTTAGGAAAGATGGCTGAAAAATGTATAAAGCATAATTTGAAAACTTGTGAGACCTATGTTTTTCCTTGCTAGAGAAGGATTATATAGAAGAAACAATCTTGAGGGGTATTTATTTACTTTTTTGAAAGTCAATGGATTCAATTTTATTTTATTTTCTCCTCTGCATTCTTGCATCATATTGAGGTGGAGGACCCTATTAAGGTGGGGGCAAAGATTATGGAGGTAGTTGGTTGATGGGGGAAAGTGGTGTTGAATGGTTTTAGTGGGTACTCTCCTTCTATTGTTAGAAATCATCCCTTCCATTTTGTAAGAGAATGGATTGGAGAGAGCGTGTTTGAACAATATACATCATGTGGTGAAGAACGCATGACTTTGTAGATAAATGCTTTGGTGTCGAGATGGGTGTTACTTCTTTTAAGGGTGGCCTAGGTATTCCTCTTAGCTTGTACATTGATAACTCCTATGAACATGGAGATCTTATTTGGGCAATGGGAAGTAGAGGAGACTCTTGTCAAGATCTTGTGTACTTGAATTAATTTTAGTAGCTTGGTCAACAGAAGAAGGGCGATAAACTCTTACCTCTAGGATTTGGTCTTCCTCCTTCCTAACCCTATGATTTCTATTAAATGGCGATCTAGGAGTTTTTGGGGAGCTGGAAGACTTTTGAGTGCATTTTACAAAGTTGGAGGTTGATCTTTTCCTGGACCCATGGTTGGAAGATATGTACTATTTTTTCCAAGGATAGAGGTATAGTGTTGTAAGATATGTACTATTCTTAGGGTTCTAAGAGGTGTCAATGCCTTGAGTTTATTCCCTTGTTGTTATGATGATGTTTATTTTTCCTTTTTCCTATGATCAAGTGATTGCTAGCAGTTTTAAAGGGTACACTCTCTCTAGTCCTTTGTTGTTGTTTTTGGTTTAAATCTGTAGCTATTGTGTGACCTTGTCCTAAGTTTTCCTATAATAGCACTGACCATGGTTGGTGTTTCAATTGTCTATGGACCTTTGTCTTTGATAGAGGAAGATTTGAGCTTACACCATCTTTCATTATTAGGCACTTGTAATGATCTATTACTAGTGTCTAGAAGTTTGAATGTACTTAAGGTCAGCACCCATTAATTATTACTTTTATTAATCAAAAGCATTGAACTGCCAAATAATTAATCAAATAAAGAGATTTCTTCTTGATAAAATGTTTGGTCCATCAAGAAACATTATGTAGTTAATGAGCATGCAAAAAATGAAATTTCATATCTAGATAAAACTATTTACTACACAAGGTCAAAGAAAATGCATTCAGATAAAAATTTCACATGCATTTTCACACAAAAGATTATTTTCTAATTAGAGCCAAATTAGATTTAATCATGCATGCATTAATTGGATCACTAGACTCACTCTATAGAAGAACCTCCATCTTCTTCACAAGATTCTCTACAAGTTGTAAAATAATCAAAGATAAGAGCTTATGTTCCCTTCTGATAATTTAACAAAGAGTCCTTTGTGATATCATAGGTCAAATTAAAAAATAAAATAAAATTTAATAGTATAGCTAAAAATAGAGATAATTTTCAAGAGATGTCATCATGTTGAAGAACAAGAGAAAAAGTATGTAATAAAAGTTAAAGAAAATAAGCGTTAATTCTTACAAGAAAAACTTAATACAATTGTTTTTGGATTTTTGTAACATTTAGTATATGAACTATACATGAATTTCTCATCTAAAATGATGAATACTAAGAGTAAATTATAGTATAATTGGGAACAAGAATGATTGAAAAACTGTAATAATAAATAGCACCAGTTCTTGATAAAGAAGATTGTGAACATGACATAGACTAATAAAAATGAGCTATGTATAATAGAAAGGGTTGCAATAAAAGGATAGTTTTTAAATATTATAATAGAAATTCAAGAAACATAACTGAAAAATGTATAAAAAATAACTTGAAAACTTGAGGGACCTATGTTTTTCTTTCAAGAGAAGAATTATATAGAACAAATAATCTGGAGGGGTATTTATTTACTTTTTTGAAAGTCAATGGATTCAATTTTATTCTATTGAGTATGTGGAATATTTTGAGATCATCATAAGAATATTGTTTCTAGTCATATTCATTTCATAATTTTTTAGGGCCTAACTTGGCCATCGAAGGACTTAATAAAATTTGTGTATATGTGTGTGCATGTGCATGCCTATACGTACATTTATGTTTATGTATACACACATGTGCATGCGTGCCCACACACACACACAACTAAAATATACCCGAAATAATTCTTTAATGGTTGTGAGTAGAAATATGTTTCTTTTGATGATCCCATAATCCTAATGATATTCATTAGAATAAATTAGAATTCATTAACTTCCAAAATAAATAGATGAATACACCTCAATTTTTTTTCTTCAATATCATTGTTCTCTAGTAAGGAAAACATTGTTCCCACAATTTTTTAACTTACACTCTACACATAGGTCACTAAGAATATATATGTTTGTGTGTGTGTATTTTACATATATACACAATATACATACATCTTTATAGATATTTACATTCACATATATCTTTGTGTGTAGACACACACACACACACACACACACAAGTATGGATTTCTAGTTGGTTTCTAACAAAAAACAATTGTTAATTGTTTATTATACACTTGAATTGAAAACGTAGTGTCAATTAGAGAAATTCAACAATTTTATCATTATGTTGATTCAAGAGAAATGAAAAGAGCATTAGAAAAGTTGGAACTTTAAATAAAGTACCTGGTAGAAAAGAGACTCATTCTAAAAAGATGTGAAAGGGACTTAATTATGAAATTTAATATAAATTCACAATAAAAATATCATTAATAAAATATGTGATAGATTAGTGAAGGGAATGAAAAAGGGCTCTACTATATTGGAACACGAAAACAAATTGATTTCTACACAAGGTATTGCCTCACTAATAAAATGTCTAGAGTTTCCATCCAATGAGAACTACTTCGATATCCTACAAAATGATTCCCCTTTGAAGAAAGTTTGGAACACTCAAGCTTGAAGGTATAAGCCTATGTATTAAAAAACCTATCAGCCAAAATACAATACATTCTCTGCTTATCAAAAAGAAATGTGACTATATACTAATCTCTTTATTGATCAATATATACAATACAAATAAAGTTAAATAGGTTATTAAACTATAGAATAAAGAAACCTTAAGTATCGAAGTAACAAACTAAGGCGCACATGGAATTTGACAAAATATTTTTAATTATAAGTTATCTTCATCGTCATCAGGATTTAAATAATTGAATCTAAAAAATCATCTTAAAAGCACTAGTGATGAACTAATGTGCGCACGTAAGTTGCAAACGGTTGAGATTAGGACTTCAAAATCTTGGTTTTACGTGCTATTGTAACTCTCATCTATTATCCTATAGTTGACATTAAGCAGTTCTTTTTATTATGATTGGTACCATAAGCCTTCCTATTATAATAGTCTCTATTTGACTTTCTACAAACAAATCTATTGGTTCTTAACCTTAAAAAATAAAGAGTTTGTTAGGATACCCATCCTTTCAGGTTGGTATTTTGCATGTGGGATGTATAATATGAAACCATCAAAGTACAATAGACCATGTTTCTGATAATTGAAATGTTCATTTGAACGATACGTTGGAAGAATTGTTAGCTAAGAAATGGCGTCATCTCAATCTTACTTCAAGGACAATTTGATACTCAATGTTGTAAAGTGCATATAGTTTTAAATTGTAGCAAAAATATTTGTCTGCTATTTTGCAAATAGTCGAGATATCTATGTTTATATTTACATATGACGTTGCTTAAACCAGACTTTTACGCTGTGGTCGGTAATCGTGCCTTTCATGCAACTATTTTCTAAACATGAGACACTTTTCTTTATTAATTGCTTCAGTACTTGTCATATTCATCACAGTTTTTAAAACTTTCTACTTTGAGGCTTGTCAGATAAAACTATTCACTCATATTCAACCGTGGAAAAAAATATGGTATGCATGTGAATTAGCTTGCGCATCAGCTAGCTTCAAGATAATCACTTCTTTTGAAAGGTTGTGTAATATAAGTTAGCTTCAAATATAATTAATACTTTTGCTTTTGCTTGTATACTTTGAAGAATATCATTGTTGGCTTTCCTATTGTCAAGCTGGAAACAATCCCACAGCTCCTGAATTATAATATATTGCAGAAATACATGGTTAGGCAAGTACATGTCAAAGTCAGCGTCTAATTATTAATGTTTTTTTTTTTCAAATTACTTGAAAAAACAAAAGACCATGGAGAAGATGTATGCAAAACTAGATATTATGTTTCTTCTTAACTTTAAGCATACCCCATAACCTTTCGTGGCGGTGAAGTTTGGAGAGTGTTTAGTATATAGTATACTAATTTTATCGTGCAGATTTAAAGACAAAATTATTTATCTAGTGTTTTACATATATTTATTTTTAATAATATAAATGGTTCACTTAATACTCAGTACTTATTGCATTTATTCATCATTCATAAGAATGAAGTGTGGAGAATCCTTGAAAAGTCACAAATGACAAAATTATTCAAATATTTGATGTCCAATTAAAACATTTTTGCTTTGTCAAGGTCACAATTATGTTTAAGATCGAGACCACTTAGCTAGTAGCTCAATCGACACTCAATGCCTTTAATTGCTGTTCACAAGTGTATCCTAAATGACCTCTCATCACAGTACTATAACAGAAATATTCTTAACCACAAGACTTCCACAAGATGAAACCCTCTTGTGTTGGAGTAACAGTATTGATATGGATGATCTCTTGAAGAGTAGTGTTGCTTCTCCTTTATGAGCATCACATTGTTGCAACAAGTGCTAAGTGGAGTATTAGTTTTCATAATATGTAATTTTACGTGAGCCACCACACATGAAATAAAATTAAAATGCTTTGGCTCCATAAATAGATAGTTGAGTCCTAAAAGAAATGTCATAATAATATAATTGTTGAAAAGCTATTTTTTTATTCACAATTGTATTTTAATTATAATAGACTCTAAGTTGACTAAGTTCTCTTATCAAATTGCATGCATAAAAATAGAGAATTATATTTCTACAAAATAACATATTTATGTACTTGAACAATTAAGAAAGATGAGAGTGGAAATTTCTATTTTTAAATTTAAATTAATTCAAGATTTTTCTAAATACAATAAATGTAAAAAAAATATGATTTGATATAGTTTTGTGATAGAAAATTCCATCAAGCAAGTACACTATGTTAGGATTAGCAAGACATAAATTAAAATTACATGCAAATAAAACCAATTTCAAAAATAAATAAAGCACATAGAAGAATAGAACACAAGATACCATTATTTAATTTGGTTAACCAATCCTTGTGCTATGTTGACCAAACATTGAGTCCAATATTCTTATTATCTAGTGATTTCAGCTTGATTACAATCTACAATCACTTACAACTCAATACTACTACAAGAAGCTACCAAACCATCATCCTTTAATAAAATCCCTAGGCCCAAGCCATTTTAGAAAGAAAAAAAATTTGTTTCTTACAAAATAATGGCTAGACTCAATCACAACATGTTAGCCCCCAGAAAACTATACCCAAAACATTATTTCCTTAGGGAATACCATCCCCAAACCTCAACGAGGATACATGAAAAGTGTACAAAACCTACTTGTTTGATCACCACAAGTTAACAATCTTCTACTTGAGAAGTAATCAAGCTCTACACTAAATAACAATTTCCCACTTGGCTACCTATCCTATAGCTACTTTGTGAGACTCTACTAGATCAACTACCTTCTAGACTCTATTGTCATTTTAGTCTATTCATTTTAGAACAACAACCAAAGTTAAAGAGGAGTTCAAACTCTCCCTTTTTGCTTCCTTTGTAAACATATGTGATGGATTAGCATTTGTATGTATCATTTACATCTTTAACTATCCATCATCCAAAATTGACTGAAAAAAATAGTACCACAATGTAGGTATTTTGTCTTTAAGTGTAAAGAAAAATTCTTGGCAAGATGAATGAAACTATAGCTATCTATATACAGATAATTGTCCCATTATGGGTGCCCCAATTCTTTTATGAAGAATTACAACCATATCATCTCTTTAAAAACCTATATAGCATCAATATACTCTTCCATTATAGTGGATAAAACACTCACCTTCTATAACCAAGAAACCTAACTCACTATTGTTCCACCAATAATGAATACATATCCTATAGTACTCTACCTAGTATCTAGACCCCTTTCCAAATCTAAGTCAATGTACCCTTTTAAATCAATAGTAGAAGCTCCAAAATCTAAACATTTATTGGATGTACCTTTCAAATAGCTGAGAATGTATTTGAATGCATTCCAATGCTCAATTTTAAGATGATTCATATAATTGGTAACAAATCACACTACATGTGCAATATATATCTTAGTACATACCATAGCATACATTAAAATTCCTACAACTGAAGCATAAGATACCTTGGATATTGTATGCTCCTCTTCTTGTATCTTTGGAAACATCTCTTTAGTCAATTAAAAATGACTAAATAAAGGTGTATTGATAGCTTTGGCATTCTCCATATAGAAATGTTGCAACACCTTAATATAATCATCTTGAGTTAATGTTAATATTTAATTTTTCCCATCTCTGTAAATTATAACACCAATCATTTATTTGTCTACCCCCAAATCCTTCATAGCAAATGAGTGTGTTAGTTGTTGTTTGAATCCCTTGATGTGATCCATGTTAAACCCAACTACAATAATATAATCAATATATAGATATAAAATAGTGTATCTATCATCATCCAACATATTAAAATAATATAAAGGTCAAAATAACACCCTATGTATCCATGTTCATTCATAAAACTATTAAATTTAATATAACATTGCCAAGGTAGTTGCTTCAAGCCATATTAAATTTTCTTCAATTTGCACGCTAAATTCTCCTTACACTTAACCTCAAACCCCTATGGTTGTTCCATATAAACTTCTTCATCAAAATCAATAATTATAAGTATGCAAAAAATAAATTATTTTAGTGGATAGAGAAAATATCTCATCAAATCAATACCCCTTTCCTATGCAATTACTTTTACAACTAATCTAGCTTTAAATATTATCTTACCTCCACCTTTTTCTTTCATATTCTAAACCCATTTATTTGGTAAAGCCCTTTTACCTTTAGGTAACTTACATTAATCCCAAGTCTGATTTGCCAATGAAATGTCCATTTCTTCTATTATTAGAGACTCCCACTTAAGCTTTGTGTTTTCTTGTAAAGCTTCATCATAATATTTTGATCCACCTAGATTAGTTAATAAAATATGATATAAAGAGGGACACAATATTTTTGGATGTCTACTTAGCCTTATTGGTTGTCTAACATTTACTAGGGTTTGTGATATTTGTTGTTTCTATTATTATGGAGAATAGGGAACCACTGAAACATAATCTTTTGGAGACATTTTATTTCTTCTCATTATAGTTTGTCATTGAATATGTCATCCTTACTTTGTACAATTTTATGATTTTTAAAATCCCAAAGTCTAGTCCAAATTCATCAATACCATATCAAACAAATACATATTTTTTAGATATATCTTCTAGTTTAGTCATATTTTTACAATTTATATGTGCAAATATTTCAAAATTGAAGGTATTGAGAAAAGGATAAGTCACCTTCTTACTAGTCTATGGTTCCTCTAGAATACCACAACCAAAAGGAGTAGAGATAATTTTATTGATTAAATTAAAAACATTATTAAAAGCCTATGTCCACATGTTTAAGGGTATCTCAACATGCAACCTAATAATCCTTTTATGCTCCAATATTATCCTATTCATGCTTTCAACTACTGTATTTTCTTGTGAATTCCTTCAAACAAGTTATTGCCTATGAATTCCTTTATAGTAACAATAATATTGCAATGCGTTGCTACAATAATTGCCACCATTGTTAGCCCTAAGACATTTTAGTATTTTCTCAATGTCATTCTCAACCAACAATTTTTCATTTTTAAAAAGTTTGGAATACATCATATTTTTGTCTATGAAATTAATCCTACTTTTCTAGTTGCATCCTCAATGAATGTAAAATAATAATGAGACAAGAGAAAATATCTAAGTTGGTCAGCATACATCTATATGAACAAGCTCAAATTTCTCATTTTTTCCTTCCTTACCATTCTTCACAAAACTCACTATCTTTTATTTTCTATAAATGTGTAGCTTTCAAAGAAATAGATATTGACTCATTTTATACCTATTAAGACTTTCTTTAGATGAATTAATTTTGTACCCTTTTTACTCATGTACTAAAGTCTATTATGTCATAGTGTTGTGTTAGAATCTACAATAATTATTTTATGTTCTTTTTGCTCAAGTGCAACAATTATTCCTAAATATCAATTTTTCTCTAAAATAATTGAATTACAAAGATATAAGGTGCCTATTTTTGGACATTTTGTCACTACTAAGGAGCCTTTTGAAACCTTCTCATTTTTATCATTAAAAGTAACTTTGCAAACATCATCACCTAGTTACCCTACTGAAATTAAATTCCTACTTAGCGTTGGAAGATGTCTTACCTATTGTAGTAGCCAATGGTTCCCACTTTGCAAATATATCTTAATTCTTTATTTCAAACAATCTAACAAGGTTCATTATCTCTCAAATAAACTAGCCCAAAATTCGCTTATACATAACTAGGAAACTAACTTTTATGGGAAGTAACATGAAATGAAGGCCTTTAAAAAACCAAACCCATGAATCATCAATATTTTCTAAGGAAAGAAGTAAGAATTCTCTTCAGATTTATTACTCACCATATTTGCCTTGTTTCCATCTTGTTTGTTTCCTTCACTATTCTTCTAAGACTAGAAATATTTCTTCTTAAGCCCTAGTTTCTCATAGTGCCAACAATCTCTCAGTACTCTTGATTGAGACCTCTTTTTGTTTTATTTTACTCTTGATTGCTCATGATTCCTAGAATTTTTTCCTCTCTCATTCGTTCCACCTCTCCCCTCTGCACTAAGTCTACTTCTTGATGTAGCTCTACTTGAGCTTTTTCTACAAATTTTCTCACTCAGAATAACAACAACCATATCATCAAATTTTAGGGTATGAGAACTAGAAACAAAATTATTCACAACCATTACTAGCAATTACATCTTTTACGAAAAGAACACTGAATCAAGAGAGACCTAATTTCTATATCAAAATTATATTTATAATAGATAATTGAATGTCAATCATAATAAACTCATTCAAATGACTAGAAATAGGTCAACCTTATACCATCTTCATATTAAAAAAAGTTCTTAATGATAAATATCTTGTTTGAAGTGAAAGGATTTTAATATAACTTTCCCTGGGTTTTCAAAAATCTTCTAATATATTTAATTTCATAATATTAAATTGCACTAATTTTGCTAGACATAAATGAATAATTTCAAGTGCCTTCCTATCCAAAATATTATAGTCTTCATGTAACATATTGGTATCTTTCTTGGATTTTTTTTCTAATGGTCACCATAAATCCTTCTCATAAAAATAGTCCTCCATTTTCATTTTCTTAATTGAAGGTTTTTTCCAGTAAACTTCTCAACTTTAGGTTTACCCTTGTCTACCATCACTCCCACTCAATCATGAGATCTTTGAATGAAAATAATAGCTAAAAATAGTCTCACTCTGATACCACTTGTTAAGACTAGCAAGACCGAAATAATATTTACATGCAAATATAACCAATATCATAAATGAATAGAACACACAAAAGAAGATAATGAAAAACACAATTATTTAACATGGTTCACCCAATCTGTAATGCCCCAACAAGGGATCCAAAAGAATTAACTTAAAATTTACAAAGTTTACCAAATATTTTTTTTTTAAAGAAAGAACAACATACACGTCAAACATAAAGTAGCAAAAGAAATAACATACAATCAGACATAAGAAAACATAATAGATTACATTCATTAAGGATCCCAAGACATTGAGTCACATTTAAATTTAATTAATACTAAGTCTAAAAAATATCACATCTACATGAAAGAATAAATAAAAGTCCAAAGTCCATTTAAATAATATACATTTTTTCTAAGTGCCACTTGGCAATAAAAATTCAGAATGCTCAATCATCCACTATACATGTCATAGGGTATGCAAGGCTAAAAGAATACACATTTATAAAAGTAGAATTACATCATCTCTTTTGGATCCATGGTACAAAGTACAATACAATAAGTGAAACCATCTACCATAAATATACAACTATCCATCATAAAGATACAACCATCCATCATAATAAATAAGATAGAATGAAAGGACATGCAGATAAGGAAACTCCAGCCATGGTATCAATGGACAGATCTCAATGGTAAGATTAAAAAGCACTACCACCTGACCACATGGAACCTAAATGGTCCACTCCCACTGCACTGAGGAGATAGTCTCAAGTCCCAAATAGGATAATAAACCAAATATCAAAACTACTCTCTAAGTCCAAAATGTCCTAAAAGTAATCTAACTCAAGGGTTCCAAGATAGATCAACATCTATACCTAGAGGTACACAAAGACACGTAGGGAATCTACTATGTAAGTGGGCAAGTGTCATCGCACGAATCACACTAGAGTTACCTTAATAGTCTCTTAGGACCTCGGCCCCCTAGCGATCCCTATACAACCACTAGTATCCTCTTGTATGTACAAGGCATATTATGGATGCAAGGTTGCAATGAATTTTTCTCTCTACTCCCATCCTAGTCTATACTAGCACTCAAGGCATGGGCGAGAACATACAAAGACTCTTATTAGGTTCATTTTATTCCCATTTAGTGTAGTGTTTTCACTTATTAAAAAACTTACAATGGGTTACCCTCGTAGCCACTTACAACCTCAATCTCCATTGCAAGCCACTTCCCAACACTGCATATAGATGACCTACCCTAGACTCATAAAATCACAAATTAGAGAATTATATAAAATCACCTCAGTCCTATATAAGTGATTGGAAAGCATCAAAAGTTAATTCATGAAAACACATTAGTTCTCTATGAGCAATTGGAAAGCATCCCAAAAATAACTAATCAAAGACTCATAATGGTTAAGTCAAGTATCTCATAACATTCATCTCAACTTCACAAAAGAAGAATGGAAAGCAATGAACAAGGAAAATAAACTTGTCACTGAGCATACCGAACACATTACCACGGTTAGGTTTCAAAAGGATCAAGATCAAATCATCATAAAATCACAAACACAAAACTCCCAAGCCTCTGGTAGACATCCCAAACTAGTCAACACTCTAGTCAACCCAAACCCAAAACACAAACAACACATAGAAATAGAGTAGTCTCACAGTTTGGTTTAATTTGAAAATACATAGTTGAGTTAAACAGTAAGGTTTACAATATTTCTTTCAATGTATGTTTCCAGTAAATAATTCTTCATAGTTTACCCTTACGAATTAACCCATTGCTATATCCAAATATAACACAAAATTACCCTAATTGATTCTCAGTTAATTTACTAAAATAACCCAAGGGTAATTATTGATTTAAATTATTAAATAATAATTATTGATTCTTTTCAAATAAATTCATTACAATTCAATTAAAAACATATCATTTATTTAATAATAAAATAAATCTCACACTTCATTAAATAATTTCTATTTTTGCTTAAACTCAAATATCTTTAATTAAGTTATTTAATAACTTCCAAAATTAACTTTATTAACATTCATTAATTATTTATTAAATAATAAAAATTAATAAAACTTATTAATAAAATTAATAATTAATAATTTAAATTAATTATAATTAAATTGATTAACTTTAATAAATAATAATTTAAATTAAATATGATTTAAACTTTAATAAAATTAATAATTAATTATAATTTAATTTTAATAAAATAATAATAAATAATAATTTTTTTAAAAAAATGCACACAATTTAGGCTCGCCAGCTAGCCTTTATAGGTAGCTATCATGCGGTCATAGCCTATCTACTACTGCATGCAATAGTATTTAATACTAGTGTTGTGGCAATAGTATATATTGTGTTGTAGGTATTAGTTAAAGCCACGGGTGGAGAGGTAAGGTTGGGGGTTGGGGGGGGTGGGGGAAGGGTGGGGTAAAACTCACCTCCTCAAATATGTTATTTGATTACTATTTTTAATATTTCTTTTTAAAAAAAAAATTTCATTTTGTATTAAATTTTAATTTAAACAAATACCCCCCATCCCAACAAAAATTTAAATATATATTTTTCTATAAAAATTTACAATTTTAGTTTGATAGGAAAAATATAACCAACCATTAACTTTCTGATTTTAAAATTTTATTTTCTTTCAAAAACTCTTCCCAATTTAATTTCAAAATTTTAAATCCACTAAAGAAGGATTATATTAGTCTTTTAATCTTCTTGTATACATACAATTTAACATGCATGTACTAGAAATTCACAATATTGAAACATTCATCACAAAGAATTCTTCAAAAAAACATTCAACAGACATGATGAAGACAGGAAAGAAAGAGTGTAATAAATTTAGTTAATAATCACAAGCGTCTACTTGGACACTAATGCTAATTACTTCACCCAAGAAGATTATAGAGAAATTCCTCCTCTCAGAACCTTCATCTTTTCGAAGATTCCTTCCTCTTCCAAAATTTGTTGTCCTTAAAAAATGAACCCCTAAGTTGTGATATGGAGTTCTCTTCTAAAATTGGGGCACTAATTTTGTGTTCACCTGAGAGAACTCTCTGCTCACCAAACTTCAACTCTTTATTAAGTTTTCCTTTATCTTTCCTTTATCTTTTCTTTTTCTTTTCCATGCACATTTATTGAATTATTAAATAACTTTATTTAACTTTTACTTGACTTCTCTTTTAATTTATTTATTAAATTTAATCTCATGCATGCATCATGCAATAACAAAACTTTTAATATATTAATTTCTTTTTCAGTTCTTAATTTATTTTTAAACATTAAATGATAAAATATTTATTAAATTAAATAATAATAGTCTTTAGCATTTATTTAAAAATGAACTCTAAATATATTATTATTAAATTACATAAATATTATCACATTCTAAAATTATTCTTATGATTTTCATCTTTAAATTTAATTCTTTTTATTTAATTAATTTCTTAATTAAATAAATAGAATTAAATATTAAAATATTATAATAATTTTTCATTAAATTAAATCATTAATTTAATATTTTAATCTGACTTAATTAATAGAAAAATCACCAAAGACTCATAAAAAAAACTACGAAAACCCAACAAAAAAAACACATACAAAATCCAACTAAAGGTTTATAATCATGAATTAACATCATCCGATGCATTTGGAAGGCAAACAACGTAGATACTTGTCCTAATTTTCTAGGACAAATGGCTTAAAGGTTTAGGATTTGGACTTAAGAATTTATCTCCCCTTTCTTACCATTGAGATAATGTAATAGGGTATGCTCATCTTGGCAATTCAGGAACGTTGATACCCAGTACCTACAACCTACATAAAATCCATGCAAGAAAAAACACAATGTTCTAAGCTAAATAGGAAATGGAAAGAAGTGGTGCATCATGTAGATCCTGACTAGTAGGTAAGTACGACTCCCTTCCTTAACCACATTAGAAATGCCATACATAAAGAAAATATACACACACACCATACACATGCAGTATGGGGTAAGTATCCATAAGAAAAAAAAAATTGATAATCCATCTAACTAATCATCATCAATAATTGAAAATATCTTAATAAACATCATTCATACATAAAGTATAGAGTACAAGTAATCTCATCATAAATCAATTGAATTTGCAACAATACTTGATAATCTCAAAAAAATGCTACTAATCAACAAGCATAAAACTGGCTTAAAAGAGTTCGGCAATAATAGGAAAAATATAAACTAGGGGCAGGCACTGCACAATCATTGGTCTATTTCCACCAAACATTGAGTCCAATATTATTATTATCTAGTGAGTACAACCTAATTACAACCTATAATGCCTTACAACTCAATACGACCACAAGAACCTACTAAATTAGCATCCCTTAATAAAATTGCTAACTCAAGACCATTTTATACAATCTTTTTGCTGCTTATAAAATTAGGGCTAGAGTTAGTGACAATATGCAGGTCCCTTGAAAATGGGCCAATTTTTTTCTTGGGGGAAACCACCCTGAACCCCCATAATTGAGCATTGCTACCCACAAACCCCCAAAAAAGATATATGTAAAAATATACAATACTTAACTAATTAGTCATCTTTAGATAAAACACTACACTCCATACCTAAGACCCTAGGATGAAACATAACTAACATACTATCAATTAATGCTTAGTGTGAGCTGCTCCCTAATATGAACCTCTTTATGTTCTTTCTCTTATGTTCACTTATGTGAGTAACTTTTAAAAGCTACAATTATTTAAGGTAATCTCCACATCAAAAGAAAATAATTATTTAATTAAGTTGTTGATTGAAATAATATTGTGTGTGTGTGTGGGTTATTATGTATATCTATAATATATGTTATGAATAAGTAGAGTGGGATAAAGCCTGAACCTTTACAAAGATAAGGTTGCAAGAAGTGATGCCTCCAAACTATAACTAACACAAAAGAAGCTTAAACTAGCAAGATAGAAACTTGGAATAACAAAATAGGTTGGGAGACCAAAAATAAAATTTCCAACAAATGCCTATAAGGCTGAAAATAGATTCGAGTATAAACACAAAGACCAACAACATCAAAATAGTTGATCCAAGGAGAACCAACTAGATATAACCATGCCAACCACACCAAAGGTCAACAACAATCACCGACAAAAAGAAAAAAACTAAAATCCATCAGACACCAACCATCAAGAGCCCATTACACACCACCCTAAGGAAAAATATTTGTAGACTAGGTGACTACTTATGCAACTCCTTAAGCTGGTCTAGGAAGGAGTGCTTGAGTTGGCAAAAATAATTGCCTTACTTGTCCATGAGAAAACTTACAAATAGCTCTCCTCCTTACTTTGAGTCTCCTTATTGCACTTTCTTTTAGTCGATCTTTCATCCAACTAGAGTCTTAAGCAACCAATTTCAGCTTTAATCTTAGCCTACACAAAATTTTGGTGAGAAAAAAATTATTCATTTAGTCCCCTAGTAGGTCTTGAGTTTTTTTTAAAGCCATGAGGGTCTTTGGTATTTCATCTTTTTCTTCTTCTAAAGGAACTCTATTCTAGATATCCACCACCTACTCCTCAAGTTGTTCCTAATTGTGCAATCTATCACCTAGTGCCTGACCAACTTCCCACCAAGTTTCATCCCTATGACACTTCATCCAATCTTTAGCCTTGTACTCTACCTCAACTCTGCTATCCAATCTATTCATTTTTTTATGAGAAATATCTATATTGCTACCTCCTTTTAATCTACTATATCATTTCAACATCCTATCTCTACAGTCCTCTATTTCTAGATAGTTCATAATTACATCTTCTTCCCAATAGGGTTTACTAGTTGCTAGAGTGAAATTTCTCATCTATTTTATGGCATGTCTAACCAATTCATTAGGATCATAGGTCCTAGCAAGGACTAAGGGAAATAAGAATTCACTCATGAATTTATCTATTTCTTCAGTAGCATCCTTCCCTATGACAAAATCCACCACTTTGATTCTTTTAGGAACAAAGGAATCCTTTTTTATTGTAGGTCTAGATATTCCATGTTCATATTTATTAATTCCAAAAGAATTATATTGTTTGTATACTCTCTAGAATGTATTTCGGAAATACATGAGGGGTTTGGAGGCATCCATAAACCCTAAAAATAATGTCAAAAAGGAAAAGACTTTCCTAGTCATGGCCTAACCTCCTATCCTCATTAGGGCATGTAGAGGTTCTAATTAGCATCCTTACTCCCCTAGGAACCCTCTCAGTAATATCAACTAGCATATTTTTAATTGGAAAAAATAAGTAAGTATGAAAAGTAATAAAATTAGAATAGGGATAAAACCTTTGCCATAACCTGGTCCATAGCTACACTGGTAGGTTTTCTCCACTCTCCATAGTTCCTTCAATGAAATCAAGATTGATATGCCCTGTGTTCTTGTATAAAATGATGGGCATCAACAATGAGTAGTGGTGGAATTTGAAATTCCCCATCTCTCCCCTCTAAGCAACATTAATCTCATCATGCATAACATTTATAATGTGGGTCACAAAATCATACCCTATATTATGATACAAATCTTGTATGTCTAGGGCCATGATGTATTCATTGCTAGGAGAATTCATCATGCCATCTAATCCAGTCACCTTATCCACTCCAAAGACAATATACAAGAAGTATTTACTAAAGAATTCTAAAGGCATGAAGTCTCTTACCTTCTTTAGGAGGTTTCCCTTCTACCTTCTGGACTTGCAGACATGTCTTCACATAACCCTTCTAGTGAAAAAATTCTTCTAAGTCTTGAATATCTCATCCATTTTATCTTTCTCAATGATCTTTGTCATTGGTCCTCCAAGGTCAAAAACTTCTATGAATGTCTCCCTCTCTAGTGTGCATTGTCTAATCATATCCTTCCTATAGAATCCATGAGTTGTAGGATTATAGGACTTTAGTAAGGCCTTCACCAAGTCAACATCTACAATCATCTCTAGCATGATCAACTTTTCTAAGTTTCTTATCTAGGGGTTGCACAATGGTGGATTTTAAAAACTATTTTTATAAAAATATTATAATAACTCATTGCCATTAGTTTTTGACATAGTTCCATCTCTACAGAAACTATATGTACCTTTTAAAATATGGGATATCATTTTTTAGCCATGGGATGATCTTGGTAAAAGGTAAACACACTCCTTAGCATATAAACTAGCTAGCTTTACCTTGGCTTTCTTAGCATCTTGAACAACCTCTTCTAAATTGACTTGTACTATCAGCATTCCCTCCTCCTGGGCCATTTTTGTCTAAGTTTAATTTCTAGAAAAACTTCTTCTACAAGTCAATTCTCTGAAACAACTTAATGATCAATTTTTTTTGGCTCTAAAACTTTGTGAATGTTGTAATTGGAAATCTATTACATCACCTTTTAATAGAAGTTAAGCATAGAAATAACATTAATGGTGTCTTTTATTGGAATTATAGATGAAGTAATTGAGAGGGGGGGTGAATCAGTTACCACAAAAACAAATCCTAATCCCTTAGATGTCTTAAATAACTAGTTACTGCTGTCACTCAATAAATACTTCACAAAATTGTTGTAATTTGGTAGATTAACTTGTTATTGATCTTTAAGCATTCATAACTATTAGCATGCATGCAAAAGTAAATAACTAGAACATAAGAGAATCTAGATTTAATGTGGAAACCCAATATGGGAAAAACCACCAAGTAACTAGGTACGAAATTTTGCTCTTCTAAAGTGAACCTTATTAGGAGCCAACCCTTTTAAAGGTTACAATACACACTATTAAGTGTGACCCTGTTAGAGGATTTAATCACCTTGTTTGTAATGACCCTTTCCAATGGGCCACTAAACAAAACCCTTTATTTAATACACTACTAAAGTATATTGCTAAAATAATTAAATAATAGTGCCAATGTATTCATTCAATGAAAACCAAATGTTTTTACAAATGATATGACAATTTTCAGCACCAAAACATTATGACATGGCACATTATAGACAAACCCTAATTAGTTTTATACAATTGAGAACTTGTTACAACTAAAAATTGAAATGAAGAACCTAGATTGATCATATACTGGAGACTAATTGCTAAAGATGATATGGTGAAAGTACAACTCCATTGGAAACTCCAAACTAGCAATTAAGCACAAGTGAAAGGACTGAAATATCCTTCCCACAACTACAATAATTCAGGTGATCTTTCACACCCTCAAAATTGCATACCAATTGAGAGTTTTCATTTTCAATGGCCAATTGTGACTACTTGCAGAAACCCTAGGCTCCACAACGCACATCAACAAAAGTCAATAATAAATCTCGATGATAGGCAATGAGCCCTCAATGCCTATTTATTATTTTTTCCTCAATAGCTCAGCCTCTCTTTTCTGAATTATTTCTCTGCTCCTTCTAGCAACCTCTAGAACATTATTTTATTTAATGACTTTATAAGATATATCACTTAATTAAATATAAAGTTACCTTGTAATATATTTTTTTATCAATAACTTTATAAATAATTAACTCCTCCAAAACGGGGACATTACAGTTCTACACCCCCTAAAATTGCTTGGCCTTAAGAAATTTTAATGCTAAATGCTGCAAAATCACTACTCCCTCCCAAGTAGCATTTTCAATAGGTAAATCTTTCCACTTAATCAGATATTCTTTGATTACTCTCCTACGAAGTTGCTTCTCTCTACTATCTAGAATGGAGTCTGGAACTAAGATCAATTTTCCCTCATCATCCAAGGGAGGTAATACTATAGAAGGGATCACATTCTGACCCAACACTTTTTTGAGGCATGATACATGAAACACATTGTGTACTCTACTATCTGCAAGAAGCTCCAACTCATAAGCCACCTCACCAACTTGTTTGATGATCCTAAATGGTCCATAATAGCATGGCTTGAGTTTCTTTACACCACTCTTCTTGAGAGTGGATTTCTTATATGGCTGCAACATGAGGTAAACCATATCATTTACCTCAAAGCTACACTTAATCCTCTTCTTGTCTGCATACTGCTTTTGTTGGTTCTGAGCTCTAGCAATGTTATCTCTAAGAGTAGCAACTATATCATTACTTTCCTGTAATAGTTCACCTGCACGGGATACCCGACTATCTCCCAACAACAAATCTAAGAAACTAGGTGCCTCATAGCTATAAAGTTCCATGAAGGGTGTCATTTGTATAGTCATATGGTATGTAGTTTTATAACAATACTCATAGAGATATATCTATCGAACCCAAGCTCGTTGTTGATCTATCACATAATTCCTCAAATACCCTTCCACCCATTTGTTTACAATCTATGTTTGACCATCATTCTGTGGGTGATAACTAGTGCTAGGTGTAAGTTCAATACCACACAACCAAAATACCTCCTACCAAAAGTGACTCATGAAGCGGTTGTCCCTATCAATCACAATGCTCTGAGGCAAACCATGTAATCTGAAAACCTCCTTGAAGAAGACCTCTGCCACCTAAGTTGCTGAGTATGTAGTAGTGATAGGGAAGAAGTGAGCATATTTTATTAGCCTATCTACCACCACATAGATACAATTGTGCCCCTGGGCCTTGGGCAAGCCCGTAATAAAATCCATAGAGATGCACTCCCACTTCCTATCAAGAATAGGAAGTAGTTGTAGGAGCCCTGTTGGATAAGTCTTGTCTTGTTTGTTCTGCTAGCAAACATAACACTCACACACATACTGGAAAACATCAACCTTAAGTCCCTTCCAAGTGAACCATTCTCGTACTAACCTATAAGTCTTAAAATACCCAGGATGGCCTGTTGTAGGTGAATTATGGAATGCTCTCAAAATCAACTACTTTACTTTCGATCTTGGGACTAAGTAAATCATGTTCTTGTAAATGATCAAATCATCTATGAGAGTGTATCTAGTGTCGATTGTTGTTCCATCCACTATAGCAGAGGCCCACATGTCTTTGGCATATTCTGCTACAAGGGTAAAAGCACAAACCTATGTCACCTTTTATAAAGAAAAGTGATATCAAAATGTGACAGTTCAACATTAATGACAAAAAAAATGGTATTTGCGTTTAAAATATGAAGATGATGTAAACTGATGAAATGTGTAGAATTGTATGAATTTTATGCCTATAATTTTAATTATTTTTTTGACTAAGAATTTATTCATTTTATTTTATTTTGAAGTCCCTTTTTTAACTATAAAAAATATAGGATGTAGTTCCCATCAAACAAGTATGTGCAAATCATGTTTTTTTGTTATGATTTGAAAATATTTTATAGATGACATGTATAGCTAGTGTACAAAAAAAGAAATAATTATTTTTGATGTATATTTTCTTTGTTACAAGTACTCAAGTTCGACCTTGTCAGAATCCAACAGTTTTTTCCTCCTGTCAAAACTTCCCTATCAAATCTATACCTTCTTGAAAAAAAATTACATATTCATGAAGAGGATTCTCTCCTCTAGTGATAAATATATATATATATATTTTTTTTTGATATGATTTACTATTTTTTTCATTTTTTGAGAGAGCATCTTCTGAAATGTTGAAATATCGACTTATTATATTTTTAGATTATAACATATTATAACTAATCAAAACTCTCAAAAATTTATATAATGATGATATTGAATATGAAATCTATAAAAGGGTATTTTTAGTTTTTTTAAAAAATTGAGTTTTGATAGAGAAATGAGATTTGACCAAAACAAGTTTTTGTATCACAAACGGTGATGCAAATCTATGCTTTTACCCACAATCAAGTGTTGCCAATCCTCTGATATCTGAATCATAGAAGTGAGGTTTGGCCTATGGGATAAAGCATCTACAAAAATATTCTATGTCCCCTTAACATATGTGATATCAAAATCATATGCCTGTAACTTACTCACCCACTTTTTCTAACGATCATTCAGGTCTCGCTGTCCCAAAAAGTGACTCAAACTATTATGATCAATTTTAATACAAAATTTGGTGCCTACAAGATACTCTCTAAATTTGGCCAAGGTATGCATGATGCCCAACATCTCCTTATCATATATTTTGAATGATCTCTTAGGCCCTCTAAGTTTCCTACTCTCATAAGCTATAGGATGCTTGTCCTACATGAGTACATCACCAACTCTCTCTCCAGAAGCATCACATTGAAGCTCAAATGGCTTTGTGAAATCAGGCAATGCTAATACTGGGCATGTAGTCATTATTACCTTAAACTACATAAAACACTCTTGTGCCTCCCAAGTCCACACAAATGTTCCTTTCTTTAGCCAATCTGTCATGGGTGTTGCATGTTGTAAGTCGCCACTGACAAACCTGTGATAGAATCCACATAGACCAAGGAACCCTCTTAACTATGTAAGGTTCTCTAGTGGTAGCCAATCAAAAATAGCATGGATCTTTTCAGGATCCATTTGCACTCCTTATGCACTAATGATGTGTCCAAGATACAACAATTCTATCATCCCCAAATCACATTTGGACTCCTTGGCATACAAGGACTCCCTCTGTAAAATGGTCAATATTGTCTCCAAGTGCTCTAAATGTTCCTACCATGTCATACTATAGATCAAAATATCATCAAAGAACACCAGCACAAATTTCCTCAACTGATGGTGGAAGACCTTGTTCATAGTGGACTAAAAAGTGGTAGGTGCATTAGTCAAACCAAAAGGCATGACTACAAACTCAAAGTGCCCACAATGACACTTGAAAGCAGTTTTCTCAATATCCTGCTCTCGAACTCTAATCTGGTGATAGCCTAATGTCAAATCAATTTTTGTGAAATAACAAGCCCCATGCAATTCATCTATCAACTCATCGATGTGTGGGATGGGATACCTATTCTTTATAGTTCTCTTATTCAACACCCTATAATCAATATGCATTCATAGAGTACCATCTTTTTTACCAAAATAACAGAAGATGCAAAAGGTGACTTACTTGGTTTGATGTGTCTCATTGGTAGAAACTCCTTGATGGTCCTCTTGATCTCATCTTTGAGTCATTTTGGGTTCTGGTATGGTGTGATCATGATAGGCTTTGCGCCTTCCTGTAGCTCAATAATGTGCTCAATTCCTTTGTTTGGTGGCCGACCTGGTGGAATCTTGCTAAAAACCTTGTCATACTTGATTCTCAATTTCTAAATATCCAGATGATATTCAATCTTACACTACTCTTCCTGGGTAGGCATCAAGACACATATTGTTGCCCACTCTATATTATTATGCTTGGCTAATCTCTCCATCCATCTAAGTGAGATAGTCCTAACATCACCATTACAAATAGCTTTCAGCACAAGTCCTACCATCCACCTTGAACCGTATCTCCATATCTTCTAGTCTTACAGTAACCTCCTTCAAAGCACTATGTCCATGTCATCCATGTTGACCACATGATAGTCCACCTTGAACTCATAGTTGTTCAGGTGCAAAAGTAGATCTCACACCATCCTGTCATAGTGAAGAGTATATCCATAAGCTACCTTGACTCTCAATCCTTTGAACTCCTTAGTAATGAGTCCATACCTCTCCACAAATTGTGCATCAATGAAATTATGTGTGGCACCTGTATCCAATAGAGTAATAACCTTCTACCCAGCCAAGACTCCCTGGAGTTTGAAAGATCCCTCTCTTTGAATACTAGACAGACATACCTCTTGTAAATGTAGCTTTGGAGCCTCTTTTTTCTCAGCACTATCTATCTCTTTTTCACCCTCTACCCCATTAGGATCCTCATCATGGTGTTTTGAGCTATCTGAATCTGAACCCTCATAATAAGCCCACATCACCAAGTTAGCCTTCCCCTTAGGCCTCATAGGACAATCATGACCAAACTCATAGCCTGGACCTTTGCAAAAGAAGCATAGCTTCTTCCTACATAGGTCATTAAGTGTTTCCTCATCCAAGGGTACAGCTGACTTTCCTTTTGAGTCACTAACCTTCTATTTACCCTTGTTGAATTCCCCTTTGTTATCTCTAAATGATGAAGAACCCTTCGAACTAAACCGGTTTGCTAGAGTAGCAAGTTCCATATTGCGGGTTTTATTCATGGCTTCTTGTAATGTAGGAGGATCAAAAGCCTTTTCCCACCCCTTGAGTGGTTCAATTAATCCCTCTGTGAATAAAATGACTAGGCTCTATTCTGAAATGTCAAGCACCATCACTGCAAGATTCTAGAAGTCATTGATAAATAGTTCTAAGCTTCTTGACTATCTCAATTGGGCTAACTCCTCAAAATAAACTTTAGGATTTTTTTTGTCAAACCTTTCTATCAATCTATCCACAAATTCCTAATAAGTGGTTATCTAATTGTGTTGCAATGTGATCATGCCATGTGTCCACCAATCATGTGCTGCCCCATCTAAGTGTAAAGTGGCATACTTGAGCGCTTCAAATTCTATCATAGTCTTCAGAGATAGGAAAGTATCCACCTTATGAATCCAAGCATGAGTAGTCATTTTTCCACTACCATCAAATGTGGGTAATACCAACTTGTTGGTGACCTGTTGCAACTCACTATGTTTATCTGTCTACTTCTGCCTAGCAGCTTTGTAGTTTAGGTACCTATCAAATGTTCACCCTTCCTTTACATATGTTGGTAAAAAATCCCACTCATTCCTTGCTTGTTGAAGTTCATCTACAATATCTATTACCATAGCATCAGGTGTGCATGCTGGAGTTTCTTCCTTGAATGTAGGACTTGTGGGTCTGTCAGTTGTTCCAGACTGTGTCTATGTTGTGATCTTGCTATACTCCTATCATCCTAGTCAATATCATGATTATTTCTCGTATTTTCCCCAATCAAATGCTGCATCATAACCATCATTGCCTATGTACTTGCCTCTATTGATTGTAGAAATCTCTCCTAATGCTGTAAAGTCTCATCATCTTGCACACTTTTGGATGGGCTTTGAGAATGTCTCTCAGCCATATTCTTAGTTATGATGATTCCCTATGTAAATTGGCTAGATAAACCCTATCAGGCTGGCAGGAAACCTGCTTTGATACCACTGTAATGACCCTTTCCAATAGGCCACTAAAAAAATCCTAAATTTAATACACTGCTAAAGTATATTGCTGAAATAAGGAAATAATAGTGCTAATGTATTCATTCAATGAAAACCAAATGTTTTTACAAATGATATGGAAATTTTCAGCACCAAAACATTATGACATGGCACATTATAGACAAACCCTAACTGGCTATATACAATTGAGTACTTGTTACAACTACAAACTGAAATGAAGAATCCAGATTGATTAGATACTGGAGACTGAATGCTGAAGATGATATGGTGAAAGTGAAACTCCACTTGAAACTCTACACTAGCAATTAAGCACAAGTGAAAGGACCAAAATATCCTTCCCATAGCTGCAATAATTTAGGTGATTGTTCACACCCTCAAAATTGCATACCAACTGAGAGTTTTTGTTCTCAATGGCCAATTGTGACTACTTGTAGAAACCCAAGGCTCCACAACACACATCAGTAAAAATCAATAATAAATCTCGATGATAGGCAATGAGCCCTCAATGCCTATTTATTATTTTTTCCTCGATAGGTCGGCCTCTCTTTTTCTAATTATTTCTCTACTCCTTCTAGCAACCTCTAGAACATTATTTTATTTAATGACTTTATAAGATATATCACTTAATTAAATATAAAGTTACCTTGTAATATATTTTTTAATCGATAACTTTATAAATAATTAACTCCTCCCAAATGGGGACATTACACTGTTACGAGTGGCCTTGCTAGAGGTCTTTAGAATAATTCAATTGAACTATCACCTTGTTAGAGGATTTTAAAAATGGCTATTAAATCAACTCTGTTAAGAGATTTTGAAATCATTGCTATAATGGTTAGAAAGTAACAATGAATTGACTTGAATATGATGTAACTAAATTTGGTAATTATAGATCTCTATTCTGTGCCATTAGACCCTCCTTGATCAAATATAGCTTTGATGCTCCTCAATGATCTCTGATCATCCTTCAAAATTCACTCTCACAATAATCAAACCTCCTTCACATTCATATCATATAAAATACATCACACACTTAGAATTCGTAATTCGACCTCTTATATATACCATTCAGATTATCAAGTCAACTCATTCATAAGTTACATCTACCAATAAACCATAGATCAGTCAACTATAAATATTACATTAAACAAATAAACTTTATTTCAAAAAATAATTAAATCCTTTGTTGGCCGACCCTACTCGATAAATACTACTAAAAATAATAATTTCCTGAGTTAACCATCTCAACTCGGTTAACACTACAAAATCTACAAAATCCTTTGGCTGCTGAGTGAACTCGGTAAGAATTGAATTTCCTTCTCTATCCATGAGAGCTTGGTAAGAACTGTCTCTGCCATACTTCCCTTTGATGACTAAATAAGCTCGGTAGGAACTGAATTTCCTTGTTTAACCTTGAAAGCTTGGTAACAACTATTTGCAGAAGGTAAATCCTGAGAACACTCAGTAGACACTTTAAACCTTCTATGCTAACCTTTTGATCTTGGTAGAATCTGTCTTTTGCCTTGCTAACCAACTCAGCTTGATAGACTCTATCTGATAACTAATATGACATTTGTGTAACATCAAAGACAACACACAATTGAACAATTGTATCCAACAATCTCCCTCTTTTGCATTGATGGAAACACAACATGTCATAGCCAAATGAAATTTGAAAACAAGTCTTCTCTAACAGAATGCTTCTCCATCTTATATTTTATTCCCTAAAACTCCTCAAATACAATAATCTCCCTCTTTCATAGCAATCTCTCCCTCTTGCATAAAATCTCTTTTTCTTGCAAATTTCAGAAAGATATGACAATAAACTCTCCCTCTTTGACAACACAAGCCAAAGACAACATAACACAAAATGAATTTTATTGTACCTTAAGTACTGATTCATATGCAATCCCTTCATTACTTTGCTGCATCAATTGAGAGATCTTCAATTCTATTCCTATTGATCCATCACTAAAACTATATTTTAGTGAGCTTTAGATAGGGGAATGACCCCTAACTTACCTCTTAGATACAAGAATGCATCCTTAGCTAAAGGCTTTGTAAATATGTCAAAAAATTGTTCCTTTGTATGGACTTATTCCAGTCTAATCTCCTTATTCTATTTTGTAACAAAGTGATACTTTATAGCAATATGCTTGGTTTTTGAATGCATCACTAGATTCTTGGATATGTTAATTGCACTTGTATTGTCACAAAACATAACAATAGGTTCTTTGATTTCTTGCTTCATACCTTCCAATAATTGTTTGAACCATACAATGTTTGAGCAGTTTACTGCTACTACAACATATTCAGCCTCTACTATGGACTAGGATGTACAATTCTTCTTTCTACTTGTCCAAGAAACCAACCTCTTTCCAAGAAAGATAGCTCATCCACTTGTATTCTTTCTATCACCAATGTTCCCTACCCAATCTACATCAGTAAACACTTTTAAATCCAAATTTCATCCAATTTATACCATAATCCATAATCTTTAGTTCCTTTCAAGAATCTCATGATCCTTTTGATTGGCATCATGTGATTTTCTTTTGTTTTTGCTGAGAATCTTGCTATAATTCCTACTGCAAGGGCAATGTTTGGTCTTGTGTGCACTACATACTACAACTTTCTAATCATAGATCTATACAATGTCTGATCCACTTCTTTAGATTCATCATCCTTGGTAAGTTTCAATCCAATACACATAGGAGTCCCAAATAGTTTGTAGTCTTCCATACCAAACATTTTTAGTATCTTGTTGATATATTTAGATTGAGTGATGTAGATGCCATTGTTATTCTGTTGAATTTGAAGACCAACAAAGAATTTGATCTCACTAAACATTGACATTTCAAATTCCTTGTTCATTTTTTTTGAAAATTCTTTACAAAGATCATCATTTCCTATGAACAAAGTATCATCTACAAATATTTCTACCAAAACAATCTTATTATCTGGTCCTTCCTTGATATACAAGCTACTATTATCATTGGTTCTTTGAAAACCAATTTGAATAAGATAGTTATGCAATCTTTCATACCATGCTCTAGGGGCTTGTTTCAGACCATACAATGCTTTATGTAATTTGCAAACCATGTCCTTCTTGTTTGGATCAACAAAACCTTCAAGTTGTTCAATGTAAACCTCTTCATCTAGTATACCATTGAGAAATGCTAACTTGACATCCATCTAATAAACTTTGAATCCTTTGTATGCAGCATATGGAAGTAAGGTTCTGACACCTTCCAATCTTGAAACAAGAGCAAAAGTCTCTCCATAGTCTACACCTTCCTCTTGAGAGTATCCTTTGCATACTAGTCTAGATTTATTCCTTGATACCTTACCATCTTCATTTAGCTTGTTTCTAAATACCAACTTAGTTCCAATCACATTTTTGTCTTTAGGCCTATGTACAAGAGTCCATGTTTTATTTTTCTCTATTTTCTCTATCTCTTCATTCATAGCTTCAATCCAACTTTCATTTTCTAATGCATCTTTCACATTTCTAGGTTCAAAATCAGCAAGTAAACAAGTGCCTTTCAACTTATTTCTTGTCATTGTTCATTTAGATTTATCTTCAATGATCTAATCTGGTGCATGATGCCTCCTAACATACTTGGCTAGCACAAGCTCCTTGCCTTTTGAATGACTTGCATTGTTATCCTTCTATGTTTCAATTTCTAGTTCTAGTTGCTCAGGGTTGGTAGCTGTTGATTTGGTAGCTTCTATTTGCAACTCGAGTCCTTGTAACTCGGTAGGTATTGACTCGGTTTGAACTTCCTGCAACTCAATTACATAAGACTCTAGAGTATAATATTTTTGATTGATAAGTGTACTTGGCACTATATCAGGTTTAATGAAAACAAATCTCCTATAGTCTTCATGTTCCCTTTTGTTTTCTTCTTCAGTTCTTTCTACAAACTCATCAACTTTTACATGTGCACTTTCTATGAATTTATGAGTAGACAAATTTGAACATCTATATGCTTTACGTTTTCAAGAATATCCCAAAAATATTTCTTCATCACCCTTCACATCAATTTTAGCTTTTCTAGATTCTTTTAAAATGTAACATTTGCTTCCAAATACTTTTAGGAAACTTACATTGAGTTTGTAGCCATACCATAACTCATAGGGGGTTTTGAATGAGACGTTCTTTAGCTATATTCAGTTCAAGGTATGAACTACAATACTGATAGCTTCCTTCTAGTATTTGATAGCAATGCTCTTTTAAATCATTAAGGTTCTTGCACAGTCCATGATAGATCTATTCTTTCTTTTAGCTATTCCATTTTGTTCAAGAGTTCCAGGTGTTGAAACTTTTCTTTTGATTTCCCTTTTAATGCAAAAGTTATTGAACTAATGTGAAATGAATTCACCACCTCTGTCTAACCTCAAATATTTCAGTCATTTTTTTGTTTCCTTTTCTACTCTAGCCAAATGCCATTTGAACTTCTCAAATGCTTCTAATTTATCTCTTAGGTACATGACAGTCATCACTCTTGAGTAATCATCAACAAAAAGAATGAAGAACTTTTCACTAGTATAACTTTCAATTTTAATAGGCCCACACAAAGTAGTATGCATAATTTCTAAAATTTCTTCAGACTAATAGTTCTTGCTTTTAAAGCTAGTCTTTCCCATCTTGCCAATTTGACAATTCTTGCATAGACCAACATCAAGTTTCTTTATGTTAGGAATGCCTCTTACTTTCCTAAATTTACTTATTTTTACCAAGTTATCAAAATTTACATGACACAACCTTCTATTCCATAACTAACTTTCTTCAACTTGAGCAATAAAACATGAACATTCACCAAGTTTAACATAAAACAAGGGTATATGCAGGATCATGGTGTACCAAACTATGGCCTTAAGTGGCAGTGAAAAACCAACAAATCAAGGTTATGTCAACTTGACACATAATTTTAAAGTGGTTCTGGAAATTATATCAAAAAGTTGTAAAAAAATAATTTGTAAGAAATTGAATCTAGTTTCTAAACTACAAGGCCTTATCTAGAGAAAAAATTATTTGATTGGCCAAAAGTTTGGATTTTAATGCAATACTAGAAAACTTTTAGGGAAAAAATTAAAAGTAGGTGTATGTCTGACCACCTTAACCATAATCAAATGATAATATTTTTAAATATAATTTTAGATATAAAAAGTAGACTCATGCCTAGATGTGACACATATTTTTGGGAATTTTTATTCAAAATAAATAATTAATTATGAATTTTCTACTATACTGTTTTCAGAATTAAAAAACTCCCGTGTCAGACCACCTTAACTAGTTCAAAAAAAATCAAGATTAAGTTTTTTTTTTTTTTTCTTATACTAGTCAAAGCATAGAATGTGATGCATCTTTTGGATTTCACAAATCTTATATGGTTTGAAAGTTATAGCTATTTTTTAACCAGTATGTCAATCAACACTTTGTAGCTAACTCCATTATAAAATAAGTAATAATTACTTACTAAACTCATAATTTGACAAACCTTACATTTATGAAAAGCTATGAACATTCTTAAGAAACCCTTTTCATTACATCAAATTTTGGTTAAAAAAAAGTCGTCAGCTACATGCTTGAAGTAAAAAACACATAAAAACATGCTAGAAACACATTTTCAGGATGTTTTAAAGATGACCATACAAGGTTGGTATCAAAAGATATAGTAGGAATTATAAAGGTGTTAATTGTTTTCATTTAGTATCAGGATAGGTGCAAAAAAAGTTGGAATAGATTTTGAAATTCTTTGAGGTATTTCAGAACTATATATTTTTCAGATTGCCACTTTTTGGCACACCATGATCCTACACATACCCACAAGTTACCTTTTGTTTGAGTGCCTGATCCAATCAGCTTTCCTTTTCCATCCAATAGTCTTACTTTTCCATGCATGAACTCCACTTTCAATCCATTATTGAGTAGTTGTGCCACACTCAACAGATTTTGTTTTAGTTCTTCTACCCAATATACATTATCACATACAAGTTCTTTGGTTAGTGAGATTCTTCCTTTTCCTTTTATGCAACAAGGTTCATTATTACCAAATCTCACATTGCCACCATCATAGTCTTCAAAATGTTCAAACTTAGTTTTATCACCCGTCATGTGATGAGAACAACCACTATCTATAATCCATGTATCATTTTTTCTCACATGAGAAATAAGTGTTATTTCCTCATCATTATCAAATTCATCCTTTACAGCAATGTAAAAAATTTCATCTTCTTCTTCATTATCAAAATTTTTAGAATCTTTAGCCATGAAATATGTTTTCTTACCTTTATCCTTGAATGATTTGAAGTCTTTCTTGCCATTGCACTTGTGACCTTTCTTCTCATCCTTGTTCTACTTATTTGGGCACCTAGCAGCAATATGTCCAATTTCATCACAGGAAAAATAGATTAGAGGAACCCTACCTTTGTATTTCCCTTTGCCTCTTGAATATTTTCTTACTAATAGAGCTTCAACCACCTCAATATCACTATCTGAACTCTATTTTGATTCTTCATCACTATCTAACTAAGGATCCTTTATCTTCTTGTCTTTCTCCTTGAGTGAAAGCTTGGCTTCAAATGTTGATTCAATATTTTTGGTAGCTGGAACATAACTATCATAGTTGTCTAGCTCAAATGCATTCAATCTTCCAACTATGGGCTCTAAAGTTATCTTATGATTTACTTCACATCTTCTTGCTTGAGTTGCAGAAACTTTGATTACATTAATGGAAAGTAGAGCTCTAAGAACTTTACTTATAACTATTTCCTCCTTGATATCTCCTCCAGGTGCTTTGATTGCACTAACACACATATTTTGCAATGTTTTCATCTTTTCTCATCCTCATTTGATCAAATTGACCTCTCAAACTTTCTGCTTTGGCTCTTCTCACATTATCATTGCCTCCATAGATCTATTTCAGCTTGTTCCACATTTCAAAGGTAGTTTTACAATCCTTGATATCATCAAATTCTTCATAACTTAGAGCAAATGCAATATCTATCATCATGTTGTTGCGAGTCTTCTTTTCAGAAATATCATTAATAGATAGTGTACCACTAGGTTCTACATATTTTCCATCAAGGTACTTCAGCCTTGAATCACCAATAGAGGCCAGATGAAGTCTCATCAATCCTTGCCATGCTGAGAAGTTGTCCTTGTAAAGTCTTGAAATTTTCCTCTTGTAAGATATCCTGATCTTTAACTTGGATCCTTGAAATCTTTTCCTACAAGAACCAAAAGCTCTAATACCAATTGTGGAATTATAGATGAAGTAACTAAGAGGGGGAGTGAATCAGTTACCACAAAAACAAATCATGATCCCTTAGATGTCTTAAATAACTAGTTACTGTTGTCACTTAGTAAACATTTCACAAAAAATGTTGTAACTCGGTAGATTAACTTGTTACTGATCTTTAAGCATTCATAATTATTAACATGCATGCAAAAGTAAATAACAAGAACACAAGGGACACTAGATTTAACATGGAAACCCAATATGGGAAAAACCACTAAGTAACTAGCTACCAATTTTCACTCTTTTGAAGTGAGCCTTGTTAGGAGCCAACCCTGTTAAAGGTTACAAAACACACTGTTAGGTGTGACCCTATTAGAAGATTTAATCACCTTGTTAAGAGTGGCCTTGCTAGAGGTATTTAGAAAAATTCAACTGAACTGTCACCTTATTAGAGGATTTACAAAATGGTTGCTAAACCAACTCTGTTAAGAGATTTTGAAATCACTACTACAATGGTTAGAAAGTAACAATGAATTGACCTAAATATGATGCAACTGAATTTGTAGATTACAAATCTCTATTCCGCACCATCAGATCCTCCTTGATCAAATATAGCTTTGCTACTCCTCAATGATCTCTAATCATCCTTCAAAATTTGTTCTCACAATAATCAGACCTCCTTCACATTCATATCACATCAAATCCATCCCACACTTAGAATTCGCAACTTCACCTCTTATATATACCACTCAGCTTATCAAGTTAGCTCATTCATAAGTTACATTTACCAATAAACCATACATCAGTTAGCTACAAATATTACATTAAACAAATAAAATTTATTTCACAAAACAATGAAATCCTTTGTTGGCCGATCCTGCTTGGTAAATACTACTAAAAATAATAATTTCCTGATTTAACCATCTCAACTTGGTTAACACTGCAAAATTTGCAAAATCCTTTGGCTTCCAAGTGAGCTCTATAAGAATTGAATTTCCTTCACTATCCATGAGAGCTCAATAAGAACTATCTCTGCCATACTTCCTTGGGATGATTGAGTAAGATTGGTAGCAACTGAATTTCCTTGCTTAACCTTGATAGCTAGGTAACAACTGTCTACACAAGGTAAAGCCTGAGAACACTCAATAGACACTGTAAACCTTCTTTGCTAACCTTATGAGCTCGGTAGACTCTGTCTTTTGCCTTGCTAACCAACTGATCTCAGTAGACTCTATCTGATAACTGATATGACATTTGTGTAACATCAAAGACAACACACAATCAAACAATTGTATCCAATAGTCTTTAAGTCAACATGCATGAGAATTTTTGAAAACTCAAAAAGTGTCATAATCTGGCTTTATGATGCTTGTTCTACTAGCTTTCAAAATGTCTTTTTACACTTTTTAGATATTACCCATCATTTTTGGTAATCATGAGGTTACAATGATCACTTTACTGCTAAATTTTTAAGTTATGACCATGTGAACACTAGACAATTATTAGTTGTTCACAACTTCACAAAGATTATCTTCTAACTGTCATTTCTCATTGTGATTTTGTGAAACCTTCTCAATAAATTCATCACCACTTCATGGTCTATGCTTTACCTTGTTCTTTTAACCACATGAATGAAAAACTACATAAACTTCTTCATCTCTTGACTACATCGCATGGTCACAACCCTTTGATTTAGTTATGTCTGATGGGTTGTGAAACTATAAAAACTACCAATCACACCATCATGGCTTGGTTCTAACATTAAAGACTTGCAACCATGTGAAAAATTTAGGTTTGAGTGATCACTTGGTTTTTGTCTTTATTTCCTTTTATCACTTTAACCATGCAACTGAGTGATGACCAAATCCTTATAGGCTCTTAATTTTTTTTTATTGATTCATACCTTGCATTTCATATTAAGGTCCTAACTGAGCAACCATGTGACCAAAAATTTTATGCATCTTTTTCACTCCTCTAGGCTGTAGATATTTGAATAACTATGTTCCTTAAGCATGTGACTATGTGATCAAAGCTAATCACTAGGTCACAACTTCATTTTATTCCATGTCTTCTAACCATGTAACTGTGTGATCAAATAAAACATCAAAGGCTCTTAAACATGTCACCCATTGAAAACTTATATCCTTTATTATCACTTTAATATCGTGACTAAGCAACCAAGCATCTTATACAATTTGATTGTTTCCTTTATTCATGCGACTGTGTGATCAAAGTTGGTTGCCAAGTCTCAACTTATATTTCTCTTTACCCTTGAGATCTTATGACCATGTGATCAAGAAATTCATTCATCATATTAAATATTTCACATTTTTTTGACTCTTTTATTAAATTTATAACTTATTCGAGCAACTGCACAATCAAAGAGATCAACACATCACTCAATCACTTTCACTATTTAAACTTTAGGTTGTCAAATTATGGATGACTTCTTTAACCTTAGTTGTGCTATCACACCATAATCTTTATGTTACAACAAAATTTTCCTTCAAAATCTTCTACATGTCTCATCTTTGACATTCTATAAGGGTGGTGACTGAGTGTTAGTCCCTTTTCGCATAATCGCCACTTAAAATGCTAACTCCATGCTTAACTATGCAACCTTGCAAAAGTGGTTTACAAACTACGTTGCACTGCATTTTTTGAAATAACCACTTGAGATAAATTGTAAACATCAAGAGAACACTAAAAACTTGATTGTGTCACACTATTTCACCATAAAAGGATTAAGAGCTTAATTGTGCCATGATAGAGAGATCACCTTGGTCGCATGATCACACCTTGAACTTTTTGAAATCTGCTAAAATTGCAAAACAATTTTTAAAATAAGGAGGGTTTCTCACATGAAAAACATGCATATGGATTAAGAAACTAGGGTTTTCTAGGGGAATACTTTGCACATGAAAATTTTAAACCCTAAAGTTGCATAGAATGAAAACTCGATTTTCACAAAAAAAAGAAAAATCATGATTGAAATAAGTTGAAAATACATGAAAACACCACATTTATCAAAATTAAATATCTAGATTGAAGGAATTGAAATTGATAAAAGAAGCACTAAAATCCTCCAACAAGGAGCTAACATAGTATATCATAGCTATGCCTAGGCCCCTTGTAATTGTACCTACAAGCATCACCATCTACAAACATATTTGGTCCAACAACACATGAAAAATAAGAAATTGTTGGTAAATCTTTGATATGAGAAACACTTTGGAAAAATTGGCCATTCCTAGATTAATACTATGAAGATCCAATGTCCTCTCCTTGAGAACCTTGACAATCTATTGCTAGATATCAACAAGTTGATGAACATGATGTCTAACCACAAGGCCTCCATGCAAATAGAACCACATAAGATGATAGTAGAGCTATCACTATTACAAAAGGTAATTGATATGAAAGTTACTTTTACCATTAGTTATGTGATTCTCAGAACTGGTAAGTAGTGATTGCAATGCTAGAAGGAGTTACAAGAGTTCAAGAAAGAGAGATCAACAAAAGTTGAGAAAGAATTTTAAAATGTGTACAAGTCAGTGAAGATCGTAATTAAGAAAATTTATGATTATCTAAAAAGTTTACAAACTGACTCATATGTGACTGCAAACAATCAGTTGGTAGATATCGGGTGCATGAAATCCTAATTCTAGCAATTCATCAAGGAAGTAACCAGTACTGTAATCTACCAAGACTCAAAGATCTCAAAGGTGACTACCATAGATGGCATTTTGATGCAAGCATTAGACAAACTCTAATCCAAAGTCACCATAGTAAATGATTTGATAGAAGACCATGACTATTGGGTAGTGAAAGCTAATAATGTCTATATTCCAGTTATCAAGTCTAGTTATAGATGGTGATTGATGTGTTAAGCCAACACAAGGTTATTTCTATAGAGAAGAACTAACGGTCCATTTCGCTACTGGAATATTAAAAAATGTTGTAAGAATTTGGTATAGCTTTGATACCATGTAAGAATTTTCCTAAGGCAATAATTCGATGCCAAGATCAAGAAGCTTAGTAGATAACATGAGAGACAAATGATGATCTAATGAGAATAGATATCAGATAATTGGATGAATACATTATATAAGCACCTTGTATATAAAGGAAACTAATATGACTAGGTGTCAACAAAGAGATAAGCATAATAACTAAGCACATGTCCACCAAGAGTGGATTATCCTCCAATGTGCATGTGTGTACATGCAACAAAGAGAGGATAAGAATGAAAAGGTGTATCTGATAAAGAGATGTAGTAGACAACATATGCTCAATTGGAGCGCAAACTACTATGTTGTCTACATGACAACTCATGTGAATATGTAAACTCCTAGGTGTCTACATGACAAAAAATATGAATATGCATTATTCTAACTTAGGGAAATGTACTTAAGATCACAAAAGCTAAATAATAAAGCAAGATGGGCCATGCCTACTAGGCCATGTTAGGTACCCATGTACAATATGCATGTGCAAATGATATGCTATGCAATCTCTCAGAAAGTGGAGAAAGAGTGAAAAAAAAAAGTAAGATGCATGTATGGATGGAATAATCAAGACCCCCCTATTATGACATACATCATGCATATACAATAGAGAATCCCTCCATAAGAAAGAAATAAGAAAAAATGAAATTCCTCTTATAGTGAATGATCTCCTACAAGAATGATGAGTTCTTGAAGACAAAAGAGAATTCAATGCCTAAAAATAATATTTCTCCCTTTAGGAAGAAGATAGACCAATTACAAATGTAAGAAGGATTCCCATTGTGGATACAAAGATAGAAGGGGAATCCATATGAAGTGTGTTGTCTCTGAGGTTTGAAGATGTGTCACCATGTCCTTGAATATTGAAGATTTCACAAACCAATCAAGATCAAGTCCAATAGAAGAAGGTGGTAGACAAAGAACCAATGGAAACTACTCCATATAGGAATGTGGATCAAACTCCAAAGACCAAGATGCCTTATCAAAAGAAGAAGTAGGAAGAGAAACAAAGAAGCGCACCCCCCCCCCCCCAAGTGTAGAATCTGCACCCATGAAATATGCTCTTGGATCAATGTAGAAGCTGCAACATAAAAACTAAATGATATTTCTCCCTTGAGGAAGAAATGGTGTCATGGGTGTACAAAAGAATCCTACCCAATCAATAGGAAGAACTCTTAGAATGTAATTTGTCTTAGGAAACTGCATAGAATCTATAACACTTGAGAATGATCAACCATGCAATTTGAAATCTCAAGTGAAATTTGAGATTCATGTAAAGAAATGTCCAAAGACTCAAATTTCTTCTTTGAAGTGAAAGGGACATCCTACAAATGTTGTAAGAAAGTATCCACAATCATGTCAAACTCGAAAGAAAGATCAAGTGGAGAATCATGAGGGTCAGAGTGTTCTCTCACAACAATTGAAGAAGGATCATCCTCACTAAAGAGAAGATGTATATCATCAATAGTGTCTCCCATATCCACAATGTAGGACTTCTCAAACAAACCTACAATGTCTATCAAGAAGTCATCCCAAGGAATTGAGTCTAGAAGACAATGAATCTTGTTACATTGAATCATGTGAAACCATGACTATGTGAATATAAGCATCATCAGAAACAATAATAGATGTAGTTATCTCAATAGGAGAATTAGTAGCTACATCTGGAGGTAAAATATCTTTTGGGAATGGAGGAACATGTGGATCTCCATACATCTCCCAAAGATAGATCCAAATACCATAAAAATTAATTGACTTCATGTCATCAAGTGAATCCATAATCTCCATATCCATATGTAGAAAGAGGGCATGACAAATGTTTGTAACAGTGTTATCATTGTATGAAAGTCCTTTCACATGTAGTAATGCATTATGCTAACTAAGATAAATGAGAACTAATTCCCTCCATTTCTTATAGTTTTGTGTTGTCAAGGTAACTAAATCTTCCTCATCCATGACATACTAATCAATGCAACCCCCCCTAAATAGATTTTTGGCACTTATACTAAGTGCATGTAGAATTTCCACTTGTCAAAATGAACCAAAGTGAACTTATGATTTGATGCTTACAACAACAAATATGAAGTTATATATGATTCAACAAGATAAGACACAATAGGCAAAAAATGACCAAATGTTGAAAGTACAATGTCCCCACAAAATTACTCCAAAGTGATATTAGATCTGGAAAGTAGACAAAAAATTATGCATTGTCAAAAAAAAAGCACCTGAATATGTGTCTATATGAGCTTGAATGAAGGCTCTAAAGTTGTGAAAATCAAGATTGGCCATTTTCTAAAAAATTCAAGAACACAAATCACAAACAACCTGCACCAATGTGTAGATCATGAAATTCTACCACAAAACAAAAAAACTGCTCAAAAAAGGAGTTTGTACGAGGAAGATATCACTATTTGAAAATCACCTCTGTAATTATTTTTCTTGAATTTTCACTGTCACACCTTCAAAAATCAAATGACTCTTGATTTCATCACAAATATTCAGTTTTGATGAAAGAAAAGTCAAATTGGGGGTTTTTTGACCTTCTGAATGTGATGCCAACATTTGATTTGTACCACCAAGCTCCAATCTTGACTTGAAAAAAAAATCTCTCCAATGGCTATGCAATGAAACTCCTATGGCTTTGATACCATGCAAGAATTTGGTATAGCTCTAATACCATGTAAGAATTTTCCTAAAGCAATAATCCAATGCCAAGATCAAGAAGCTTAGTAGGTAGCACAAGAGACACAAATGATGATCAAATGAAAATGGATATGAGATGATTGGATATTAGATATTTGGATGAATACATTATAGAAGTATCTTGTATATAAAGGCAACTAATATGACTAGGATTCAGGAAAGAGGTAAGCATAACAACTAAGCACATGTCCACCAAGAGTGGATTATCCTCCATTGTGCATGTATATATGTGAAACAAAGAGAGGATAAGAAAGAAAAAGTTTATCTCATAAATATATTTAGTAGATAACATGTGCTCAATTGGAGTGAAAACTACTATGATGTCTACATGACAACTCATGTGAATATGCAAACTCCTAGGTGTCTACATGACAACAAATATGAATATGCATTATCCTAAGTAAACTTAAGTAAAGTGTAATTAGTAAATACTTAATTACATTGGCAAATGGGAATAGGAATACTTATTCTTGAATAGAAAATGGGGTTACATATTCCTATTCTTGTTTAGTTCACCCAAAATTTGATGTAGAATTCATAGACTCAAAATTTTATGTTTTCTAATTTTTTTAAAAAAATTGGAATAGGAATATGAATTCCTATTCCACCGATTTAGGTGGAATAGAAAATCCTCATTTTTGGGCCAAAATTGGAATGCATATTCCAATTTTATTCCTATTCCAATTCTAATTTTATGCATCCAAACAAAGAATTCAAAATTTCAAGAATATACATATGCCTATTCCACTTGTATTCATGTTTCCAAATGGGCCCTAAAGGAATTAGAAGCATTACAAGTCTTTCCATCGTGATTCCTATTTAGTCTGAATTTTGGCAAGTTTTACTTCATGTCCTTCTTTTGCTATTTAGTGTAGCTAGTTTGGGAAATTCTCCGTACATGCATACTTTTGTAATGGATGAGTGATAGTCAATCCTATTTTTGACTATGATTGCTCAAAATACTTTGATATAATGAAATGTAATTGGTCAAAACTTGAATGGGGGCCTATAAATGTAATTTTCAAAGATTAACAAAGGATTGGCAAACTCTTGGTGTCAATTGGATTTGTAGCCATGTCTACTTAATTTACAATGAATGTTTTTCACTCACTTCTTTCTACATTTGTTTCTCCTTAGAATCGAAAGATAATTGTATGTGATGCTTTTAATTTCATATTGATCTGAGTGTTGGTATAATGTTGGTAGTACAAGAAAATTGTGTATTTCGTTTCATCTAAAATTTTGTTTCTTTTCCTTGGCTACATTCTATTTCATAGTTATTTGCATGTTCATTCTATTGGTTGGGAGTGAGTTGACTTAATGAGAAACTAATTATGTTAGGAGAAAATTATGAATTATTGTAATCTAACAGGGTGGCCTTTGTATCACTGCATCATTGAGTCTTATTCTACTTTATTATTGTTAATTGCCTCTTGTTAGCATAGATTTGCATTATGTACTTTGGGATTTGGATGTGAGAAAACTAGGAGATTGTTGTTGAGCTATGTTGACTGGTCTAAAGAGTCACTTGGGTTCATGAATCATATTTTCTCATTATGCATTTCTTCAATCTAGTAGTTGTATTAGTAGGAGTAGAGGTAGAGTAGAAGTTAGAAGTAGTGAAGAAGATATGAAAGATATCTCATATATTAGCCATATCTATGGGTAGTGTGGATCATCCAAATATTTCTATTAACCTAGATTGATTGTATTTACAAATAGTCTAGTTATTACCTATATTTCTCTCTAGTCAAGAGCATACCCCTGAAACCCCTGATCTACTAAAGATGGAGCTTATTGAAAATATTTGCAACTCAAGGGAGTTATAACTTTTAATTTAAAGGGTGGTGATATAAAATATACATTGACCCATCTATTTGTAACATCCTTTTGTTCCTCTACACATTGGACATTGAGAGAGTCAAGGTACAAGCCAAACCTAGGAGAACATACTATTAATTTGAAAATGATATGTAGGTCTAGATGACAATTCATGTAGGTCAAGGTGTCGTGTGAGTTAGGATGGAGTGTCACATGTGATTTTTCTGGCTCTCAATTGTCAAAAGAAACTTCACAAAAATTATACGAAAAATAATTTAAAAATATGAAAATATGCAAGAAGGAAGCTAAAAAAATTATTTTCAACGCCATGGTGGGTGCCAAAAATATGTGTGAAAATTGTGCTTACAAGTGTGACACAACACCTCAATAATTTATTAGATTCATGGTTAGTAAAATCAGATAATTAGACAACATGAAAGAAACTATGATAAATCAACCTATCACATTCTAGTCAATAGGAGTATGGTTCTCTCTAATTTTTTAGAATTTTCAATGACTATAGACCCTGTTGAAATGAAGGATTTAATATCAATGCAATCTAGTGTATCTTTTATTATTATTGTATGCAATACTTTGTCTAAATCTTTGTGATTGAAATGATGATGCAATTAAGATATATGAACTCAATAAAAGCATTAATCTCTATAAATGCGATGCACAATATCTCTACAAAAATTTCAACATTATAACTTTACTCTTCAATTGTACATAAGTAAAGAAGATCTATAAATCTCCTTTTATAGGATCCAAGGATGAATTTGAGTTGAGTTCAACACATGAACCTCTTTTTGATTAGTTAACTTAGGAGGTGGAAGAAAAATTCACACTTCCCTTGATTACGAGTGATAGGAGAGTTCACTAGTCTATTTGAATTAGATTTCTTAGTTAACGACTCTCTTTTTTATTGAAATGATGCAAAAATTCCATTGACTTGACCTTTTAATTTATGCATTGTCAAGTTAACTCTTTTATTTACTTTTTAAGTTCATGTTATAGAATTGGCCTCCATTTTCACTCAAACTCTATTTTTTATATTAATTTGATCAATTGTAGAATTTTGGAGAAGACAATTGAATATTTATCCAATTCAATAGGATTTTCTTGGCTAATGAATACTTAATCCAATAATTGATATATTTAAATATTTAATTGACTTTAATCAATTTTAATTCATTTTTCATGTGTAACTGGCAAACATATTCAGTTCAATTAATGAGATAGGACATTGAATTAAATTAAATGATTTAGGATGATTTATTGAGTTTAGTCTAATTAGGACTCTAATATTTTTTTTTTATCAATAATTGAGTTTAATGATATTTTTACCAACATTTTTCCTTAATTTTTTATTGAGTACAACTTTTAATTGTCTATTCAACTAATTTTGAAACCTCTCATGTGTGAGCACTATAATTTGATCACAATTTAACATTTTAAAAAAACTGAAATTTTAAATAATTCTATTTTAACTGATGAGAAATAAATAAATTTAATTTAAATTTTCAAAATTAAAAATCTATGAACATTTTACTTAACCTCACTATTTTTACATACCACATTTGATTAATTAATGATACAAAAATAATAAATAAAATTATAAAATTTACATTTCGAAAATAACAAATAAAAAATAAAATATTTATATTTATAAAATTACGACAATGAGTACTCAAATAGATTTTGGTTTTATCAAACAATTTAATCTTGAAGACCCTCTAAAAAGTATGGCAAGGACTAAACTCATGAATTCAAAGCCTTAGCTAAATCTTGATAGCTCAAGGCATAGAATCTAACCCATCAAGTCCATCTCCAACCCTAAATCGAGGTGGGAAAAAAAATTCCTATCCAATTGATAAGAAGTGGGTGCCTATTATTTAAAATAAAAAAAATGGGTGCCCATTTCTTCCAAAACATCAACATTTAAAAATGCATTTTCAATCAAAGTTTTTTTCAAGTAAATTGCAAATGAGCACCTATTTTTCAAAAAATGCACACTCATTTAAAAATTTTGGGTGCACATTTTTTGAATTTTGGATCTGGCATTTGGATCTAATAGCAAAACTCAATTTTTAAAACTAGATGCTCATTTCTAGAGGTGTAACATCTCATTCTGCAAACTTTTATGGATTTATGACCCAATTCCTTGCTTCCGCTATTTTATGAAATCTTTCCTTAACAACATGTAATATTATAAATATTAAAGTTGTTTAGAAGTTTTTAATTCTGATTTGGTGAAGTGCAAATTTGTAATGATTTTTGTTTATTAAATATTTTATTTATGCCCATTTTTTAGATATGTGATTTTGTTGGTATTTTTCAAAACTTAGGTAGTTGTAAAAATGTCTTCTAGAAATTTTGACAATGTATATTTTTAAAATATTTATTTAATAATTTAATTATATGTGATATTACACATGCAAAATTTTTTTAGATATTTTTATATTAATTTGAATAATAGCATAAAATGTGAGTATTTGAAAGATTAGAAAATTTAGATAGCATTTATTCTAAATATAGCTACAAGGCTATGTAATATTATTATTATTTTAAAGAGTCTACAAGGGTTAATTTGTCTCCTAGATGACATAGTTTTGCACATCCAATTATATGTTTATAAAATTAAATTTCAACATTTTAAAGTATACCACTCACTTCAACATATAACTTAGATTGATTATAACTATGTCAAGAAACATAGTTATAAAATGTGATGCAATCCAATATATAGCTTTTTATAAACTATAAATCCTAAACTTAATACACATCCAATCTCTAATATCCAAAATCAATAGTTTATAAAATTTATTATTATAACTTGAAGTGAGCGATATACCTTAAAATCAATATCCTAAACTTAGATTGATGATAACTATTAC
This sequence comes from Cupressus sempervirens, assembly GCA_028749045.1. Lineage (NCBI taxonomy): Eukaryota > Viridiplantae > Streptophyta > Pinopsida > Cupressales > Cupressaceae > Cupressus > Cupressus sempervirens. Next base: position 948,287,215 of record CM053787.1, on the reverse strand, counting down.
ATCTTAAGGTATACCATTCACTACTATTGATTTTGGATATTGGAGATTGCATGTGTATTAAGTTTAGGATTTATAGTTTATAAATAACTATACATTGGACACACAAGATATATCACAATTAAAAATAGATGTAATTATTATTTTAATGGCACTTAGATTTTTTAAATTTTATTTTCAATTAATCATCATTTATATTAATTTTTCTAGTTTAAACAATTGTTCTTAAACAATTATGGAATTCAATAACTAAATTTCATCATTTTGATATAATAAATTTATAGTTGTTTTCATGACATGATTTCTCTCTCTCTCATTCCAATAGTATAAAGCAATTGATATAGTTGTTTATTAAATAATTTTAAATAAGAAAGTATAATTAATATGTGAATGCAATTATAGACAATTTAATAGAAGTCTCTAAAAGTTATGTTGATATAAATTGAGTGTGTGTTGAATATCCAACAATATTCCTTAATGACAACCATAATAAAAATACATTACATTTTTAATACTATTATTAATTTCTTTTCTATTAAGAAAATAAACATTAGTTAATCATTCTTAAACATCATCAAACATATTAATGAGAATATGTTAATAAGATTGAAGCTAGATATAACTTTGAGAGCAATAAATATGCATTGACCATATCAAATAGTAATAATAATATGTACAATCCATGTTTGTTGAGATCCTTGATGTGGAAAACAGTAATGGAAAGTAGTTCAGAAAAACATGAATGGAAAGTAGCCCTTTCAACAAAATTCGAGAGCAGTAGACGCTTCCAAACTCTCCCCTCTCCGAGATTGGAACAAGTTTATACTCATTTGATTAAGGAAGTGACAGTTTCCGAATATGATAGCCACAAAATGAACTAAGAACCTTTCCTTAATTGCAGGAAAAAATTGTTGATTTAATGTGGAGTTGTACCAGAGAAGCAAGTGATTGGTTTGTTGGTGGACATTCATTCATATGAGTAGTGGGCCAATCTCTACTCAAACACTGGAATGAGACCAGCGTTCCAACATTCCTTGGCTCCTCTTATCTTTGAAAATCCATAATGCGTTTGTTAGTAAAATCAATTGTCTTCTATGACAATTCAGATTTATTTACATTTTGTCTTCTGGAATCATCACGAGATATTACAAGGAAATTTGATTTCATCCTTTCAACTTGTTTTTACCTACAACGCTTCATTTTTTAGGGTTTTGCTTAGGAGTGTAGAGATGTTTCCTTTCGACGCAGTTTTCATATGGTTCACATTAACGTAGCCACATAAAATAGGCTTCTGGCCATTATTATGTAGAATGGAGACAAAAGGTGTACACTATGAATCTTCTTTTGTGTTTGTTACTATGGATATAAGAAATATAATTAATGGTTGATTTCAATTTTCATTTGGTGCATATCGTTTGGAAAATATTTTATTTTGAGACCGATATGAGTCTTATATAATTACTTCTTTGATTTGTTTGCACTTTATAGATTACCTCAAAAACCATAGTTTGTCATAGTGTCTCACATTTATAATAGCTTTTTCCTATTTAATTTGCACTTTTACTAATAATTGATTTTAAAAGAGATTATTTTAAATAAAACAATTAAATGATTTAAATTTTATAATTAAATTATATAGTCACGTTTCTTCAAAAAATCATTTAATTCATTTATCATTATTGTCACAAACTTATTTTCTTATATGTAGAAGTACCTTTATCTAGAACCAATCAACTAGTGTTACTTAATGACATGTGGATTGAGTAAGATAAAGATTCATATTTTCTAGAGACATCCCTCTATTTTCTATCATCTAGATCATATAGTCTTTATAATAATGAATATAGATAGTAATTTTTTATATTCTTGAAATTAATAATTGCAAAGAATATGGTTGTTATATTATAAGACAACTCATAAAAGGAAAGCTATTATAACCCTGAGGATATTAGAAAAGCTTCTAACATCTAATAAAAACATCTAAGTAGACAATTTTCTTCCAATTCTATGATATTTTATTGTTTTTACTACTAGTACAAATTCAACTTTTTGTTTATACAAAAAGAATCTTAAACTGATTATGATTGTTAGTCCCTACCATTAGGCAGGAGACTAAAGTTTTCGAGTACATGTTTCCAATTAGTTTGTGTATTGAAATCCATGCATTGTGCATTATATCCTATGTTTTCTATCAATTAATGGATTAAACAATGTCTTTTTGAAAATATCATTTTTTTTTTCTTTTTTTCATTGGTTGTAACTTTTTTTCTCAATAGTCTTTTTATTTTCCACTCAAATAATTAGTAGAAAAATTAGAAGTGTTGGAAAGGTGTCATGCTGCATTTAGCTTTTATAGTTGGCATTATGTGAACTTTTCACGTGGTTTGTTTCTGCTGCTATATTTTCCATACATGCAATACCCTATTTGGTTTTTCATAGTTTGGAAACATGCATACCCTATATTTGATTTTCAGAGTAGGTTTTGAGACTGGCTAATTTATCCATTATGAAATTTATCTCTAACAATGAGGGATTCATCCCCTGAGCATGTCATAATTGATTTTCCCAGGGGTCATCATGCATCTCACTATAGTTGTGGGGATGTTGTTTACATTCTTTATTATCACCAGGCCACTTGATGCTTTATGAATGTTATTCTCATCAGGATCAATTTAATTATTTCTTCTGAGGATAGGGAAGCAAATTTTTGTATGAAAAAATTAGTTCTTTAAATATCATTTCTCTAAGCTTTGAGTTCAAGTTAGTAGGAGATTATTCTGTGTTTTTGTAAGTTGATTTGATTTAGTTTGAATTTTGTCAATCCCTAAATAAGGGTTTCCACATCAACAGAATATATTTTATAAATTTCACACAAGACTCGACCTAGCTTTCTCTACTAAGTAATATTGTCCATATTAGCCCATTTGGTTCTTCTCAAATTTTGAGAGACATATGATAATCCAAAATCCCATTTGGTTCTTCTCAAATTTTGGATGTCGTATGATAACCATCATTACAAACTAACATGTCTTTGGATATTTTGACCTAGGTCTTCCCCATGAAAAGAATGTCAATTTAATGACATCTTGCATCCTCAGTTGGATGCAACTCTTAGGAGATTGGTGCACCTAGTTTGACTCAATTTAGGTTTTCTATGGTTCTTAGTATTTCACATTAATATAGTGTTGATTATTTCAATCCCTCATCATTACTATGAATGTATGAGCTTATTCAAAGAAGTATGGCCATCCCTTATCCAAGAAAGTTCTAGAAAAATGGAGTTTTAATCTAAGTGTTGTAGCAAGGTAGGGGGTTAGGCCTTCCATATTTGTTTTGTTTCAAAGGTAAGTTGGGCTGAAATATTTCCCCCATATTGGTAGGGATCAAGTGATTTGTTAATCACGAAACAATCTTAACCATCAGGATGTTAGTTTTTTAAAATCTCATATTGTTTCAACTATTATTAAATATGTTGAAAAGCCACAACTTCGTGGTATCTTAAACTTCAAAAATGGAATACTTTGATTCACATTCTCTAACCCTTATACCATGTAGAGCTTCATATTTATGGGTTCTAGTTTCCTAATTTGAAATTATCTCGCTACTCCAAAGTTTATGAAGTAGCATGTAATATGATTTTTAGATATGGTCTTCTTATGATAAGATCTATATTATGTTACTATTTTTTAGAATTTGAAATCATAGTTTAAATGAATTTATTAGTAATAATATTATATTTTGTCTTTAGGTGGAATTATTATTTAACCTAGAATTATACAACCTGTTACCATTGGCTGAGAATGAGTTTTACCATTACGAATTTGATTTGAATGAAATTTTATTTATTTTCTATGATTGTTTGAGGCAATGTAGTAAGGCTAGGTTTTTATAGCTTGAAAATACATATAGCTAGAATATATTTTTAAAAATATAACAATAATAATGTGGTCAAGGGTGTTTTACAGAAGAAATGGTATAAGCTAGGAAAAAATGTTGTAGGAGCTATTAGTATATTGAAAAGCATAGTGAATCTTGATAATATTTGTCTAGATGTGGCCAAAAATGAGTGTAAGAAGGTTTTTTTGGGGCCCAAGAATCTTATCAGCAATATCAGGAAGAACTTCAATTCAATGCCTCTTGGCTTTGTTCTAATATTCATTGTACCCTCCCACTAACTTGTTACTATCTCGATTTTGAGTTCAATGATGAAACTTGTGTTTCAATTTTCATCTTTTTTGTGCCTATGAAAATCTTGTTGTTTGAGTGGGCATCTGATATGTAGTACATTCTCACTCTCCATGCAAATTTATGGAATAGATTAGAGGATTTTGTTATGAAATCTTTTTCTAGGACTTGCTTTTTTATAGATTTCTAGATTTCATCTAGAATTGTTTCTGGTCATTTCTAGATTGCACATCTACAATTTTTCTTTGTGACATGTGAGATGTATTTTCAAGTTAATTACGACTGCACATCTTGTATCATTTTTTCTTATATTATTTCTTGCATCAACTATGAATTTCTTTTCTATGAATGCCCAACTTGTTCATTTGGTTTTATACTTTGAATTGGTTATGGATAACCATATTGTATGCACCTATCTTGAATTTTACTATTCTTCTCAACGTACACCTTCATTTTATAATTGTTGTTTCTCTAAATTATATGCTTAGTATTTACTTATTTCATCTTTCTTAACTTTTTAAACAGAAAAATATTTTAGTGGGTGGAAAATCTGAAGTAGAGACACTTCTTTGCTTTTCTTCAAAATTTTACTTGGGTTACTTATCAATATTTATAATTTCCTTTTTAGATAATATGTTTCAATATTTGAGATAATCTTTTTAAATGTGGATTTGTGGGCTTCAAACATGGTAGCTATGGTCAAGATGGATTTGATAGGAAGGAAATTCTTTGCATTTATTTGATAGAAAAAGCAAAAAAAAAAAAAAAATTGTCCTCCCATATTCATATAGGAACACGACATTGAAGAGATTCATCTACAAAAGCATTTGTGATGTGTTCCCTTGAAAACACTGGGATTTCATTCAAATAAATCTAGCCTTTTAAGAAGAAAAACTTCACTCTCTAGATCAAAATTATATTGTGCAGTTAAGAAATGTGCTCCAAAACAAAGATTGAGAGTTCCTGTAAAGTAGCCATTAAGCCACCTAAGGTGATGAATCTCACATTTGGGTTGTGTCGATGTAAAGCCAAAGACTTGGTACAATAGGGAATATAAGTACAGGATTTAGTGAAGAAACTATGTGAAAACCAAGAGGGGAAACAAAAGAGGAAGCTTATCCACCATCAAAAGAATTTTATTTTGACTGGGACTACCTAGTAGAGTGATCGCTTACAAGTTGATAGAAATGCACTATCTAGGTTCTTCTTTTATAATTTTTGTTGATGAACAAAAGACAATTTATTTTGTGAAAGAAAAGCTTGGTTGATGGCTCGTTATCCCTAAAGAAGTGGAGTTCTTATAATAGATAATCTAAAAACTCTTCAAGGGTTTATATAATGGCTGGAAAGTTGCTTTAAAATTTCTAATAGGATGTGAAAGAGGTAGCTCAGGTTCATAAAGTATATTTTGAAACTCATGACTTATGGGCACAGAAACATCTTGCCCTTCTATGGAATCTACATAGATGACACCCATGAAATGTGCACTACAATAAATCAATGGATGGAGGATCTCTTCATGAAATGATTCAAAGGACCAAGAGAATTCAATTGAAGGATATTCTTCATATATGAAGATGAAACACAATTTTTAATGAACATAGAGTTGCACATATATCTTAATACAACAAGTATTTTATGGGACCAATCCAATAAGAGTCAAGATATTAATGAGACATTATTTATATGCCTTAAATAATATTTCAATCTTTGCATTAGGTAGGGACTTCAACTGTATCAGCGCAACCTTTGTTTATTAGTAATCTCAAACCATCCTTGGAATACAAGCATATTTTTACCAATAAAAAATAGATACATTATTTAGGTGTTATTTATATTTACTCTATTAAGAACTTAGATTGTTCTGATTAAGTAAAGTGGGATAGGGCTTGAATGCTTACACAAAAAATAACATCAAGTCCATAGACATGGAGATAAGGTCATAAGCAGTGACACATGTGGAATAAAGCCATAAAAAACTAGTAAGAAACTAAAAATGTGAGACAAAAGCCTAACAACTTCAAATCAAGATGATAAACCAAAAAAAGCAAAACCCAACTATTGCCAAAGAAGGACAAAATACATACCAAGCTACAACCAAAAAATTCATAAACTAGTAACAAAGAGAAAGCTAAACCAAAAAGTACCAGCCACCAAACACTACACCAACCACACCGAACAAACAAATACTGCTCACATCTAAAACCTAGCACCATCATAAACTAAACACTGAGGACCCAAAATGCACCAACCTAAGTTGAGATAGGAAGGCCAACCAACTACTTCTATATCTCCTTGAGCTAGTGTAAGAAATAGAGCTTGGGGTCTTAATATACATTATCTCACTCGTCCTCTAGGAGGCCATCAAATTACCATCTACTTTGCTCAAAGTATCCTTTATGTGCTTTCTCTTTGTCAATCTTTCTTCTCGCTCAAGCTTCAGACCTCCAATGTTAGCCTCCATTTTTAGCTAGAAAGTAAATTCCACAAAGATAATTAAGAGGGGGTGAATCAGTTATAGGATCAAAATACCTTTTATTATCCTCATTAAATCTGAAAGATGTAATCAACATTAAAAAAAAGTCCATATGAAGATAATCATGCATAATAATACCAGATTTGTTAACTAGAGAAACCCTTTATTAGAGGGAAAATCCCAATGGGGATGGTACCCATCAAATGATGTACTAATACATAAATTCCTTGTGAGAGGATGGATATTTTTAGGAGTCAATAACTTACATTTAGTACATGTTAGTCTCTGTTAGGAGACTTTGAAACCTTTTGAGGAGATTCCAACCCTATTAGAAATTGTACCAACTCTATTAGGAGTTGTGGAAGGTAGAAGGGCCAACTATCCAAAAGGCTTCAGGGGCAAGATCATGTTGAACTCACTATCCAATTGATCTTCATACTATCCTTTAATTTGAAGAATAATACCAAATACAATTGATCTATGAAATATTTTTTGCACATACACTTTCCTCTATCCTCTTACCATGCTTCTACAACACCAAATAATTATTTGATCTCAATATCAAGTTTACCAGATCTCATATCCTATTTTGCTCATTCAAAAATCACATATAATTGCTTTAATCACTTTCTTGCATATAATACTTAATTCACAAAAACCATAATGCCACCCTTACAACCAAGGAATAAGCTTTCCTTTATACTAGGTGATTATTGATTTGTCCTTGAGGCTTTCTAAATTTACAATTACAATATAGGAACTCATTAAAATAATACAATACATGGGGGTGTGCATGATCATGATGGGCTAAAAAGTGGTGACATGAAAAAAAATCACTTTTCATTTGAATTTGATGAAATGAAAAGAGTTTCTTAAAGAAATTATCATCTTTCCATTGATATAATTGTCACGAAATTATGAGTGAAGTAAATAATTATTATTTATTTTTTAATGAAATTACTTGAAAGTGTTGATTTACATATTGATTGAAAAAAAGTTATAACTTTAAAATGATATAACCTTCTAAAAATCCAAAGATGTGTCACATTCTATGATTTTCATGCTACAAGGAGAACAAAAACAAATTTAAATTTTGTATAGTTTTGAGTGAGCTAAGGTGGTCAAACACGAGAGATTTTTTATTCCAAAAAATGTTGGAGCAGAAAATCTAAAATTAATTGTTTCCTTCAAATAAAACTACAAAAAAATGCATCACATCTAGGCATGAATCTAATTGTTATATCTAGAATCTCAATAAAATAATATAATCATTTGATGAGATTAAGGTGGTCAGAAATACACCTACTTATTTTTCCTTAATTTTTTAATACTTTCGCATTAAAATTCAAAATTTTGACCAATTAATTAATTTTTTTTAGTAGAAGAAGGATAGTATTTTATAAACTACATTCAATTTACTATACATTCTATTTTTACAAATTTTCGATATAAGGTTCATAACTAGTTCAAAATTTTACATCAAATTGACTAACATTGATGTCCTGATTTTTCATTGCTACTTAAGGCCATAGTTTGGTCCACAATGGTTTTGCACATACCCACATGTTACATCAATATTACATCTTTTATCAAAACTATCAGCTCATAGTATTCTCAATCTCTTCACACTGCAATGTCAGACTTAGTGCTCTCAAGCACACCATCTTTATAATGTCTTATTTGTCTGTCCCATGGTGCTTGAATAGGGGTAAAAGTACAAAGTTGTGTCAACTTTTACGTTGACTTATCAAAGTGATAGAATTTGAGTATTTCTATCTTAAAATAAAAATTGCAAACATATGATCTAGAGAAATTTATTCTAGCTATGTTATATATGGTGTCACACTTTTTCAATTGAAAATGTCTATTAAATGCATGTTTTATACTAGTTTGTATCTAAAGAAATAAAATTATTTCATAAAGATGGTGTTTCAACAACTCTTTCAAATTTTTATAATTCTATTTCTAATAAAATATATACACCATTTTATAGAGCTCAAGTAAATAATATTCTCATATAGAGTTTATAGTGTTTTAAGTAGATATATTACACTTAATTAAAAAAATCTAAAAGCAGGTATTTTAACACTTGAAAAGATGTTGATTTTGATAAAAAAAAATATAATAAATCATATAAAAAAATTAAAAATTATATGACGTTCTAGAGGAGAGAGTCCTCTTCTAGAATGCATAATTTTTCTTCTAGTTAGAGTAGATTTGTTTTGAAAAATGTGGTGGGAGATGAAAACTATCGATTTCACGTGAGTTGAAATTTGAATCATTACAAAAGAGAAAATATAAGTCTAAAGAAAATTTTTCTTTATGATTATTCTAGCTATATATGTTATATATAACATAGTCGGAGATCAAAGGTAAATAAGTTTATCTTCATATAGTTTTGTTGTGGGAACTAGACCCCAAATTTTCAGCATTTTTTAGCAGCCAAATAATTACCTATAAAAATTAGGAAAATATATCAAATTATTATTCTAAATAATTATTAAAAATTATAACCCTAAACTTCATCCATTTCTACATGTTTCATTAGTTTACTTCATTTTCAAATTCAAAATAAAAATTCCAATTTTATGATATTGAAGGTGAACAAGTATAATTTTGTTAGCCTTTTTCTTTACAAAAAGGTGACACAGGTTTTTGTTTTAACCCCTAGATTATGACCCTACTACGACCTATAATCCAAAAGTCACAAATTTCTTCTTAGGAACTCTATAAGAAAACTATCTTTAATAAATCTCAAGTAACTATCACCATTCTTTGACTTTCCACATGTGCACTTAGACTTGTCATCAAGACACTCTATAAAAAAAATGTCCTTAACTACACATATTGTCATTTATAATCTTAGAATTACTTGGCCATTATCTTTGTCTGCTACTTTACTAGTCTTCACATAATCAATAGTATGTTAACATCAATGAAAACCATAGTCATTAATACACCACATAACTATTGTGAGAATATCGCCAATGATCCAGCAATGCTAGGATAATCACCTATAGAAATATTATCAACATTCATGATAACAATTCCCTCTTTAACATTGATAGAAATATAGATGAAAGACATTTAAGTTTCATGAAAACCCAGTTTGTCTCTACTACAACTGCTCTTTTAAAAAAAAATCCCCTTCATCAATCAAATCTTCAAATCCCCTTCACCAATCAAATCACTATAATGCATTCAATGCATCTCCCCAAAGACAATAGTTCTTCATTCTTCATAGTGAAGATTTGTGGGTGTCATCCCTACCCTAATTTTACCTTCACCTTGGAGGGTTTTTGGGTAACCAAAATCTTTTTGTTATGAGTTGAATATTTTCTTTTATGATTTATGGATGTTTTTCATTTCTCAATCTAGTATAGCATTGTAGTGAATGGTTTATGTGATTGGTGATATTGTTGAGATCTAAATTAGTGGTGAAGTTATCAAATTTGACAAGTCTTAAGAGGCATAAAAGTTTTATAGATCCTAATTCACCCCAACCTCTCAGTATCTTTCTTTCTTAATAGACTTATAATAATTGGTATTGAAGATAAGTTATCTTAGAAGAAGTATAATCACTTGAGAGGATAAGATCTTGGATATAGAGGCCTATAAGTTGGCAAAGATCATTGGGAACCAGAAGCTTTACATAGAGCTTTCCCTACATCAACTTAATGAAGCAAGGTAGGAACTGAAGAAATCCTTAAAGAAAAGGAAGGAGATAGAAATTTAGTAGAATGAAAAACAATACTAGGAAGAGGACACTAAGGTCTATTTGAAAATAGTGGTCCAAACTCTAGTGAAAGTGATGTAACAATAGAATATCTACTGAGAAGAACAAAAAGTTGAATGACAAAGTGTACAATATTTGATGAAAGGAAAACTAAAGTGTAGACGCTTACACACAATCGATAAGACTTGGTCAACCAGTTATTACTCACAACTAATGAAATGAATAGGAAGGATGTGGGGATTGCAAATTTGAAATTAGAGAATGATATACTGAAAAATGAACTAAGATCTAAAAAGAAATTCATTACAATGTTGAACAAACCCAAAGAAGTTGTGATATACTATGAAGAATTGATTAGATCACAAAGAAGACCGAATGACATTCATAGACTAGGCTATGTTGAGTATCAATTATCTACTAAGGAATGAGAGTTGTTAGAGAATGAAAAAAAAAAGGAATGCAAAGCCAAAGAAAAATGAACCCATGTGTTATCATTGTGGAAAGCTAGGCCATACAACAAACTATGGAGAAGTAAGATTTGTAAGTCAAATCCTAAACCTAAATTTACTAGTAATTGTTTTAATTACAAGAAGAAAGGACATCAAGCACATAAAAATAGATTAAATCCTATTAATATAGTAGTTGAATCCAGATTTGAAGGATATTATTATAATTATTAGAAGTATGGTCATAGAGTACAAGAATGTAGATCTAATGCAAAACCTAATTGGACAACCAAGAAGCAAGGAAATGCTCTTAAGAAAGGTAACACAATTAATTGGGACTACAACACATGGTACATTTTTCACTACAATGGTAAATATGGTCATAGATCTATAAATTGTATTAGGAAACATTTGAGAGGAAAACCAAAGAGTTGGATGAATGGTAGGTTAGACTATTAAAGCTATCACAAACTTGAACATGTGAGTAGAGACTGTAGGATCCAAGCTCAAGAACCTAACATAGAAAAATCAATGTATTGTTAATGTAAAGAAGAAAAATAACTAGATGAACCATACCTAGAGGAAGAAGGAAGTAGCAAGAAGAACTGTAGCTAGTGATGTTGAGATTAGAAAATCTAATGTAATGTCCCTTTTTTTTCTGGGAGGAATTAATTATAAAGTTATCAATTAAAAAATATATATTACAAGGTAACTTTATAAATTAAATAAAAAAAAAGCTTCTAGAGGTTGCTGGAAGAAGCGGAGAAAAATTAAAAAGGGAGGCCAACCTATCAAGGAAAAAAGAATAAATAGGCATTGAGGGCTCATTGTTTATCATTGAGACCTATTATTGATTTTTTCTTATGTGCTTTGTGGAGCCTAGGGTTTCTACAAATAGTCACAATTGGCCATTGGGAACGAAAAATCTCAATTGGTATGCAATTTTGAGGGTGCGAGAGATCACGTAAATTATTGCAGCTGTGGGAAGGATATTTCAGTCCTTTCATTTATGCTTAATTGCTGATTTGGAGTTTCAGTTGGAGTTGCACTTTCACCATATCATCTTCAGAAATTAGTCTCAAGTATTTGATCAAACCAGGTTCTTCTTTTCATTCTATAGTTGTAACAAGTTGTCAATTGTATACAACCAATTAGGGTTTCTCTATAATGTGCTATGTCATAATGTTTTGGTGCTGAAATTTGCCATATCATTTGTAAAAATATTTGGTTTTCATTGAATGAATACATTGGCACTATTATTTCTTTAATAGATCAAGTGATTCCTCAACTTCAAATTTAGAAAAATAGAGGTATGAGGAACTACACATTTTAATGCTACATATTACATTAGTTCCTAAGTTTGAATGTATTAAAGCCCATATGGGCATGATCAAGATGGAATGGGACAAAATGGTAGTATGAAATCAACAAAATAACATTGTATCGAGTTGATCAGTAGATGGTGCCAAGCATCATTAATAAAACTGAGTGGCAATCGAGCAATAATATGAACCAATATTATAAAGTGTTGAATTATTGAATAAGCTATAGTATTGATCGAGTGGTATAATGAGTGAATGCAAAAACTAAGATATTCAGTAGTAAACAAGAGAGTTTTATATCACATAATATATATACAAAACATTTATGAGGTCCTAAAATTAAAATTTTGAAGTATATATTGATATTTTGAAATCATTTTCAGCATAATGTATTCAAGTTTTCTTGGAGAATAGTGAATTTGAGCACCTAAACTATTCAAGCAGGAATGAAAAGAGCAATTGAAGGCATGAAAGTGTTGAAAAGAGTTGCAACTACCATGTCACATAGAAGTGCAAATTCAAACCCTAATTAGGAAAATGATAGAAGAATCATCATTTAGAGTAAAGAAGCAAGGCAAAGAGCTAAGAAATGTTCAATTTGTAAGGAGTGTTGCATGTCAATTTCCTAATTGCAGGGTTGTGTTAAAGATTGTGATGAAGGTGGATCCCTCGAGTTCCCTTTCATCCATACCACCAAAGATACTTATTATTTATGATATTATTTCATGTTATATATGCAAAGTTAGTGAAATTGGTGATTATGAATTGAAGGAAGCATATAAGAAGCTATGCATTGATAGAGAATTTAAGAATGAAAATAATAATATCATCAACAAAGGGTTAGTTTGTTCCCTTGACTTTCCTTGAAAATTCAAGATTGAATAGATTATTACTAAGCCCGAGAAGGGAAAAAAGATCATTATTACCAAGCCCATAATGAAGGAAAGCATAAAGAGGAAGCCTAATCTTTCAAGCACAACAAGACCAAGAACCATGGAAACCATCAATGCAATATTAGGTGAGCCACTAAAGAAAAATATGGTGAAGAAAATTGAATGAGTAAGCTCACAAAAGAGGAAATAATTTGATGAGAAGATAAAGTCGAGCGACCCTACAATGAAATTGGGAAGAAGACTGAAAATTTAGAAGGAAGAAGAAGATGAAGAAAAGACATATTTAGATGACATCAATCAATTCAAGGTAGTAATACACAAACCTCCTACTAATATTGATGAAATTTATCAAAATATAAAGATTAGTGTAGTTTTATCATGATTTAAATTCATTAAATATGATAAGTTAGATAAAGCTGATAGAGTTAAGATAGAGGAAGTAATATTAGAAATGCTGGCTACTTTCAAAACTATGTCATTGGAGATAGGAGCTCATATTCTTGATGATTTATACAATAAGATTGAAGAAATATGGAAATTTTCCATAATGATAGAAAGGAAAATCAAAGAGGCCACTCTAGCCCAAATAATGGCTAACTTATCAAGAGAACAAATTAAAATTTTTATGGAGAAATATACGAATATATTTTTTTCCTAAATATAGAGGATTTTATTTGTTGAAGAATAAAATTGAGGATGTTGTTCAATGAAGAAAATTGATTCATAAAATGGTATTTCAACTCATCCTTGGTGAAAAGGAAAAGAAAGATGAAGACACATAAGGTCAGATTTAGTGAGCATGAAAATCTTGAAGAGACTATTAAAAAAAAAGGTATAATCAAGTGAGCTTGAGAGGTAGTTACTATTGAGGATGTTCCAGAAGAAACACCTATGAACCTGAATTCATTGATTGAGAAAGATCTTAAAAATCTTAATAAAATCATTACCACGCTCTAATCTTATGATGATACGAGTGCATGATTATCCTGAGGAAAGAAACCAGGAAAATGTACCAACTATAGATACTACAACTAATACCTCCACACTTACAAGTGAATGCAAGCACAAACAAGGTGATGCACAAGAGGATAGTGTAGACAAACAAGGAAGGATTACAAGTACCATAGGGATAACACTTACCAAGAAAAGGGATAACTTTGAGAAACCCTCCCTTTGGGAAAATGTATAAAATTGTGGTGAATCCAACAATATGTTTGGGGGCAAAAATTTAAATTTTATTCGGATTCTTTTTCCAAAATAGGAAAAAAATTAATTTTATTATGTCCCAAATCTATAGAAAGATTCTTTTTATATAGGCAATTGGTCCCAAGTTTTCTTGTTGGCTATTTCTTCTGTCATATGAAAATTTGTAAAACCTTGGTGAATCTTTAATTATTTAAAAAAAGAATGAGAAAAATTAAAAATTCCTCAAAACCATAATTTTTTATCATCTAGAATATAATAAACCTTTTAATTATTGTTAGATGATCCTGAATCAATAGAATAAATCCTATTTCAGGCTAAAATGTTAAAGAGAAATAAGTTTCAGAGAGAGTTTTTGGAATAATGACATTTTTTCCATAGTGTAATCTATTTTGAGAAAAATATTATAAGGATAAAGAGTTCCTTGGAAAGTCTCAAGAATAGAGACACTTGTCAAGTTTGTGTACTTTACTTATAACCCCAATTAATTGTTTACCATAGATTGGTGAATGTTCCCATCTATAAAGACATGCCTAAAAAATTATAGAGAAAAATATTCAATTTATCTTGTCAAAAGATTAAATTGCATTGGTGAAGTCATCACCAAAACAAAAATAAGTATGTATCATTATTAGTAATTATCCTGAGAATGGATCCAATTTTTGTAAAGTGTAGATGACATGGCCACCTCAAAAGTGCATTTTTTCCCCCAAATTCAAGGTCCTTGATGAGTGAAATTTTCCATTTAGAAAATATTCATGACTAAAGTTATCCCTAGCTGGGAAAGACCAAAAAGATCAAATCAATAAGTGAAATTACATAGAATAAGGTGAAAGGGAGAAGAGAATATCAAAACTCTATCAAAACAATCTACTATAATTGCCATGGACCTCAACAAGAGGGAAATAGTGAGGCTAGAAATCAAATTTGTAGAAGTGAACTACAAGTGATTCAATATATCAATATGGTGAACAAGCACCTTTGCTAGCTAAAAATGAAGAGAAAATAGAGAAAGAAAGTGCAATGATCACTGGATTATAACAAACAATTGTTCAAACTGAGACTTAGAGATTAGAAAATAAGTGAAGCATTTCCAAGAGAGCACAAGTCACAATATAGAGACTAAGTCTAGAGCTTCAAACATAGGGCATGGAATTATCATTACTGAGGTCTAGTACTCCTAATTCCAAGGGAAATAAGAGAAATAAAAAGTAAGCCCAGTCACCTAGATAGCCAATGACAATGGATGAAGTAATTATGATTCCTAAGTAGGATACAAATAACTTGACATATGAGAAGATGAACACCTTGTAATATTTATTGGCAAGAAAGACTAGATAAGAAGAGATGAGGAGGTGGAAACAATAGAAGAAAGTGCTACATGATATTAAATTTTCCTTAAGCATTGGATGTGGAAATCGTTAATGAAAATGCTCCTATTATTCCTTAGCTAGTTTAGATTGTTGAAAAGATAAGTGATCCTAATATTGATTCAAATAAAAAGTTGATGGAATGGAGTTCTAGATAATTTGAGAAGAAAGTCATTGAAAAGGACTCTACTAAGATTGCATTAAGGAAAGTAATTTTTTTGAACCTTGTAAATAATGTAGAGTTAGTTGTAAAGAATATTCATTATTTGTACAAGAAGTTATGTGATGATACATTCCTTACCAAGGAGAATCAAGAACTGATTGATCAACAACAACTAGACCTACAATCAACAAGGCATTCTTTGAATATAGATGCAAGTTCTAGTTCAATTTATTTCACTAAATTAACATTCTCCAAAGGAAGATTAGCTGAGTTGATGGCTAATGATGGTGGAATAAGGTCTAAGCTCATCTCTATTGGAATTCTTTAGAATAACTGAGAGGGGGGTGAATCAGTTATCCAAGGTCTAGATGTACAAATAAAACTTATCAATGCTTAGTGGACCCATATCCATCAAACCTTATTATGCATGCATCCATTAGGTCATACAACTCTTAAACTTTGTAGGTTACTATCCTAGGTCAAAAAAACTTTACAAAAATGTAAATATGAAACATAATAGATTCTAGATCTTAATCAATGATCTACATTCTATCCTTTTTTCATTTTACCCTTCTGATTTTTTGATTGGTTAATATAATTTTCTTGGTATCAATGCCTTGTGACTAGACACATAATTTGTTGCTTAACTATCTCTATCATTAAATTTCATGTAGAAGTTGGATAAAATGATTTACCTAAGTATTTGTGACATTACAAGATCATATGCCGAAGCTGGTTTACTCAGTAATTGAATGTTCCAACTCTCATTCATAACTATCATTCATGCTATCTCTCATCTTCTATAGGCTTGGCATATAATCACTCACTTAGCATAAGTTAACCTTTACTTCACTTAATCTCCATTTTTTTTCTTGGCATGTATGCTAGCTTGATCTCTACTCGGGTGATTGAAAACCTTTGACTTCTTTGACATGTAATGTAATATAAACAAGTCCTTTGTAGCTTGGTCTTATCTAGATAGTTCTATTGCAATGATGACCGATCAATGTTTCCTTGGAAATGCCTAAGTGTTAGACACTAATACGCAACTTGGGCTTAGATATCAATAATCCTTTCTTCTAATAATTTGATTAGAAAAAATGATTCTTTGTAAAGTTCTTGTTAGGTGTCACTATCTCAACATTAATCTCTACTCTAGGTTCAATCCTATGTTCTTCTCTTTGTTTCACTACTTGAACCTTATTCTACAAATCACTATCAATCTCATAATTATAATTCAATATTTTTCTATGTCTTTCCTTTGATTAGTCTCTTCAATAGAATTATAATCAAGTATTATTTCTTGAATTCTGAACTTTTCATTAACTCTTCCATTTGTGCTCTCAATAATAGTCTTGGTTCTTTGATTAAAAATCTATATGCTTTTATTTTCAATGAATACCCAAGAACCATACCTTCATCACTCCTTGAATCAAAATTTCCAATGTCATCATCTCTTTTAATTATAACACTTACTTCCAAAACAATTGAAATAGATAATTGATGGTGCATGTCCAAACCAACGTTCATGGGGAGTCTTACCACTACCTTTTCTGATTTTAACTCTAGTCATAATACATACTAATGCATGTACTACTTCTCTCCAAAAAATATTTTCACCATTCTTCTCAAACATCATATCTCTTATTTCCTTAGTTATAGATCTATTTATTCTCTTTCTTATCCTATTCTACTTAGACTTCTTAGGGTATGAAATTTGTCTCTTAATTCTATCTTTTTCACAAAATATTGTTAAAGTGATTTGAAGTAAAATGTCCTCCTCTATCATATCTTAAACACTTAATCTTTAAACTAGATTTATTTGCAACTCTACTCTTGAATATCTTAAACTTGTCAAATGTTTATGACTTTTCACTAAGAAATACTACCCCAAACATCATATAAAAATCATTGTCAAGAATAATAAAATACCTTCCACCATAGAAAGCTCTTTTCTATATTGGACTACTCAAATCTATGTGTACTATCTCAAATTCTTCTAATGTGGTGAATTTCTTTCTTAGTAATGAAATTTTCTTCTTCTTTTCCATAACACATTCCTTACATATCATGTTAGTAAGCTTGACAATCTTATGAATGTAATACCCCAAAATTGGCTCATCGCCATGATACCAATTCTGGTCTATTTTGATCATTGCTAAAGTCCTATTTCATTAGACACATTCTTGATCTAACTTAGTACTTGACTTAATTGTCAGATGCAGAAGACCCTAATCTGCATTCATCACATTTCTTATTAAATTCCTATAGTACATACTCATATTAGTCGCATTAAACCTACTTGATTTAATTATAATTTAATTTAAAAGTATTTATACTTTATTAAATTAAATTATCTCCTAAGGCTAATGTATTATGGGATTAAATTTATTTAATTTAATAAATACGCTTATTTTGATTAATTAAATGTAATTATTTAATTAAATGTAATTATTTAATTAAATGGAAGGCTATTCTTTAATTAATTAAAAAAAGTTATTTAATTAAATAGGAGTAATTCCTAATTAATTAAATATAGTTATTTAATTAAATAAGAAAGTGTCTCTAATTAATTAAATGAAATTATTTAATTAAATAGGAAATATATTTATGAGAGCATATCTCATTTTATTAAATTAAATATCTCTCCAAAAATCCTTCTTCAATTCAAAAAGGGAAATTCTCTGTTCACTGTTGATCAAAAAAGAATTAAATCAGTTAACTCCTTTTTCTACTCAAATTAAATCAGTTAACTCCTTATTCTACTCAAATTAAATTAGTTAACTCCTTATTCTACTCAAATTAAATCAGTTAACTCCCTTTAATTTGGGAATCTTCCTTTATGATTGAACTTCACCTTTAATCCTGACCATTGATTGAAATCGATCTCAACCGTTGATGGATTCTAGGAAAGTCTATTGAAGAGACCCTCATCTCCTCATTTTGGGAGAGGATGAATTTGGAGAATTTGCATCAAATTGCTGCTGAAATTCATACTCACATTTGCTCATACTTTTACATACATCTTGCATTCTTAGTTTAAATTCATCTAGCTTAATAATGCATACATTTTTAGTTTCATGTCTTTTATCTCTTAGATTAATTGATTGCACTTCATTTAGATTACTTGCACATTCATATAGCTTAAATTGCATTCAAATCCTTTGTTCTTATAGGGTTTGGTTGCTTAAACACGTCGAATATTAGGATATCTAACAAGCAATTCCCTTTAGATAGAAGGCAATAGGTCGCTTTGCAGGCTAATTTTTGGATGAACAATCCAATGTTCATTTCGAGATTTATCCACATACAATGACCGTGTTGAAGTGTGTGTGTGTTAGCAGAGGCTGCATATTCTTGCATACATTTCTGGCACCCACCGTGGAGCTGAGAAATCAATTTTTTGGCCTCATTCTTTTTGTTTTGCATTTTAGTTTTTTGTTTATATCTTGTTTCGTAGATTTGACTTGTTGTAGGTTTGAAGACATTTTGAGAAGACATCCAACAATGATGAGAAAATGAGCATTTGAGAAACCTCTTCCTCTTCTCCTCTTAATCTTCTTTTATTTCTTTTTCTTCCTTCTCATATTCTAAAGTTTTAAATAAATAAAAATTGATCAAAATTCTTTTTTTAATCCTTTTTATGATTTTTCATAAAAATGATAAAACGTAGACCAAATTGATGAATTTTGGTCTAAAATTTTTACTGAGGGTTCTAGACTATAGAGAAAAATCACATGCAAAATTTTAGATTTTTCTGATTAAAGCTTTATTTTATATATATATTTAATGATTTTGTAATATGCGAATTATTTGAACTAGTAAAATAACACTTTTTGATCTAATTTTTTTTTATATAGATTTGGGACAGTGTCTGACATGTACAATAAAAATTGTAAAATTTTTGGATCAAAATTGGATTTTTAGTAATTCGTTAATTGTTGTTTCATTGAAAAATTAATTTACACAACAATTGTTGTTTCATTGAAAAATAAATTTACACAGAAAATTATCGAATTAGAATCTAAAAGTTTTACCAAAAGTTTAGGATGATGTCTAGATATTTTAATAAAAAATTCAGATTTTTTAGATTTAAAATATATTTTTATTAACTCTTTTATTGTTTTTCATTAAAAATTTAATTTACCAGATAAATCTCAACATTTTGATCTAAAATTTTTATTGCCAATTTGGGACACTTTCTGTAGACTACAGTAAAAATTTCAAATTTTTTGGATCATAATTATATTTTTAATAAAAAATTTATGTGTTCTCATAATTTTTTTTTTATTAACTCATGATGCAAATCTTGGAATTTTAATCAATAATTTTTATTGTAGGTTTTTTTTGGAAAAAAGCAAGGAAGAAAGAAAGGCCATCCAGATATGACAAAAGAAATCCAAAAAAAATAAAAATAAAAATACATCTCGCTTTTGCTAGCTTTGAAAATAGCACAAGAATTGTTAAAAATGAGGTAAAATCTACTAAGCACGTTGCGAGGATCACCAAGTAACCTTGCTCAGCTATTAACAATTCATTTGGAGCTAAAATGAACATATCTTGTGTCAAGCTTGTGTGTATTTCATTCCATGTTCTCATTTTACAACACATGCATAATTTGATACTAGGTTGTGATCTCTATTAGTTTCATCTAGCAGGCTTAGTTACTAGTGATAGATCTAATTAGCTATCTTGGGTTATTGGACTCACTAATCCACCGACCCCTTTTTCCACCCCGTGGTTGCAAGAGCAACACCACGTTAAAGGGGAGGGGTCTACAGGAAATAAGCATTAAATGCTCCATAAGGCAACCCTTTTGTGCTTTCTAGAACTCACTAGTTTCTGAGTTGTGGACTCGTTTTGGCTTGTGTGAGGGGTTAAATGTTCCACATCTTTGGACTCACCTCACAATAGTTAAAGCATTAAGTGTACCACCTTGTTCTTTTCGATTGCTTTTGGATAGATTTTCTTTCAGGAATTAACATCTGTACACACATAGTAATTAGGCCCCCATGAACACTATTTGTGGATCTTGAGGGAGTGGGTTCCTAGTGAAACTCCTCTCTAAGATGGATTCCTTGTAGGTGGGGAGGATACTTTGAGCATCTCGCAAATAGATGAATCTTCAACTTGTTGATTGAGGCATCTTTTCTCCGGAGAGGTTGATAGATCACTAGCAGTTGATATCATAGATCTTTAAGAGATACTCTTAGTTTAGCGTGTTAGATTAATTTATCTGCTTTGATTGGGCTAAAAGTGAAAAGGTGTCAAGACCTTGAATCTGGAAGCTAAGTCCCCTTGTGGTACACTATTGTGAGTCGGTCACCTTTAGAGAGAGTTAACCGTAGTAGACAATCCCTGTACAGGGCAAACTGCATTGACGAAACCTCGATCGGTAATAGCCATTTTTGACATGGTAGTGACAACCGCTATATAAAGGTCCTTGTGGAAGAAATCTCCATGGGTGTGGTTCATTGTGGGTTGTCAGATCTCCCCAGCAGCTCTTGAAGATTAAGTTCTCGAACTATGTTGAAACCTCGATGCACTGGGATTGGAGGTCACCCCTGTGAGTCATAAAAGTTGCAGAGTCAAAACATTACTAGAAACCTTAGAGAGGCCAAACTTTTCACTTTCTAGGAATGTGTGCAATGATTGCGAAACTCTTTGAAAACATACACAAATAGCTCTCCTAGGGATTAGCACAAACTAAGCTACTTGATTGTTCATGTGCAAGGTTGCTTTTGCCCTTCCTCATTGTTTTCAGATGTGCTTGAAATCACTTGCTTGCTATTCTACAGGCCTGTTTATCTGCCTAGTTACTAAAATGAATCAACGATTTGTCCAAAACTATTTGAAATCTTCAAAGTCTTTTCAAAATCCAGTTCAGTTGTCAGTCTAGTTTCCATTTTTGCACACAGTTTGCAAACTTTTGCGTGAATACTTGTTGTCCTACTACTTCTTCACGTAGCTTTGTCCAAGTCCTCGTGCAAACAATTGCACATCTCCATGTGAGATCTTTATGCTATCCAAGTTAACCTTGTACTACTTTGCGTGGCCTATAGCACATCCTCGTGTGAAATCTTTATGCTATCCTGAGTCTTTGCATGGCCCTGTGTACTTTCTCATGCACCTTTCAGAGGATCTTCATGTGAGACCTTGAGTGTGAACTACCAAGTTAGTTTATTAGAGCTATCTGTGCTCTATACCAAGTTTGTTTCCTACATTGGTTTACTATTTCTCTATTTGCAAACAGTCCTAAAATAGTGACACTTCGCTTAGCTGAAGACTTGTGTCTTACACCTTGACTAGTCTCGTCTCATAAGTAATTTGTTTGGTCTTTGTCTTAATGCTTGTCATACTTTGTGTCACATTGGTCATAATCTCTGGCTATTCTAGCCTTTAAATTAGACCATTTGTGCCTTAGTGAACAACATTCTTACTATTATCTTGTCCTTTTTGAGACTCAGTCTTAGTGTAGTCCTTGTCAAGGCTCTAGCTTCTTATCCTTGCCTATGACTGTCATAACTAGAAGTGGAGACATGTTTTATCCTGATAACCTTAGATGTGGTCATGCTAGGGGTCACAATCGTGGCAGAGAGTTCTTACCTTTTGTTACACAATTTGTATCCAGTTTGGCTAGTGAGGCATCCTCACAATCTTCCTCACCTGCCAGGTCATCTCGAGTTCAATGAATGTTTTTCAATTTATAACAAATTAGGAATCCTTTTTACCAATAGGATACTGAGATAGGCAGAGGTCTTGCATTCCCAAATATAATGTATGATACTTTCTCCATAGAACCTTTTGAAACACAACGTACGAAAATTGAACATGTTCCTATAATGACTAATTGTGAACTTGAACATGGTAGTCATAGTCGACATCAAGAACCACCTAGGGATTACAAAGAGAAAGAGAAACAATATGACACTGATGAGGAATAGGAAGAGGTGGAAATATTCCCTGAATACATAGCAAAATGTCAAAGAGACAAAAACTTTCAGAAGGTCATGGGAATCCTAATCAATGAAGAGAAAGAAAAATACTTTCTCAAACTTTCCCAAGAGGGAGAAAAGTTACCTTCTCATTTTAGTGTAGAAACCATTGTCAAAACTGAAGAAGAAACTGAGACTTCCAAACTCCAAAAACAATTGAAAATTATGCAAGACTAGTTGGCTCAGATGATGCATGAGAAGGAGAAACCTACAAAGACATACACATTGGATGCTCTTTGTTCATTTCCATTTGAAAAAAAGCATAAACATGCTGCCTTTCCCATGAGGCGTAGAACTACCCAAATATGATAACTACTTTGGTATTACTGATCCCCAAGATCACTTGTGGGAATTTGGTGCTTTGTCTATGGAGTTTATACACAATCAAACATACCTCATGCATTTATTTCCTAAAAGCCTAGGTGGTCAGGGTTTGGAGTCGTTCTCACATTTACCTCTTGGTATCAAGATGTTTGATGAAATTGGCAATTCATTTGTTTAGCAATATTCTCATAATATTCAACACCCTGTCAATATTCAAGATCTATGCAACCTTAAATAGAAGGTTGGTGAGCCTTTTCTCA
Source organism: Cupressus sempervirens (assembly GCA_028749045.1). Lineage (NCBI taxonomy): Eukaryota > Viridiplantae > Streptophyta > Pinopsida > Cupressales > Cupressaceae > Cupressus > Cupressus sempervirens. The sequence goes on along the minus strand of CM053787.1, from coordinate 948,263,845 downwards.
CTTTCCTCCAATGACGGAGACAACTATACACTAAGTATTCTCGTAAAATCCTAGAAACGGAGAAGCTTGACATTTTCACTAATAACCTCTTACCTAATTTCGGGTATAGAGTCCAACTACAAGGTCCACATACCTTTGAAGACATGATTACATAGGCTATCTGTATCAAAGAATTTATGGTAAAGAAAGGTGCTCACTCTTCATAGAGACACAAAACAAGGTTCCACTTCCAATAGGGATAAAACCAAGCATGTCAACAAGAACTGAGAAATTGTACATGATGGGGTTGTTGACAATGTCACACCCAAACCTAGTAAAATGGCATTTAATCTCACGAATTGCCTCAAAGAGGCCAAAAATGCTGAGAAGCCTCCCCCTGACAATAAGGCATCTGGGAACAAACCGAGAAACTCATGGACAAGATGACCCAAGTGAGAGTATACGCCTTTGGGGGAGCCTTTGGGTGTGGTTTATAAAACATTGCTACAACACAAGCTTATCTCACCAATGGATAACCCTCATCCCTATGATCCACAACCTCGTCCACCATGGTGGAATGAGACCTCATTTTGTGAGTATCACCAAAACAAGGGATAGAAAACCAACAATTGTATAAACTTGCGTCATAAAGTCTAGGACATGATTGATCCTGGTGATCTTGTGGTAGACGGACATAACAAAAACTTGAACCACAAGGCATTCAAAGAGCCTTTCCTAGCTTATGAAAAAGGAGAGACTTCAAAACCAGAACCCTACAAGAAGGTCAACTATACATATTCCAATGATGAAAATGTCATTCACATGGTTGACCCTATAGATTTTGAATATTACGATGTTATTACCATAAAGGGCAAGAAAGATAACAACAAACCCAAGACACACTTTGTCTTGAGAGGCCCTACTTCCAATAAGATGGATAATGCATCTTTGCAACACTATGCTAATGCTATTACTCCCTCTCATGCGAAGTTGGTACTCAAAGGCCCTGCACCTTCTATTTCAAATCTTGAACAACACAAAGACAAAGCCCTTTCTGGTCCATCTGGTAAAGGTGCAAAACACAAAATGAACTTGACTGCAACTAGTTATAGTGTTCTCGATCAGTTGAAATGAACTAATGCTCAGATTTCCATCTTTGAGCTACTTAAAATCTCACCTGCTCATAGGAAAATTCTAGACAAAGCCCTCACTGAGGCAAATGTTCCTCAAGATCTTGATCCTTAGCAATTTCAATCCATGGTAGGTCACCTGACCTCACCTTATCTTATGACCTTCTCCGAGGAGGATGATAACTCACTGAATCACCCACACAATTAGCCTCTACAAATTGAGGTTATGATCCACTAGACACATGTTTGTCAAGTACTCATTGAAAATGGCACTGACCTAAATATTTTCTCTGCTGCTCTACTTAGACAATTGGATTATTCTAAGGACTCTATTGATCCTCGATGAAAGATCACTTATAAAGCATACAATGAAGTGGAATGAAAGTCACTAGGTCTTGTGGTTTTACCAATTTACATCGGTCCTATCAAAAGGGATGTCACCTATCAAGTGCTCAATATTCCCTTAGCCTACAACATTCTGTTTGGATGGCCATGGATACATGAGATGCGTGTTGTGCCATCCACATACCACCAATGCATCAAATTCCCATTTCATGGTTCTGAAGTCAGTATTCTTGCCACTACTAGCTACACCTGCAATATGATCAAAGCTGCTGAAACTTTTGTCCTTGCTAACCGTGAGTCTACCAATTGTCATGATAATAAGCTGAAACAAATTGAGCAGCCATTCAAATTGAAAGAAAATAGTATGGGAGAGTACCACATTGAACCAGTGCTATCATTAACATCTCTCCTAGAGTCCCCTCGACATTTTGGGAGACCCTCAAAGGCAAAGAAGTCGTTCGTGTTGACATCTCAGACCAATTTTAATGGCTCTTTTGTCAAGGCTACAATTCCCTTAGAAGATGAAAGTGAAAATAGAGCCATTGTTGCATGGCTTTACAAAGAAGAGGCTCTAGTAGACCTAACAGAACAAGCTCGAGAAATCACTCCTAAGAAATATGGACCTAGTCTTAAGCTTATGAAGTGTTTTGGTTACAAGGGAACTGGCCCTATTGGGTGCAATAACAATGGCCTAATTGATCCTATCAAAGAAAAACCCCGAAGCAATAGTGATACAACTAGCCTAGGGTTTAAGAAGGTCCCTTTCCATCTGGGATCAAATCAATTCATCCCCAAACCTGAGAGTTCATCTCAAAATGAGTCACAAGCTGAGTCAGATACTCAAGAGCAAGAATCTGATGATGAAGATTCCTACCCTCATCCTATTCCTTATGATCTTGCTAAATTCTTTACTGAACCAGATGACTTTGTGCTATGTGTTAGCACTATGAATGATACTAGTGATTCTTCTAAGGACAATACTAAGAAACTCAAATATCATTGAGAAAAGGAAGAATCTAGTCAATCATGCCGTATTGAGTATTTGTGTAAGAATCCAAAGGCTGAAGGAGAGTATGTCCATATCACTATTGGGGAGTTCTATAGTCTCTCACCATGTAGCATTGATTCTCATGAATATGAGTTTGACAATCTTTCAGAAGTGACTACTAATAAAGACATTGACCAAGTGCATGTCTATGAAAATCAAATCGAAGTGGGTGAAATGTCTAGGGTTAGGTCACAGGGGTCTGATCCAACTAGTGTCCTAGAGTCATCAATTCTTGATGTTAGTATTCTGAGGTGTTTGAATACACCTGTGGATGAGGTCTTGAATTGCTGGTCCATGCACTTAATGACTATACTGTGAACGTAATTTAACCAGCCAATACTCTCTCACTCACACATCTCGAGCTTATAGACTAGAACCCCAATGCATCTAACAAAGTTCCCACATTCCAGAATGACTATGCTCTCACCTATTACCTAAATTCTATCGAACCTATAACATCTTCCACCAATGAGCAAAGTATCAACATGACTGAGGCTGACATCAAATATCTCAGTCACACAATTAAAAGGGAAAAATGCAAGAGGTCTGATGGTGAAAACCACATTATCGCAATGTCAGATCCCAAAAAAGTAAAAACAAAAGATGTATCCAAGGGTTAAAACCTCTTTGAGGTGCCCGCGGATGAGATATTTGATGTCCTTTCTAGTCACTTTTAGGAGAGATCATCAGTGTTAATAGAGCCGATGCAACCAATTAACCTGGGCACAGAAGAACATCCTCATGTGATACATTTGGCACAGTCACTATCACTTGAAGAGAAGGAACAATTCATTTCTTTTTTCAAGGAAAAGAAAATAAATTTTGCCTCAACATATTTTGACATGCCAGGATTGGATCCTGATCTTATCATGCATCACTTGTCCATAGCACCAGGGATCAAACCAGTTAAACAAAAGCTTTGGAAAATGCACCCTCACGTTGCATTCCTTGTCAAAGTCGAATTAGAGAAACTTCTAAAAGTTGTTTCCATCCATGCAATTGATTATGTTGAATGGATATCCAATATTGTTCCTATTTCCAAGTATGATAAATCTATTAGAGTTTATACAGACTTTTGTGATATTAACTTGGCATGTCCTAAAGATGACTTTCTACTCCCTAATATTGATATGATGATAGATATGACGGTTGGCTATGAGATGTACTCACTTATGGATGGTTTTTCTAGATACAATCAGATAAAAATTGTGATAGAAGACCAAGAGAAAATGGCTTTCACATGTACATGGGGAACCTTTTGTTGGAATGTGATTCCATTTGGTTTAAAGAATGCTGGTGCTACATACCAATGGGCTATTACTACAATTTTCCATGACATGATGCATAGAACCATGGAGGACTACATTGATGATACCTTGGTCAAAAGTGCTAAACAAAATATTTATCTACAAGATTTGGGTCCCATCTTAGATCATATGGAAAAATTCAGTCTTTGGCTCAATCCTAAGAAATGTGCATTTGGTGTCACATCGGGGAAATTGTTGGGATATATTGTTTTTGCAAAGGGAATTGAAGTAGATCCAGAAAAAGTATAAGCAATAAGGGACATGGCACCACCTCAGAACATTAGTCAGATGAGAGGACTATAGGGAAGGCTTCAATCTATTCGCAAGTTTATTTCACAATTGGCAGATAAATAACAACCCTTCACAAAGACCTTACATAAGGGTGTGAAATTCAATTGGAGCCAGGATTGTGAGAAAAGCTTAACACAGATCAAACAATATCTTGTCAATCCACCAATCTTGATGCCTCCAATGCATGGGAAGGCTTTTCTTTTATACATTTCAGCCACTGAAACATCTTTGGGAATCCTATTGGCTCAGGAAGATAATGACAACAAAGAAAGAGATATTTATTACTTGAGCCAAAAATTGGTCTCTTATGAGAAAAACTACAGTATTATTGGGAAAGCTTTCTTGGTAGTTGTCTTTGCTTCCTAGAAGTTGAGACACTACATGCTTGCCCACAATACACATCTTGTGGCTAAAATAGATCCATTAAAGTACTTGCTTAGTAAGGCAGCTCTAACAGGAAGATTGGCTAAATGGGTCATAATACTAAGTGAGTTTGATATCCAATATATTGAACACAAAGCTATAAAGGGACAGGCAATTGTAGACTAGCTGGCTGAGGCACCCATACAAAGTCTTCTACCAATGAACATTGATTTCCCAAATGAGTCAATTCTTACACTCACTCACCATAGATGGGTTATGTTCTTCAATGGGTCCTTCACACAACAAGGATCAGGTGCTAGATTACTAGATTCATTACACCATAGAGATACTAATTGCCCAAAGCGTACAGGATTATGTTTCCTTGTACAAATAACATTGCTGGATATGAAGCTTTGATCAATGGTATGAAAATTGCAGCTGAATGGAGAGTAGATTAGTTAGACATCTTTGGTGACTCTCAGCTTGTTATCAACCAAGTAAATGATGTGTATCAAAAAAAGGATGAAAAACTAATTCCTTACAAATGCATGGTTGATGACTTGATGAAGTATTTTGCACACACCTCCTTCCAACAAGTTCCATGTGCAGATAATAAAGTGGCTGATGCCATGGACACTCTGGCCTCCCTGCTACAAATGCCAAAAAATGATCTTCGACATGAGTTCTTGGTGGAAGCGTTACACTACGTAGCCTATGACACACCTAATTCTAGGATGATCTATTCTACTATAGGGAAAGAATAATCCCGCTACCATCACATCTATTCCTAGCTTCATAATCAAACCATTCTGGAAGGTCTGACCCAGAATGAGAAACGTTATCTAATCCATAGTGCTTCACATTATTTCATTATTGCTGATGATCTGTATAGGAGACGTCTCGACAGAACACTCCTTAGGTTTTTAGAAACTGATGAGTCCAAACATGCATTAATTGACATTCATGAAGGCATTTGTGGATCTCATTCTAATGGCCTCACACTAGCTTGCAAACTCCTTTGTGCTAGTTACTACTGGCCTAAAATGGAGCAAGAAGCTATTAAGTATGCTAGGTCCTGCAAGTAGTTTTAGCTACATGGGAATCTCATTCACACTCCAACTAGAGAGCTGATTCCCTCTACTACAACATGGCCATTTCAACAATGGGCCTTTGACTTGGTGGGGTAGATTCACCCAACCTCTTCCAATGGACATAAGTTCATTATCATGACTACAGATTATTTCATGAAATGGGTAGAGATAGTCCCTCTCATAGTTGCTGATGGAAAAATCATAGTGCTTTTCATCACAAACTACATCATCTGTAAATATGGTATACCATCCTCAATCATTACTAACAATGGAGGACAACTCAAGAATAAAGACCTCAAGAAACTATGCAAAAAATTCAAGATCACACAACATTGGTCTTCCATTTATTACCCCCAGGGTAATGGCCAAGCTGAGGCATCCAATAAGGCGATCCTCAAAATTCTTCATCGCACAGTCAGTAAGTTAGGGAGAGACTGGCATCTCTAGATCAACCCAACCTTGTGGGCATATAGGACAAGCATTAGAACTCTAACAGGTACGACTCCTTTTGAATTCATGTATGGGGTAGATGTTGTGCTTCCAATAGAGGTCAAGATCCCTACCTTAAGAATCTCCATGAAAGGCCTTATCACTGATAATGACTATAGGATAGCTTAGCTTCAAGAGCTTGTGTTACTGGATGAATGGCGACAAGTGGCATGTGATCATCTATGAGCATATCAACAAAAAATGGCACGAAGCTACAATCGGAGAATCAAGCCACATGACTTCCAGCTGGGTGACCTCATCGTAAGAGAGAACCCTAAGAATCAACAATAGTGAGTGCAAAAGGGAAAGTTCAAACCAAACTAGCTAGGTCCATACATCATCACTGCAGTATATGGATCTAGCACTTATCAACTTTCCACGACTAAAGGAGAAGTGCTTAAAGAGCTTGTCAACACTGTCCACCTAAAGTGGTTTTACAGTTGATTTAATCTCAACAAGCTCTTTGTACATATCTATATGTCCTGAAAAAAATCTAAACATAAAAAAAAGTCCTAAAAAAATTGTTACCCTAGTGGAAATCTAGCAAATAGGCACCCTGGTAACACCTAAAAAAGTAAAAGAAAAAATGTGCCTTGGTGAAAACCTGGAAATAGGTGCCTTGGTAGCAAAAGTAAAGATAAATAAATCTGTCCTATGGTTAAAACCACTTATTGTGGCACCTTGGACAAGTACCATGATGAAAACTTGGTAAATAGGCATCGTGCGTATTTCTTCCATCGATGACATCCTATCATGATCTTGTTGATCCTTCAGATGTCCTCATTCCTAAAGTCATTCACTCATAACCTCTATAACAAACCTTGTTATCCTATTCAGTTAACCCTTTGGTCTTGATAAAAGAAAGAAAGAAGAATACTTAGTTCTTACCAATCTTTTGACATGGTCATTTTCTTGGATTACTTACATGATACCCTTCATTACACTATGAGCTTATGCTGTTATATCCTTTTCCCTAGCTTGGACAATCTTGTGAAGGCTTTCCTTGAGGGTAACATTCACCACTTCATACTCCTTTCCTATCCATCTTTTCTTATCCACTCACTTGCTACTATATCTCATCCTACACCTTGCTAGACACGAACAAAATCAAGGTGATCCTTCTTGAGAGCTAGTAATCTCTGAAAAAAATCTAAAAATAAAAAAAAGTCCTGAAAAAAATTGTTACCCTAGAGAAAACCTAGCAATAGACGCCTTGGTAACACAAAAAATAATAAAAAATAAAAATAAAAATAGCATAAATTGAAAAACAAAAAATAGTGCCATTGATGAAAACCTAGAAATAGGCATCATGGTAGCAAAAAAAGAGAATCCTACCAAGAAGGTGAAAACCTGGTAAATAGGTGCCTCTTGTTCCTAATGCTCCATCTTGCAGCACATCTTCTGGCTATTCTATATAGTTTCTTTCATGCTTTTGCTTCCTTGCTATCTGCTCATGTATCCATGGATTGAGTCTTGTCATAGCTCGGGGGCATTCCCCCTTTAGTGTCACTATTTTTGAGATTCTCCTCATAGAATCTCCTTTGCCACAATCACCAATGGTTCTCATTGCATTTTCCTACTGTCACCAATGTCACTCTCTTTTTTAGATTCTCTTCATAGAATCTTCTTCGTGACAGTCACCAGTGGTCCTCCCTACATCTACCTACTATCACTAGTGTCACTTTCTTTTTGAGATTCTCCTCATAGAATCTCCTTCATGACAGTCACCAGTAGTCCTCACTGCATCTGCCTACTATCGCCAGTGTCACTATCTTTTTGAGATTCTCCTCATACAATCTCCTCCACGACAGTCACCAGTGGTCCTCACTACATCTGCCTACTATCGCAAGTGTCACTTTTTTAAGATTCTCCTCATAGAATCTCTTTCGCAATGGTTAGTAGTTGTTTCAGCTATGTCTGCCTACCGTTGCTCGGGTTATGTCTCCAAATTCTTTTATGGAAGATCTCTCTTGCATCAGTCACTAGTCATCCTGGCTATGTCTACCTACTATCACTCAGTCCTTCTTAGGTTCTTCATCATGCAGATTCCTCTTCGACCTCAATCACCAGTCATTCTGACTATGCCTGCCTACTGTTGTCACCCTACTAAAGATATTTCTTTCAAATGTATTCTAGACATTGACACTTGACATCAATCCCAAAAAATGAACTCAAAAATGATATACTTATTTGGATATGCTGAGCTTTTTCTTTGTTTTCTTTGTTTTTGCTTTATCATATCTCCTCGAGCAACTCGATGATGTCATCTTTGACTAGAGAAGTAATGATTGGGGACATGATCTTTTCTTGGCTTTTTGTCTGTGGTTTAGTTCCAACAAGTTGATACGTTCTTATAAAAGGGGTGTCCACTATAAGATCCTCCATCTTGTATTGGATGGCCATGTCTACCTCGACTCCTTTTATACAAATACATCAATGACATTGGTTCTTCTCCTTGTTTGTTGGAGTAAACTCTTCATGCTATAGTAAGTACTGATACTTGTCTTGCTAAGTGAACATACAGGTCACTGCGAGTATATCTAGCGCACTTCTATCTCAGGTTACGAATGCAAGGGTCATTACAGAAAGTATAAATACTGTGTACTTAGCATAAGATGGACCTCCCATGTGTTTGGTGTGTCTATTATGCAAGCAACATTAAGGTCATCCTAGTGTCTATGCTTTGATGCTTATGTTAACTTGCTACATTAAAAGGGACAAATGTTCTGGTCATTCTGGCTTCTTGTGCCTCGAATGCTTACATTTAATCCTGACAAACAAATAATGTATGTTATATTCATATTTCCATGATTGCAATGTCAGTGGGAATTGTATGACCTACGAGATTCATTCTATATCTGGAGATGATTAAATATCGAGGCTCAGTAACTAGACCTAGGGTTGCATTTAACATAGTCTTGCATTGCATACTTCACTTGCATAAGCATGCGATTCAATTGCAAATATACTTTCACCTTCTTTGATGAGGGATTGCTGATCTCTTCAAAGTATCATGTTCTTTCATGAATTGCACAAATGATTGATTAATCACCCTCTTGGCTACTTTGGTTGCTCTGAACCCATTTTTTTGGATCGAATTCAAAATATGACACACTTAAGTGGCTCAAAATGCATTTAAAATTTTTTTGTGCAATCCAAATCTTTCTAATACTTTGCAATTCTTGGAATCTTTTCAACTCAAACTTGGTCTTCTGGATCTCGAAATCACTTCGGATCAACCTCCAAATTTCTTTTGATTATTCTGATGTCTTCATATTTCTTCAAATCGTTCTAATCTCTTTATATTTCTTCAGACTGTTCTAATTTCTTTATATTTCTTCAGATCGTTCTGATCACTTCATATTTCTTCAAATCATTCTGATCTCTCCAAATTTCTTCAGATCGTTCTGCTCTCTTCATATTTATTCAAGATAGTTTTGATCTAAGATATTTCTTCAGATCATTATGAACTCTTCATATTTCTTTAGATCATTCTGATCTCTCCAAATTTCTTCAGATCATTCTGATCTCTCCAAATTTCTTCAGATCATTCTGATCTCTTCATATTTCTTCAAGATCGTTCTGATCTCTTTATATTTCTTATTATCATTCTAATCTCTTCTATATTCTACTAAACCTTGGATTTCTTCTATATCTTTCATCACTCTCCTTAAATCATACTTCTGGTGCGTCATCTTTCAATTTCACTCCCAAGGGGGTAGGATGATTACATCATTGAACTAAATTTCAACTCATTTTGAGTCTCATTGCTTGGGGCATCTGGTTCCCATTTAATGTCCTTCTCACTTTGGGCATCTCATTACTTGAGGCATCTTGTCCCCCTCTATCTAGCATCCTTGTCATCTACTTCATCTTTTCATCATTTGATCACATCTTATAACATTTTTGATCTGAGTTTGATGGACAAGTATTGGGATAGTCTAAACCCTGACACCTGAGGATCAAGCTTCATTTTGGGGATGATTCTATGACTCATAATTAGATCTTATCAACTTAGGTATCTAGGTGTTCTACCTAGATCCCTTAGGATTAAGCTTCATGCTAGAGATGATCCTTAAAAGCTTATCTGTTTCAACTTAGGTATCTAGGTGTTCTACTTGGATTCCTTAGGATTAAGCTTTGTGCTGGAGATGATCCTTAAAAGTTTATCTATTTCAACCTAGGTATCTAGGTGTTCTACCTGGATTCCTTAGGATTAAGCTTCATGCTGGAGATGATCCTTAAAAGCTTATTTGTTTCAACTTAGGTATCTAGATGTTCTACCTAGATTCCTTAGGATTAAGCTTCTTGTTGGAGATGATCCTTAAAAGCTTATATGTTTCAATTCAGGTATCTAGGTATTTTGCTTGGATTCCTTGGGATTAAGCTTTGTTCTAGAGATAGTCCTTAAAAGCTTATCAATTGGTCTCCGTAGAATCAATTTTGGAACCAATCTTGTTTTTTTGATCTGCGCATCATACTTTCTGATTTTCTTTGAATTGAATGTGTTGCTTGCACATTCATTCAATGAGGGGCAAAATGTAATACCCCAAAATTGGCTCATTGCCATGATACAATTCTAGTCTATTTTGATCATTGCTAAAGTCCTATTTCATTAGACACATTCTTCATCTAACTCACTACTTGACTTAATTGTCAGATGTAGAAGACCCTAATATGCATTCATCACATTTCTTATTTAATTCCTATAGTAAATACTCATATTAGTCGCATTAAACCTACTTGATTTAATTATAATTTAATTTAAAAGTATTTATGCTTTATTAAATTAAATTATCCCCTAAGGCTAATGTACTATGGGATTAAATTTATTTAAATTTAATAAATATGCCTATTTTGATTAATTAAATGGAAGGCTATTCTTTTATTAATGAAACAAAGTTATTTAATTAAATAGGAGTAATTCCTAATTAATTGAATAAGAAAGTGTCTCTAATTAATTAAATGAAATTATTTAATTAAATAGGAAATATATTTATGAGAGCATATCTCATTTTATTAAATTAAATATCTCTCCAAAAATCCTTCTTCAGTTAAAAAAGAGAAATTCCTAGTTCACTATTGATAAAAAAGGAATTAAATCAGTTAACTCCTTATCCTACTCAAATTAAATAAGTTAACTCCTTATTCTACTCAAATTAAATTAGTTAACTCATTATTCTACTCAAATTAAATCAGTTAACTCCCTTTAATTTGGGAATCTTCCTTTCTGATTGAACTTCACCTTTAATTCTGACCATTGATTGAAATCGATCTCAACCGTTGAGTTCAAGTATTCCATTTATTCTCATGAGAGATTGATTCATGTTGAATCACTACTCAAGAAATATGGGTCAATCAGTTTGACTCAAAATCACACAATTAAATCTTGATAGCAATATCACAACTTGACTTGCTATGGAAATTATCTCCTGCTTATCAATGTTATCAAAGTCTATATGATAAAATATCTTATGCCACAACCAACTGTCATCCACCTTAGCAACTAAACATATCATCTATGTAGGATTCAACTGAAATACATTACCTCTAGTCCTTGTACTAGTATCAATCATCTTATTATTTTTTTCCCTTGATAATGCATATCTTCTCTGTGAATCACAATGGATATCTCTGTTTAGCTAGTTTTCAAACACTGAAAAGATTATGTTTCAAACCATCAAAAAAGTAAACATCATCATTTTTAGTTTTTCCATCAAGTGTAATAAATAGTTTTCTTTTAATATAATAGGATACATTATTTCCAACTCTAACAATTGCTCCATCATTATAGCTATTGAATTCAATGAACTTCTTCATATCTTTCATCATATGATGAGAACGACCACTATTTATAATCCAATCATATTTCATCTCTTCAACTTGTGATACTAATTGAAATTCTTCTCTATCTTATTCTTTCTCGAGGATTTCTTTAATAGAAAAAAATATTATTTCATCACTTTCATCATCTCTTTCAATCTTGAAAATCTTTCCAAAGTTGTATCTTGTACCTCATTATTAAAAAAATCAATCCTTAGGTATTCTTGACTTATAAGAATAATGACCATATGCATGACATGTCCAATGTTTAAATATTTTTTTACCTTTAGGTTCTCTCTTAATAAGTGTAGGAAATTTGGCTAAGGTAGATATTGAATGTTGTCATTTATGGAAACATATATTCAGTATGAAGAAGAGAGACCTGGAAGATCAAGTTTCACATTCATACTTAGAAAGTTGTCTAAGTATCACTTAGTTTGTCTAGTAGAGAAGATACAATTTTTAATGTGTGTAGTTGATAGAGACAATATTGGAACATGGGTAATTAGTTATGGACATGATAGAGTGTTAAGTTGAAATGTTCTATTAGACGAGTTAGTATAGTCAATATAGAAGGAGATATAATTGTTTTACCAGTTGTGACAATATACACACAAGAACAGAGTATGCTAGGAAATGGACAATTATAGATTAAGGAATTATTATGTTTACCAAATAATTACTTAATAAATTAAGGAATCCATCCTAGATGTAAACCCTAAGACAACAAGTTGTAATAATATATTTTGTCAAGCGTGTGAAATCTTGAAGTCTGACTAGATAGTAATTTGAGAATTACAAAGGTATAAAGGAAAGTTTTGAAATGTGAAGTAAAGTGTGCTTCTTAGGAAGACTATGTGAACTTTATATGATGTAATTTTTGATCTATGATGAGATGTATGTGACTTTTGTGAAGAGAACCAAAATTTATATCAGATTTTGAAGACATCAGTAGAGAGAAAAGATGTTTTTGTATCTATCCTTTTTATCAAGGAATTACATTATATATTACATGTTTGAGTAGTGGGCTCTTCTTGGATACATATTTTCTTTGTACATAATTACTCATAAGAGGGTTGATGCTTCTAACAAGGTCTATGTCCTATAACAAGGAGTGAGACACTATATGCATCTAACAAACTCTTAATAGGGTCGATATCTTTAACCATATATTTTTTATTAGTGGAACATTTTGTGGGTACCATCTGCACCTAGGGTTTTCCCATGGATAGGGTCTCCATAGTTGACAAAATATGGTGTTATGAGTCCTCTTATTTTATGGTTATGATTAATGTTTTGTATGATTAGTTTTCTTTCATACGCAATTTATAAGGCAATTAATAATATCCCATTTTCAGCTAAAGTTTGTAGAATATTGATTCACCATCCTCTCCTTCCCCCCCTCCTACCTTGCAGTGTTCCCTATTTCTAACATAAAGTTCTTCCTCAATATTCTTATCTTATTTCATTCTTTCTCAATTGCTACTAGCATAATCTCAAGTTCTACTTGCATGCATTTTCAATATAGGTTGGACACTCAAAGTGCTAAAAGTTGTTTCAACTCTACAAAAGTCTCCACTTTGTCTCATCCACATCTCAGTTGAGGGTAAGTGCACAAAGATGGGGGACCAAAAATGGGGAATAAGTTGCCACTTTTTTCTTGAGATTAGAAAAATCTAAACTTCAGCAAGAAATTGAAGATATTTGGATTCAATATTTAAAGATATGATAAAAGAAAAAGTTGTAGCCTTCTAAAGTTTGTTTCTAAACTACAAACATTTTTTATTAAATAGTGTAGTTTAATTACCTCTAAAAAGGGGTGCATTTAAAGTGGTTCTATTTTCTGAATAAATTTATAACATAGTGTCAAGTGTGCTCCTCCTAAAACCATTTTTTATGTTTATTTTTTTTAATCCCTCTAGTGAGGATTTATCTAACACTATGTATTTTATGTCCAATTTGTTTTGTTAATTGTTTACTCTATTTTTCATTTATTATGAATTTTCAAAGTGGAGTCATCTCAAAATGTGAAATTTTGTTGTGGTACCCCTAGAAATCATTCAAGACTAGTTGAAAATTTTAAAAATATTCTTTTTTCAAAAGTCCATAGAATCGAGTCTAGTTTCTAGAAAAGTAACTTGTTGTAAGAAATGATGAAAGGGTGAGAATCTGTCCCCAAAATACTATAAGTTGGTTTTTGACAAAAAGTGGAGATACATTGATAAAAAATTAGTGATCAATGAAAGGCTTAGAAAATTCCAAATTCAATAAAAGTTTATGGTTAGATACCTAACAAGGAGATAAATAATCTTATGTAACTTGAATCTCTTGTTCTATAACCACAAGTAAACTTGATGGATACCACACAACTAAATCTACATGTATTTATGTATACTTGTTGGAAATCACATATCAAACCTATTTTAGATGTCCAAGCCTTTGGGTTGGATATCCAAGGCAAATCGAACTCTTGGGATTGGCAATATTCAACTAACACCATAGTGCATACTACAGATAACTTTAAGAAACACACCTTTGGGAAAAAAGGTTTAAAATCATGTTGAATCCAACATCATTGTTTGGGTAAAATATTATTTCTATTGGCAATGGTTTTTTTCATACTAGGGAAAATTTTAATTTTATTGGCAATTTTGTCTTCATGATATGAAAATTTTGTAAAACCTTGCCAAATTTATTAGCATTGATGAGATTCACGACCAAAAGTACAAATACCTAGAAACTTTAATATTATCTAAAACACAATAATAACTTTTAATAAGAGTTAGATGATCCTAGAAATCAATAGTGTAAAGCATATTTTAGGCCAAAATATTAAAGGACAACAAGTTTTGTAGAAAGTTTTTGGAATAATTGCAGCTATCCACATTCAAATCTATTTCAGGTCAAAGATTAAAAGGATCAAAGTTTACTTGATAAGTCTCTAGAATAGACACATGTGTCAAGTATATGTACTTAACATATAATCTAACTTAAATATCTACCACATATTGGTGAATGTATCCATTGAATAAGTTAAACCTCATAAATTGTAGGCAAAAATATTTGACTTATGTGGAAAGATTAAATTCCATTAGCAAAGTCACCACCAAAATAAAAATAATTGTGTATCATTATTGACAAATGGTCAAAGCATTGAATAAGACAATTCTTCAATAAAATTACCTATTCTTCCAATTCCTTAGAGATAATATTTGTTACCAATTATAGAAATGTATCTAAATGTATAATAGAATCACCAATTAGACATGTATATTGCATATAGGTACAACAATTAATCATTGTATAACTAGAAAAAATCCTATATTCTCATACACAATCGTGTATGTATGTCATCTATGAATTATGTTGGTTATTAAACTTGTAAATCAATTCTATTGTAAATATTTTAATGAGGTTTAATTTCTATGTTCCACCTTTTATTTTCAGCATTGATAAGTTATTATATTAATTTTATTTTAAAATAAATTATGCAATATTCGAAAATGATAAAATAATTTATTGGATGTAATTGAAAAAATATTTATATAATTTAGTGGAAGTCAAACATAAGTCACAATATAGTGTGAATCAAGAAACTTTCTACAATTATGATTATTTTTGAAGAACATCACATGATTAGTATTATGACAAGTTTTCCTTTTTTGAACTTTCACTCTTAAATATTATTAAACTCAAATTTTTTTATTTTTTTATAAGAAGTTAGTCCAAATCCATATTTGACAATAAATATACATTAATCATATAACAACTATGTACCATCAAACTTGTTTGAAATATTTGAAGTGGAGAGATGAATTTTGACATAAACAATACTTATAAAACAAGAAAATGTTGAACATTGATGTCTCATCCAATTCTTATATTATAGAACGGATTTTGATATGATAAATTTTGTAAAAATTCTACAATATAATTTCCTTCTTCGATAGATAAATATAACTGTTATTTAAATGATTTTAAATATATTATATATTTAATGTACATGTAATGACACATTGGCAATAGAAATCATGTTGATATAAGAGTAAGCTAATTAGAAATCAAAATGTATCCCTCAAACAAACTCATATTTAAGGAGAGCACTTTTTAATATTAAAATCTATGTTACCTAGGGATGCATTTCTAGCAAAAATTGACCCCGTCCCCATGTCCTCCCATCCCGAAAACTTGAAAACTTCTAGAAACCTTTCCCGTGGCTTTCCCATAAAATTAATGTTTTAGTTTTGATAATTTGTTTGATTTCCACTCTAATGTGAACTCTAAAGTTAAATTATTTAACACAAACATTATATGTTAAGGTTTTATAATTTATATAAGCATGTGTTATCAATGTTTTTATATGAATATTTAAAATTTTTCTGTATATTTAAAAATTTTCCTACTTTTTATATAGTTGTTACCATTGTTGTCCCCTGCTATCCCTTGCTCCGAGAAAAAAAACCATCCTGAAAACCCGTTTCCCGTCCCCACATCCCCCTCAGAAACCTGGAGTAACATAGATTAAAATCTAATCTATGAATTTTAACATAGCAAATCTTCTATTAAAAAGCATCGCTAAACATTAACAAAGTCAATAATGAAAAATATATTTATAAGAATAAAACTATAACTAATTTTAACTACAAATATAGTAGTCATGTCATATAGTATGTATAATCCAAGTTAATCTTAAAGTGGGAAATATGAATGAGCAATAGCTCTTCCACTCAATGGGTGTTGCTTTCTTGACCTAAAACATAATGTGGTCTTTCCGCATGGCGTAAAACACTCTCATCTCCATCATGTGACAGATTGCTGATGACTCTATAACTATACAATCAATTCAGAAATTCTCACAAATAGCAGGAAAAATTGCTTTTCTTAATGTGTGAAGTGAAGGGAAACCTAACATAGAGATTCTGTTCTATTGTCCTGTCATGTGCAATTGAAAGTTTTGATACTTAAATTCAAATTAGTAGTGGGACAACATCTACTCAAAAACTGGAACTCAACCATTGCGTTTGTCACTACAATCAATTTTAGTATCTTTAAAAATCCTTCATGTGTTTGCCAGTACAATCAATTGACTTGTATAACAATTCAAGTTCATTTCTGCTTTTGCCTTGAACTTTCACTTTTGTAACAATAATGACGAGATATTGTAAGGAAAATCTGTTTCATCCTTTCAACTTGTTTAGCAGAAAAGTAGAAGTTCTACATTTGAGTAGAGTGATGTTTGCTTCCAACGCAGTTTTCATATGGTCCACATCAACGTACCAACATATAATTCTCGCCATCTTAGATTTGATGCAGATGCAAAAGATAGGTTAGATGGTCGTTTACCTTATCAATGGGTATACTGACTTTTGATCTTCATTGTTATTCTTTTGCATTTGGAAAAGAGACAAAAGTTGTACATTTTATATATTTTTTTACCTTTTTTAAATGTAGTATGATAGTTATAATAAATATATTTATGATTAGTTTTGACTTTCTTTGTGTGGAAATCATTTTTTTAATATTTTGTTTGATATTGACATGATTTCTTGTACATGTGTTTCTTTTCTATTATTGTTTTTATTTTTAAGATTGTCTTAATAAGAGGAACATGTGCAGTCAATTTATTAAAAATTAAATTGTCTCACTTTTCTCTAAGATATAGTCTACATTGTCTCGTCTATTTCATAGATTGACTACTATAATATTTTTAGTTAATGATTTAAAAAAAATTAAAATATAGATACATTTAAATTCGAAGATTTATTTTTGAAAAACTACATAATGCATGAACTATTGTTGCTTCATAATTGTCACTTTTTAATAGTTAGATATAACTTACTACATGACCACCACAACATCTCACTAAGTAATAAGTAATAGTATAGGGATTCACTATGCAAATTTCGTTAATAAGCTATGACACCCATATATTTGTTTCATTCTAGATAGTGTAGTATTTATAATCAATTATAATCCAAATATTGACTTTACTTTTTCTTGAAATGAGAAAATGGGAGATATGTGATCTAGTATATGATAGCAACTAACCAACAGGAAAGTATTTTGTTCTTAGGACTAAAATTGTTCCTATTGGGATTTTTTTTTGGCCCTAATGTCACTACTACATCTTAATAAGTATGAGATGGTTTCCACAACATCTAAAATTATGATACTATTATCAAGACTAAACATTGTAGTTTTAGAGTCAAATTAATTGACCCATGTTTCATGAATAATAGTTAAAAATAATCAAAATCTCATATTCCATTTATTCTCATGAAAGATTATTTCTTGTTGATCAATACTCATGAAAGTTGGATCAACAAGTTTGACCCAAAAAATACATATCATTATAGCAATATCATAATTATTAATTATTATAAAACATATATGTACCCAAAAACATATTTCCCTCTATTGAGAAACCAACTCATTGCCTTATATGCTTTTTATATCTACTAAACATTTCAACTAGTTATGATTTCTCCAACATAATCATGTTTTATTTTTTGTATGGTAGTAAAAACGCAATGCCTTCTTTATATACATAATTAGATCTAAAATTTGATAAATATTATTATTTACTAATGCTTAAGGAAAAAATATAAGCAATCAATTAGTTAGTGTAATCTAGATGAGATGAATTTATTAGCTAAATATCTTCACCCTATGTCATTCAATATAAGAGAAAGAGGAGCTGCCAAACATAACTCTCAATATAGACCTATAGTAGTATAGGTCACCAAAGTAGATGCATACTAGAGAGGCAAAAGAGCCTCACACCTAATATCTCTAGTGAGATTTTGGTAGTAGCATTCTGATTTTAAATTTTAAATTTTGATATAGGTGCACTTGCAAATAATATGAAAGTGGTTATGGTTGTTTGGAAGGTGCCTTCCTCTTCTGATCCCAAGCTGATGAATCAACCTTGACATGAAATAAAATTTATAGAGTTAGGAAGGGCTTTACAATTATATATGTTTTAGATAGAAACTAAGCTTAAGCCTTGAATATTATTGATGTAATTAAATATTTACTAGTTATAATTTACATAATCTTACTTAGGACAATACATTTTAGAGAAGGTTCTAATTCATATATCTAGGATTTTGTACCTCAACTATGAACATGGTGTTTGAGACATCCACTCGAGGTGGTGATAGTTGTCATCTCAATCCTCCTTTAGTTCATATATCATGTTATCACCATCATCGTCATCATTTCACATGAATCATTATATAATGGAGGATGATCCACCTTTGGTGGACATGTAATTTTACCTTATATAGATCATTTTTTTTCTAGTTCTTATTATTGACTCTTAGTGCCTTTCCTATATAAGAATGCCTATTATATATATTTTAGTTATGTTTACTATCGATAATAATACTATCTAATCATAATGCAATTGTCTTGTTAATCTCTTAGGGAAGTTATCTTGGTCTTTCATTTGGTCATGGGGATGTTGCAAAGAAACCAAAAATTTTATCTTGGTATTAAAGCAATTCTACCATGGTACCAAAGCTCTCAAGGTGTCAAGACATCTTCCCCATGCATGCAGCTTAAAATGGTCACCTAGACTATGGCCCCCAATTCTTCAATTTATCAATTTCCTAAATCAAAGCATTGCAATATTTTAATAAATCAATTCAAATCATTTTATTGATTAAATCATAATTAATATAATTATTTCAATATTTTCTAAGGTCTTTTTTCATTGTATTCTAAGTCTTATTTAATTAAAATAAAACTTCTCTTTTAATTAAATAAAATAACTCCTATTTAATTAAAAGAAATTTCTCCCTTTTAATTAAATAAAATCACCACTTAAATCTCTCTTTATGATAAGAAAAGGAAATAAATTAAATAAAAATAAATAAATAAATCATTTTCTCTACACTTGAGTGCACATATTTTTAAGTGGGATTTCTTAATTTTCTCCTAGCATTTTTATGTCAAACACTCCTCTTTTCTCATTGGTGGGATTTTGTTTTACACAGATCAAACTTTATTATCCCATATTGGTTGTGAGAAGTCCCCGACCTCCACAATTGACTATATGAGGAGCACTCTTCTTCTCATTTTGATATAGGGATAGATATTAGTTGTTATAGTATTGTTATGTTGTAGGTTTGGAGAATGATTTTGAAGAAGGAGTTTGAGCATTAGGGTTTGGATATTGGAGCTTTATTGCAACTTTTCTCTTATTGTCTTCTTCTCTCATGCATTCATGGCTTCCATCATCATGCTTCATCCTTGAAATTTCATATTAGCTTAGAGTCATATTTCTTTTCATATATTAATATTGCATTGCTATTTTCCTTAATAGATTAGATTTCATTTTTTGCATTGCTTTGCATTGTTATCATTTAGATTGGCTTGCATCTTTATTTGCATGCATATCTGATGATCATGGAGACTAGCATTCTTTTTTTTTTTTGTCTTTGAATCTCTCATTTTATGGTGTACTTGCATGGGCACAAACTAGGTAAAACTAAGGGCCTCCATTACAAACCCTTGCACTCCATGAATAGAGAGCTATGAGTCGCTATCTGAGATCTCATTCTCGAGAAATCTTGGATATAATGACTCATAGAAGTGTGTCAACATTTTAACACACATTTTTGGCACCCACCGTGGGGCATGTGGCATGTTTTTATTTCCTTTCTACTTGTGGGTGTGGTCTGGAAACTCTAGAGTATCTCCTGCTGTCTCCTTGAAACACTTAGGAGATTTGAAGAATCATCCATGACTATTTTTGTACACCCATTCTTATGGTCATCCCAGTATAAATGACTATAAGTGAGTGTGCTTTTGCTACATTAAATTGGGTAAGCTAACACTGAAGTCATCTTTACCTTTATGGCTTTGATGCTTATGTTAGAATCTTTCCACATTCTAATCCGATATAAATCACATTCATCTCTTCACAGTTGTGCTTGTGACTAGTGATGTTTATGTGATTTTCCAATGTTCATTAATAATGGCCCAATGATGAGAATAAGTTCCTTCACATTCTTTCATGAATGATGAACAAAAAATCCTATGGTATAGTTGCTCTATTATAAGTACACTTTTGCATTGTCATGTAGCTTGCATTGTTAGACTTCATGTTACTTTGCATTTTTAGGCTGCATTATGAGTTTGAGATGGTTTTCCTTCATCTTTATTTTGGACTTTTAATCAACTATGGTCATGTCTTTATTTTAATCTCCTTATCTTCTTTCATGATCTCAATCATCTACTCTCTTAAATAGTTGATTGATTTTGAGGCATTCTCTTTCTTGAGGCAAATTCTCTTTCTTCTTTTCATTTCTTTCCACTTCTTCCAAACTTCTATCTTCCATTTTCTCTCACCTCACTTTTTTTCTTCTAATTCAATTCTAGGGCATCTTTCATGCTTGATGATCTACCTTGGTTTTGTGATAATTTTTTTTTTTATCTTACATCAAGAACCTTATCTTTAGTTTTATTTGATCAAATTTATCAATTTGTTGTTTCTACTCTATTTAATTTCACTTTTAATCATGAGGGGGTAGTACCTATCAAAATTCAATCCTTGATTCATATTTATCAATCTTTGTTACACCTAAGCCAACCTTGTCTTTGTCAAGACAAAATTGTTATGGAAATTTTATTCTTTGTCCTAATATGTTCCTAAGTTGACTACACATATGTGTTATTTTGTGATACAAAATCGACCTCACACTTCAACTACATTCTTTGACTACATATGTTCCCCAAATAATCAAACCTTAGTCAAAGAGGGGCAAATGTATGCATCCTAAAATGTTTGCCTAGACTATGGACCCCCATTCTTCAATTTATTAAATTTCCTAAATCAATTTATCAATTTATGAAATCAATGCATTGCAATATTTAATTTAATCAATTCAAATCATTTTCCTTGATTGAATTGTAATTAATTTAAATATTTCAATATTTTCTAAGGTTTGATCATCTTATTCTAAGTCTTATTTAATAAAAACAAAATCTCTCTTTTAATTAAATAAAATAGCTCCTATTTAATTAAAAGAACTTGATCCTCTTTAGTTAAATTAAATCCCCACTTAAATATCCCTTTGTGATGAAAAAAAGAAATAAATTAAATAAAAATAAATAATTCATTTTTCTCTCAACTTAAATTCACATATTTCTAAGTGGGATTCCTTAATCTTCTCTTTCCACTTTCTTGTCAAATACTCCTCTTTTCTCATTGGTATAATTTTATAATCAAGCCTTATTATCTCATATTGGTTGTGAGAAGCCTTCGACCTCCACAATTGAGTATATAAGGAGCCCTCTCCTTCTCGCTTTTCATATAGAGATAGATAGTTAGGTTCTATAGTATTGTTATGTTGTAGGTTTGGACAACAATTTTGAGTTTGACGATTAGGGTTTGGACATTGGAGCTTCATTGAAAATTCTATTTTTTTGTCTTTTTCTCATGCATCCATGGCTTTCATCATCATGCTTCATACTTGCATTTTCATATTAGCTTAGAGTCATATTTTCTTTCATAGCTTAATTTTGCAGTGGTAGTTTCTTTCATAGATTAGATTTCCTTTCTTACATTTCTTTGCATTGTTATCATTTATATTAGATTGCATCTAAATTTGCATGTATATTTTTTGATCTTGGAGAGTAGTAGTTTTGTTTTTCCTCTTTGAATCTCTTATTTTATGGTGTACTTGCATGGGCACAAACTAGGTCAAATTGAGGGCCTTCATTACAAACCTTTGCACTCCATGAATAGAGAGCTCTCTATTAATTTTTAGAAAATTATACATTTTTGGAGAGCTCTTTGGATTCTAAATAGGGTTTTATCTTTGTGTGATGAATTTAGAGTTCATATGAGGGATCAAACACTCAATTTACAAAAATTGGTCTATTTTAACAAAATGGGTCCCTAGGATACAAATGAAAATATTTTTGTAAAATTATGACATTTTTGGAAAAGTTTTGGTTTTCTAAAAGGAGGATCTTCTATTTATTCAGGGTTTTAGGTCCAAATCCATGGCATATAGGTCCAATCTTGTTTACTAAGTCAAAAACTAAAATTAAAAAAGGACATTTAATGATTAAATAGTATTTAAATTTTACATGGTTCAATGCATGATGTGAATTTTCATTTACATTATTTTCTGGTTATTATTACTTCTAATGATCATATTTTTTGATATCTAACTCTAGGGTTTGCATAAGACATATCTAACTTTTATTTGTTTCCTTGTTGTTTTCTTGGAGCACTTTCTTGGTTCATTAGATTGGGGGAGCGATACGTATGTGTTTCTTTGGATCTAAGGTATTTTTATACATCTTTATAACATTTAGACTTTGAAATTAAAAGTGAACCTTTCATGTGTTTGGCTTGAGTGTTTTACATGCTTTCGTAATTCACATTTTGATTGGTGTTCTAAAATTGGACATATTAATTAGACCCTATGAACACTATTTGTGGTGATTGTGAGAGAATAGACTTCATTTTCTTTCCCTACATGAGAATCTCTTATTGATGATAGATCCCCTTGTAGGTAAGGAAGGATTTAATATTATTTCATTGTCTCACTTGGTTTGTCTTTGACATTTGTTGGTACTTTCTCTCTTGAGATTGGTAGTGATTATTGTGGATTTTCCAAACCTTAGTGAAGTAATTTCAAATTAGTGTGTTAATGAATCTATTTGATATGTTTGGGTGAGGTGAAGAAGTTAGAGGAGTATGTTATGTTTCCTTTTGGACACATCAGAAACTTGGAACCCTTGAATTTGAACTAAGTCCCCATGGGGTCCAATTTTGTGAGTCTTCCTTGATTAGAGAGGGTTAACTCTAGTGGAAACTCCCGTTATTGGGTAAACCATGTGGATGGAACCTCAAGTGGTAGTATCCACTTTCATCATGGTAGCAACACCCACTATACAAATATCCTTGTGGAGGAAATCTGAACTGGTGTAGTTTTTTTTTTGGGTTGTCAACTTTCTTCAACATATTTGATTGATTAAATTTTCAAAATGTGTCAAAACTCTAGTGCATTAGGATTGTATTTTTCTCGCTTGAGATTATAATAGATGTAGAGTTGACCATTACTAAGAACAATAGTATAGCCCAATTTTTCTTTTCTAAGACTATGTGCATGATGGATAACATTTTGAGAAAATATTTTGCAATGGTTCTAGGGGTTAGATTCACACTAAGACACTATTCTTGTTTATGCACAAGGTTGTTTTATCCCTTGCCCATTATTTGTGGAGGTTTGCTTCTCCTTGAGTGTTGTCTTGTATGCCTAATTTATGATAAAAATATATTGATGCATCTACTTGGTGAATTAAAATGAAAAATAAAATCAAGTTATCAAGTTGAAACCTTTCTTGATTTGTTATTATGTCATTTCTAGTCCTCCTTGGTTGATCTATGTTAGATTAGCTCACTTACCCCATTGTTGGAAGCTTGTATGCACCTTCAATTTTTGTGTCGTGAACTCTTGAAATAGTAATCTTTGATTTTACGAGTGACCTTTCTTGGAGTCAATGAGTTAGAAACCATCCTTTTTTAGAAGATAAATGTCTGGATTCATTGATAACACTTTGGAGAGTCTTAGTAATCTCTTGTCTATTCACTTCCATTCAAATTAAAATTCAATTAATTATAATTTGGGTAAATCATCCTCTGAATCCATTATGTGCTAAGGTATTCACCAAAATTAGGGGTAACCTTTGTGGTAGTGTTAGTTTATGCCTATTGCAAAAATTCTATATTATCATCTCTCTTTTGGACAAGTGAGTGTTTTTACTATTGTAGTTTGGTACAAATATTTCCTAGGGTTGTCCTATCCCCTAGTACCTTATCTTATATGTTAGTTACAAAATGATATCAAGTAGATCAAGGATAGAAAACTCAAGTAGTCTTTAACCAATTACCCTTAGTTCAAACTCACCAAAGACATAAGGGAAAATAAACCATATTTGATCAATCACCAAGGAATAAAACAAAAGTTTTGTTTGGTCCCAAGAGTAACTTTAGTGAGTTGAGTACATCCTTAACACCTTCTCACTCAGATATGGATATGAGTTACATGATGACTTGATGAGAGAGGGAAGAAATGGATGAATGCCTTGATAACATATTTGAAAAACATCGAGATATCATTTTGTTTGGAAGTTCCTCTCATGAAAATCAACTAATCTCATCCCTTATCACAACTAGATATTTGGGTTCACACCAAATGGATGCAAGAGATAAGATGAAACCTATCAAGAAGAATAGTCATGCAACATGAAAAGTAAGATGATGAACCTCATGGTACTCATGTGAATGCAACATTTACCAATAACTTATTTAGACATTTAAGAACAAGTTCACCACTCAAGAAACCTTCAAGATACATGAGTGAAATATTTAAGGGAATTGAAAGTCAAAAGAAAGCCTTCCTAGATGAACAAGGTACAAAGGAAGAGAAAATTAGACTCTTAGAGCTAGAGAGACAAGCCTTGTTAGAGATAGAAAGGAAAACCTTCCAAGAAGATGATGATAGACTCTTGGCTCAACAATGTAATGGTTAATTTAACATGTATGTTTGTGGTGGAAATAAGTCTCCTCCATCCACCCCTCCTAAAACTCCATGAAGTGGAAGACATTCAAGAACACCTTCATGATTTCCTAGCCCGAGAGGAAGAGGGGCTTCAAGACATAATCATTACAGGAGACCAACACCTTCTAGAATTTCAAAAAAACCTTCACAACATACTTATCATGGTTCACAATATGGAGGAGGTAGTTCAAATTTTGACCATGAATCTCAATATTTCATCAGAATAAAATGAGACACTTCTTTCTAAGAGTGTGTAGAGAGGTATCCATCAAAACAAAGATATATTTGTAAAGAATTTGATTAATAAGGGTGCTAAATTTCTCTACAACTATGATGTACACAAAAGAATTCAGAGGAAAGATCCATCTTTGTAATAATGATTTAATCGAATGAAGAGTATGATGGACAAGTTCATGGTACCTAAGAGTTCCTCCTCACTTGATTCAATTTGTCCTAACCCATTTGATAAGTGTGCTGATATGAAAGACTTTCCTAGAAAGGTTGAGATCCCCTAATATGACAAGTATGATGGGAATGGGGATCCAAGTGATCATGTTCATTAGTTTTATACCATGAGCTTTGAATTTCACCATGAAGACTCATACCTTATTATATTATTTTGAAGAAGTCTTAAGGGTCAAGCAATGGAATGGTTCAACAACATAACACCTCTTGTTAAGACTTTCAAAGAGCTTTTTCAAAGATTTGTTCAACACTTTGCATATAGCCTTTCAAGGTTTTTCACCCCTTTGGGCTTGTGTAACACATAAAAAAATCAAGGAGAATACTTGATCAATTTATTGAAAAGATGGAGATGACGATGCTCTCGCTACTCTAGGACTATCCCTGAAAAATAGAAGATTGAAATCATTACTAGCAACATGATTCTTGAAATATAGTATGAAGTTAAGAAGATGGTTTTTGAGTCTTTTGACATGATGGTTGAAACAACATTTAGAATTGAGGATATTTGAAAGAGAAAGGAATTTTGACCAAACATGGAAGCACCAACTCAATATTGGTCAAAGTAACAATAACAAAGGTGAAGGAAGAATTCACATTGGAATAGAAATAAATAAGTGGTCAATGATGGAGGCATGGAATCCTCCAAATCTAATGATCAAGGTGTTTCTCATTTGATTAGTGCTAATAGAAAAGGAAGTAAGCCAAGATACCAAGATAGGCTAAAGGGAGAAAGGCAAGATTTTGCAACATTTGGTGAATGGTATGATGAGATATTGACAAACCTTATTGCTCACAACTTGGTGTATCCTTTTGATCTTGAAAAGTTCTATATACTTGAGGTTAAGCCATGGTGGTAGGATGAGAAAGCCTATTGCAAGTTTCATAATGGAATTGGACATAATTTTGAAAACTATGGGAAACTCAAGCATATCATTTAGGATCTTATTGACAATAGTGAGCTTCAAGTCGATGGATTGAATATTAATGCTGATCAAATGGCATTCAATAAACCTTTTCCCAAGTATGATAAGGGAAAAACCTCTAAACCTAGGAATAGAAAAGATGAGATAAATTATACCTAATAAAATGTAGAGAATGTTTTCAACATGCTTGAAGTAGTAGAAGAGAATGTCAACATGATGAGAAATAAAGATCCTTATGGTTATAACCTAGGCACATACTTTCCTCCTATCTTTGATGGAAAACACATCTTGGTGCTAAGGGGTCCTCACTCTAGAGTGTCATCTCAAAGTCTTAATGTTACCACACAAAGTCAAGATCCCCTTGTCATTAGAGGAACCAATTCAAGTAATCCAAAGCAATTGACATCTAAGAACATTACCTTAAAACTAGCAATCAATCCTAAGTCAAACTATAGTCTTGTCAATTAGTTGCAAAGAACCCTAGTTTAGATTTTTATCTTTGAGCTCTTAGAGTTATCTTCAAGAAATAAGGAAGTCCTTGAGGATGCTTTACACATAGTGAATGTTCCCAAAAATTTTGATGTTGATCAATTCCAGAACATGGTTAATCATATTACTAGCTTACTAACCCTCATTACCTCAGCTTTTTAGTGGAAGATGATAAATCTTTGAGTCACCCAAATAATATTACTCTCCATATTGAATTCATGATTTGAAAAACCTATGTTAGGCATGTTTTTATAGATGGGTGTGTTGGGCTTAATATATATATTTTGAGTCTTTTAAAGGTATTGGGTTATTCTAAATAAGTCATAGATACCAGAAGAAACATCACTATCAAAGCCTATGATGAGGCAGAAAGAGGTTCAAAGGGGTTGGTCATCCTTCCTATTAGTATTCGCCCTATTGACAAAGATATTTTATTTCAAATAGTTGACATTGGTCCCCTTACAGACAATATATTACTTGATAGACCATGGATTCATGATATGCAAGCTGTGTCATCTACCTATCATCAATGTGTTAAATTCCTTTATAATAAAAAAAATATTTTTATACCTAGGGATAATAATCTATCGATTAGCTCAATTTTAGTGATTACTCATGTTCCCCTAAATAGAGAAGCAAATGATTTTGATGCAGCTTTAGTTGAATGTAGAGATAGGTCAAATCAATAGACCTTGGCATGGGATCATATCAGCTCAACTTCCCTTCAACATTACCAATTTTTTCTAGGTCTTATGGAAAACCTTCATGAGAAATGAGACCTTCCTCTTCAGCTATGATATTATTTGACACATTTGTATAATCATTAGCACCTACTCAAGATGAGAAAGAGGATGTAGCTATTAGCGACTAGATTTATAGAGAAGAGAAATATATGAGCAATGAGAACTTCTCTCCCTCTTCTAAGGCCTATGGAAGAGATATTACTATTGTCAAAGAATGGGTTGTTTTGGACATGGCCCTCTAAGTCATAGATTGGATGCTAGAGGTGAACCCTTTGATCTTATTCATTTTAGATGCAAGTCTAAGGAGGTGATTGGCCTAGGATTTGTAAATCATAATAAGAACACTACTCATATTTGTGAGGAGTTGGATAGTGAAGATGAATCAAAATATGTACCTAATATGAAAAATCAGCAAGATATGTGTGAAGTTTGTTCCTTCCACTAGTCTCCTTTGGGAAAATTCAGATAGTGAAGTCACTCATGAAAGAGTTGCAATTATGGAACAAAATGAATCAATTTTAGATAGTTCAATGGAAAAAGAAGTTGTTACCCTTGATGATATTCAAGCTTCCATATCAAGGAATCCCAAGCCTTCATGGTGTAACCACCCTAGTAGAAGTTCATAAACAAGTTCACATGAGTATGAATTGGATTCCTTCTTAGAGCCTTCCATGGTTGACATGGATGTTGATGTCATCCACTCTTATAGTTCTCAACCCAAGGTAGATGACAAGTCACATGTAGGATTAGAGCATTTGAACTCACATTTTCCCTTAGTAGATGATTCTTTGCTTGTTAGGATGAATCTTGATTTGGGTATCTTAGGAAGATACTTGATGGACTTTGACTTTATGGTCACTAGAGATGAAACCATTCGCAATCATAACCTTGAACTAGTCATTGAATTACCCCTTGTCATCAAGAACGTAAGATTTTAACATTTCAAAATGAATATGAGATAGCTTGTTGTTTGAATTCCATTGGACCCATAGTCCATTCCACCAGTGAATGGGCTACCAACATAACAAAGCCAAACATCAAGTGTTAGGAATAAGGTGTCTTAACTTTGGATAATTATTATCCTTATTATTTATGTTATAATTTATCTTTTGAAAATAATGTAATTAAGTGTGAGTGTACATGACTAGTTGGCATGTTGATGTGTCACTCCACTTGTATGTGTTGGCATCTTGAATTGTGTGTAAGGAGATCATGGCTAAAATGGTTATTATGGATTCTTATGATGTGTAAGAGCTATTTTTGGAATATATGATAATGTGTGAAGATGTGAAGACATGTGGAAATTGATCACTGATTAGTGTAAACTTGAGTCTCCATCTATCACATGGATTTTGGGGCACTAGCCCAAAACAAATAGGGTTTCTACTTTTCCAAAGAACGGTAAAACTTTAATATGGTTGTTCTTTGGAAGTTACCCTAAAAATAAAAAGCACATGATATAAGCATTTTTTAGGCATTTAGATAGGAGAGAGTGAAAAGTGTATTTTTGGTTACTACTAGATTGGTTTTTTGTGTCTTAGAAGAACTTGCATTGCAAGTGTGTTGTAACCTTTGTGTTGAAGATAATAAAATATGTAGGTTTTGGAGGGTTTGCGTTTTTTTACCAAAATATTTCCCCATTGACATATCTTTGTGTTTATGTATTTTCATTCTCTTTTTGTTTTTTGTATTCATGGTTGACTACAATATTATTGTTTACTTAATATCAAATCTGAAATTGTAAGGATAATACTTTCATTAAGGAATTAGTGTAGGAAGTTATTTCAGCACTTGAGTTTGCTTACATCAAGTACCTTAGTCACAAAATTTTTAAAAAAAAGAATAAAAAAAAGAATAAAACCACTATGTGGCAATGTTAGAACCAAAAATGTAAAAAGAAATGACATATCCAAGGGTGAAAACCTCTCTGAGGTGCCTAAGGATGAGGTACTTGATTGTCACCCTAGCTATTTTAAAGATAGATATTTAATACTTATTGAACCAACACAAGCAATCAATTTGGGTATGGATGAGACTCCACAGATCATACACTTGGCTTGGTCCTTGTCACTGCAAGAAAAAGAAGATTATAGTGAGTTCTTACAAAACAAAAATATATAAATTTTTCATGGACATATTTAAATATGCCAGGGTTGGACACTAATATTATCATGCATCACTTATCCATAGCTTTGTGTGCCGAACTAGTTAAGCAAAAATTGAGAAAAATGCATCCTCACATAGCCCTCCTAGAGGAAAGAAGAATTAGAGAAACTACTTGGTGAAAAATGTATAAGGGTGATTGACTATGCCAAATGGATATCAAACATTATACCTATTTCCAAGCATGACAAAACCATTTGATTTTGCATAAATTCTAGAGATGTAAATAGAGAATTCCCAAAGGATGACTTTCCACTTCCCAATAAAGACATGATAATGGACATGCGTATGGATTAAGAGATTTATTCTTTGATGGATGGTTTTTCTAGATACAATTAGATTAAGATAACTCTTGAAGATCAAGAAAAGAATACATTCACTATTCCATGGGGTACCTATTGTTGGAACATTATGAATTTTGGATTAAATAATGTAGGAGTCACCTACCAATGAGCTATGACCACTATTTTCCATGATATGATGTATAAAAATGTGGAAGATTATCTGGATGACACCTTGGCTAAGTCTAAGAAAAGAGATACACACTTAGATCACTTAGAAGTCATTCTAGATCACATGGAACAATTTAACCTAAGGCTAAGTCCTAAGAAGTGTGAATTTGGAGTTACCTCTAGAAAAATACTAGGATTCATTATTTCAGAAAAAGGAATAGAGGTAGACCCTGAAAAAGTCTAGGAAATCATGGATATTGCACCTCCAAGAAATATTAGTCAAATGAGGAGTCTTCATGGACACCTTCAATCCATAAGGAGATGTATTTCATAGTTGGTAGATAGAGCTCAAAATTTTAACAAGAGCTTACATAAAGGATTCAAATGTGTATGGAATAAAGATTGTCAAAAGAGCATGGATCAAATCAAGAAGTACCTGGAAAATTTGCCAATTTTAATGCCTCCTAATCTAGGGAAACCACTTATTCTATACATTCTAGTGAAAAAATTTTTTCCTTAGGGAAACTATTAGCTCAAATTGATGAACACAAGAAAGAAAGAGAAATAAACTACATTAGTCATACTTTTGTTTCATGTGAGCTTAACTACACTAGTATTGAGAAAATTTTCTTGTTAGGGTAAAAGTACAAAGTCGTGTCACCTTTTAGCCTGACTTATTAGAAAAAATGAATTTGAGTCTTTCTATCCTTTTTTTTTTTTTTTTTTTTATGCATATGATCTTCATAAAATTATTCTAGCTAAGTTATATATGGTCTCACATTTTTCCAATTTGAAATGTCTATTAAATGCATGTTTTATAGTAGTTAGTATCTAATTACTAAAAAATAGGATTATTTTAGAAAATTGATGTTTCAATAACATGTACTATCTATTATGATTTTTTAAAATAACATATAAACACCATTTTATAGAGCTTAAAGTCAAGAATATTCTCATATAGAGTTCATACCATTTTAATTAGATATAGTATATTGTATTTAAAATTTTCTACAAGTACGTATTTTAACACTCGAGGAGATGTCAATTTTGAGAAAGAAAAAATATTAAATGATATTAAAAAAGTAAAAATTATATGAAATTCAAGAGAAGAGAGTCCTCTTCTAGAATCTATAATTTTTCTTTTGGTTGGAATAGATTTATTTCGAAAACTGTGGTGGGAGATGAAAACTATCAATTTGAATAAGTTGAAATTTGAATCATTATTAAAGAGAAAATATAGGTCTAAAGCCTTTTTTTATTTTTGGTTATTCTAGCTACATATATTATCAATAACATAATCTAAGATCAAAGAAAATAAGTTTATTTCAGTATAGTTTTGTGGTGGGAACTAGACCCCTAATTTTCAATGTTTTTCAACAACTAAAATTTATCTTTAGAAAATAAGAAAATATATAATTTCTTATTCGAAATAATTATTAAAAATTATAATCCTAAAATTTTTCCATTTCTACACATGTAATGAGTTTACTTTATTTTAAAATTCTAAATAATAATACCAATTTTACATCATTGAATGTGAAAAACTACACTTTTGTTAGCCTTTTCCTTTGGAAAAGGGTGACATAGGTTTGTACTTTTACCCAGTAGTTGTGTTTGCTTCCCAAAAGTTGTGATAGTACATGCTTGTGCACACTATACACCTCATAGAAAAAATAGATCCAATCAAGTATTTACTATGCAAGGCTGCCCTCACATGTAGACTTGCCAAATGGATGATGATCCTTTTAGAGTTTGACATAGAGTACATTGATTGTAAAATGATCAAAGGATAAGCCATAGAAGATCAATTGGTTGATTTCCCAATACAAGATAATGGACCCATTCAAGTTAATTTCCTAGATAAGTACCTCATTTATATGACTAAAAGAACATGGAATATGTTCTTTGATGGATCCTTTATGCAACATGGTTCGAGATCTAGTGTGTTATTTGTTTCTCCTCATGGATACATGATTCCTAACTCTGACAAGTTATTATTCACAGCTACAAACAAAATTTTTAAGTATGAAGCTTTAACAAATGGACTTAAGATGGCCATAGAATTGGGAATCACAGAGTTAAACATTTATGGGGATTCATAGCTAATAATCAACCAAGTCAATGATGAGTAATTAACAAAAAATGATAAATTGGTACCTTACAAGAAGATGGTTGATTACTTGAGATCATATTTCAAATTTGTTATGTTTCAACAAATACCTTGAGTAGAAAACAAAGTAGCTAATGCCATGGCTACATTTGCTTCACTTCTTCAATTAGAGCAACATGAATCAAGATTTTAATTCCTAGTGGAAGAGCTACATCACCATATCTATGATTCCCAAGAAAGTCATGTTATTTTCACACTTGTTGTTCATGATTAATCCTATTATGGTGGCATTTATCCATACCTTCATGATGGTATTATACCTAGAACCTTTAACTAATCTGAGCACATAAACCTTATCTAAAATACCTCTCATCATTCCCTTATCACTAGTGATTTGTATAGGAGGGCTCTAGATGGAATGCTTCTTAGATGCTTAGAAAAGGAAGAATCTAATTAAGTATTAGTTGACATCCATTAGGGCATCTATAGCGGACATTCTAATGGTCTTTCCATGGCCCAAAGGTCTCTTAGCATGGGATACTATTCGCTAATGATGTTGATTGATTTAGTAGCTTTTGCAAAGTCATGTGAAAAGTGTCAAAAACATAACCTGATACATGCTTTAGGTAGGGAGCTCATTCCTTCTATTTCTCACTGGTCATTTCAATGATGCACCTTTGATATTATTGGGCAGATTCATCCCAACTCATCAAGTGGACACAAGTTTATTATCACTGCTACTAGTTACTTTACTAAATAGGTAGAAGTTGCACCACTTTCTATTTCCTCAAGAAAAATAATCTCTCTATTCATTTTTAATCATACCATCTTTTGATTTGGAGTGCTTTCCAAGATTATTATTGACAATGAAGGCCAATTAAAAAATAGGGACCTTAACCAAATCTGCAAGAGATTCAAGATTAAACAATATTGGTCCTGCATTTACTTTATCCAAGGAAATGGTCAAGCATAATCATCAAATAAGGCCATCCTAAAGAACCTACATTGAACAATTTATAAGAATGGTAGAGATTGACATTTATAGATAAATTGAGCTTTTTTGGCCTATAGAATGAGTATTCATACTCCAACTAGGGCTACTCCTTTTGCCCTCACCTATGTAGCTAAAGTAGTGTTACCTTTAGCGGTTGAGATTCCTTTACTTAGGGATTCTCAAAAGTTTAGTTACAAATGAAGACTCCTATTCCATAAGACTTCAAGAGTTCTATAACTTCTAGATGAAAAATGTAAAGCATCATTTGACCATATGAGGGTTTACCAAAAGTGCATTTCCAAAGCCTTCAACAAAAAGGTTTTCCCTAGAGAATTTGAAGTGGGATATCTTGTCGTACATGAAAATTATAAGAATCAACAATAGAGAGATAAAAAAGGGAAATTTGAACCTAATTGGCTTAGACCTTACATCATTACAACAACTTTTGGGTCTAGTGCTTATTTACTATCTACAGAAAAGGGAGAGTAGCTCCTTGATCCTATCAATGTCTTGCACTTAAAGAAGTTCTACCCATGATGTGGAGGTATCCTTTGTAAATATTTATTGATCCTAAAAAAATCTAAAAAATATATATTTCAAAAATCTATATATATATATT
Source organism: Cupressus sempervirens (assembly GCA_028749045.1). Lineage (NCBI taxonomy): Eukaryota > Viridiplantae > Streptophyta > Pinopsida > Cupressales > Cupressaceae > Cupressus > Cupressus sempervirens. Next base: position 948,229,435 of record CM053787.1, on the reverse strand, counting down.
CATTCTAAAGAAATCCAAAAAAATGATATTTTTTTAAAACATCTAAAAATTGAAAAATGTCCAAAAAAACTTATCTTAGTAATGATATATTCAAAAAAAAATATTAAAAATTGCAATATGATCCAAGTGGCAAAAACCTGGAAACAAGTGCTACTTGAGGCCTTTGCACCTCTATTTCTTAGTGTGTGTCCTCGACACTTAGCCTTTTTCCATCATTCATTGTTCTTGTTTCCTTAGTTTGGAATTGGTCTCTGTCTTTGTCTAGGGGGCATAACTATGTTTACTTTGGTCTCTTGGATGTGTTAGTCTTTAGGACACCTCACAAACCATGTTTTCCAACATCACCCTAACTGTATTTTTCAATACAACTTGTGACATTGAGTTTTCTTCAACACTTATCAGTTTGGTCTTACCTAGTTTTGTCATGTGATCTTACCTACTTGCAAGAAGTGTGTTCTTATCCTCAAAATTTAGTATTAGTTAATGCACTTAAATTTTTAAAATACAAATACTTAATTCTTGAGCTATGTCATGATCTTTCCTTTGTGTACTGACTATTATTGATTTTCATAGAATGTTCTTGTCTAATAATTCTCTTTGGTATGCATAGCTAGAGGACTCGAGACATGGGTCATGTTTTTTATTTATTTCTTCTTGTGGGTATAGTCTTGAAAATCTAGAGTGTCTCTTGTTGTCCCCTTGAAAAACTTAGGAGATTTGAGGCATTAGCCTTGCCTATTTCTGCACAACTACTCTTATGGTCATCCCAATATTTATGCCTTGATGCAAGCATGGTTTTGCTACATTAAATTGCGTACACTAACATCAAAGTTACCTTGAACTTTTTCTTTGATGCCTATGTTAGAATATTTCCGCACTCCAATCTTATATAAATCACATTCATATCTTCATAGTTGTGCTTGTGACTAGTGATGATTGTGTGATTTTTTGATATCTGTTAATAATAGCCCAATGATGAAAATAAGTTCCTTAACATTCTCTAATGAATGATGAACACTTCTATTTTACAATTAATCTATTGCAAGTACACTTTTGCAGTTTCGTGTAGCTTGCATTGTTAGACTTCATGTTAATTTGCATTTTTCAATTACATTATGAGTTTGAGAGGATTTTCCTTCATCTTACTTGTGGACTTTTAATCAGCTATGGTAATGTCTTGATCTCCATTTCCTTATCTTCTTTCATGATCTCAATTGAAATTTTATATCTTAAATAGTTGATTGATTTTGAGGTTTTCTCTTTCTTGAGGCAAATTCTCTTTCTTCTTTTTGTTTATTTCCACCTCTTCCAAACTTATATCTTCCATTTGATTTCACTCCACTTCTTTTCTTCTAATCCAACTTTGGCGCATAATATTTCATGCTTGATGGTATACCTTGGTTTTGTGATCCTTATATTTTTCATTTGCATCAAGAACCTTATCTTTAGTTCGATTTGATCAAATTTCTCAATTTTTTGTTTGTCCTCTATTTCATTTCAATTTCAATCATGAGTGGGAAATACCTATAAAACTTTAATCCTTGATTCAGATTTTCAATCTTCGTTCCACCTCGGATAGCCTTGTCTTTGTCAAGATAAAATTGTTATTAAAAATTATATTGTTAATACTAATGTGTTCCTAATTTGACCACGCATCTATGTTGTTTTGTGATCTCAAATTGACCTCACACTTCAATTACATTCTTTGACTACATGCATTCCTAAAATGATCACACATTTGTCAAAGAGGGGACAATCTATGCACACTAAAATAGTAACCTAGAGTATGGACCCCAATTCTTCAATTTATCAATTTCCTAAATCGATGCATTGAAATATTTTAATAAATCAATTCAAATAATTTTTTTGATCAAATTGTAATTATTTTAATATTTCCTAAGGTTTAATCATCTTCTTCTAAGTCTTATTCTGATTAAAAGAAAACTTATCTTTTAGTTAAATAAAATAGTTTTTATTTAACAAAAATAGATTACTCCATGTTAATTAAATAAAATCCCCACTTAAATCTCTTTTTACGATGAGAAAAAGGAAATAAATTTTAAAAAAATAAATAAATAAACCCTTTTCTCTATACTTTAATGTACATATTTCAAAGTGGGATTCCTTAATTTCCTTCTTCAACTTTCTTGTCAAACATCCTCTTGTCACATTGGTGGAATTGTTTCTCAGACAGATCAAACTTTATTATCCAATTTTGGTTGTGAGAAGCCTTCCACCTCCATAACTAAGTGTATAAGGAGCCATCTCCTTCTCACTTTCATATAGAGATAGATGTTAGTTGGCATAGTATTGTTATGCTACAAGTTTGGAGGAGTTTGAGCATTAGGGTTTAGATATTAGAGCTTGATTGCAACTTCTCTCTTCTTGTCTTCTTATCTCATTCATATATTGCTTCTATAATCATGCTTCATGCTTGCATTTTTATATTAGCTTAGTGTCATATTTATTTTCATAGATTAGATTTCATTTTTTGCACTTCTTTGCATTTTTATCGTTTAGATTATCTTGCATCTTCATTTGCATGCACATTTGGTGATCATGGAGACTAGCATTCTTTCTTTTCCTCTTTGAATATCTCATTTTATGGTGTACTTGCATGTGCTCAAACTAGGTCAAACTGAGGGCCTCCATTACAAACCCTTGCACTCCATGAATCGAGAGCTATGAGTCACTATTTGAGACCTCATTCTTGATAAATCTTAGATATAATGACTCATAGAAGTGTGTCAAAATTTTAGCACACACTCCAAAATATAAATATTGGATTTATTTAGTTATGGATGTAGAACTTTATAGCTTAAGAATCATCATTCCATAGTCTGTTTGGAGGAAATTAGAGGTTTTGTATTTTGTGATTTTCTATTGAAGGTCAAAATTGGAACTTGAACCTGTACAAATAAGATGTTGGCATCATATTAAGAAGTTCCAAAACTTTCTAAATCAAATTTTGTTTGATCTAAACTAGAAATTTGAGGCAAACTATAGAACCGGTTGGATTGTGTATGTGTGATGATTATGATTTAGAAAAAATAAATTTAGAGGCAATTATCACATAACAATATCACTCATCTAGGCTCCTTTTCTTGAGAAGAGGTTTTTTTTGGGGTTAGAATTATTTAAGCTACACAATAATGCAAATACCTTCTACTATCTATCTCAAGGTTATTCTAAAAATCATAAATTCTAATTTTTGCAACTTCCAAAAAAAATTTTAGGCTCATATAAACTCCTTTTCAAGTGCAACATCTTTTAAAATTAAAAAACCTTTTGTTTTATTTTCTAGATCTAGTATAAATTTTTGGTGTTTATGATCATAAATTGCATTTGTAGAGTTCATTTTAGTTTTTCAATTATAATGTATAGGCCTTAATTTAGCCCTTTCCATAGTGATATAAGTCTACTATAGCTTGATTATGGGCTATAATCATTTGGTATTCTAAATTTCTAATAGAAAAAGTGTATCATTAATGTAATCATGGGATATGAAACCCATCTTCTTGTAATTATTTTGACTAAGGATAATTATTATTCTTTGGAAAAAGGAATAATCATGCATATTAGATTTATTAATATATCTCCATATCTTTTTGGGTATATTCTTGAGCCAAAGTCAAAGGGGAAGCTATCTGTTTAGAGAGAAAAAAATTGTCATAGTTTAGATTTGATTAGTAGTACAACCAATTTGTGTCTCTTCAATGATATATGCCCCAAAGATAGAGGTATTAAATGCCATGCATAATTTGGATAATTATTTAGGAGATTTTTTGAGATCCACATATTCTTCCTTTCCCAAATAATCTAACATAAAATTACCTCATCACACTAGATGATGCAGAAAATTATTCCCTATGATGATTATGCACCTTAGAGGAGATTGAATAATTTTCATTTGTTGAGAAAAAGGATGATAAAATGACTCCTCCTACAACCCATATTTCTCCAATTGAGATCACACATTCATCTCTTGTTGTTGATTCCAAAGATTCGTTGAAATGGACATCTACTTGATGTACGAGTATTCTAGATGTAAGGGAAACTTTGTGTCGCCAAAAATATTTATATTTGTATTTCTCAATAAGTTTTATTTTAGAGTAAACATATTATTTTTAGAAAATTAATATTTTTACTAAGGCGGTCATATAATCTCAAAATGTTCTAATTTCATAGTTGGATGTTCATCTTAGATATATCTTGTTGATTTTAAGGTCAATTTGTCTATTAGTGACTTAACACTTAATCAGTTGGTTACATTGCTCCTAATATCTATAGTTTCTATGAAACTTATCATTCATCCAATAGTGTTGACCAAGTTTTTTATTTGGTACTAAGCTAAACAGTCAAAGTGCAGTTCATGCCAAGTTTCATAGTGTCTATCAAGCATCTAAGATAGTTTACTACATCACTTGAGTGTAGTAAAGTCTACCAAGATATCTAGAAGAAGTGATGAAGATCTTAGTGTTAACTGAGCTCTTTAGTATTAACCAAGTTCTACAGTGCCTATCAATCTCATAGTATTAATCAAGAGAATCTAGTGTTGACCGAGTCATTTAGTGTCAACCAAGTGATTTAGTATCTATTGAGTTTCTGAGTATTCACTAAGTCATACAGAGTTGACAAAGTTCTAACTACTTGAAGTGATCAATATGTATAGAGATTTAACTTCAAATGAGTGCCAGAGTTTGCCAAGTCTTGATAGTGTTTGTTGAGTGTCATAACATCACCAAGTTTTCCTTTAGAACCTAAATTACAACAAGGGGCTAAATTTGTGAATTATGATGAATTTGGTATTGTACTTGACTTTAGTAAGTACTATTTGAATTGATATATATGTAACATATTATGTCATATCCAAAAATGAATATGAATATATGAGAACGAGTAAGAAGTAGATGAGTACAAGTTAAAGAAGGCTAAAAGTAGTATATGGTACAATGGTTAGGTGATCATTGAAATTCAAGGAATTTCATTTTGCAAATCAAAGTTACAAATTAGAGATCTACCACCAATTCATTCTAAGAAATGCATCAGTAAAATCCTTTGACCAAGTGGACTTAAAAGTCTTTTTCTAAATCTCCTAACAAAGCTCATATGGACCTAATAGGTATTATTGCTCCCAAAAAAGAAGATCACTATAAGTGGTCAATTGTAAGCCTTAACATACCAAATTTATTTTACAATACTGAAGCTTGTGGATATCATCGTCACCCTAGTTTTACTTTCTATCTGGAAGGTTTCTAGGTCACCATATCTTGTGTCAAAGTGTTATGAAAGTTTTATTTCTTTTATTCTTTCATGCATGCAATTAGATCATAATAATATATGAAGGATTAATTGGTGAAGTGATTTCAACCCTTATTGCTTCCTGGTTCACCCTTCCCCACTTAGTACCCTAACCTACCTTATATTTTCAACAATTAGTATTAGAGAATTTGGTTCTCATAGAAGAAGATTAAACAACTAGAGTAAATATTAGAGGCAATAGAGGTATACAGGCTAGAAAAGGCTATTGAGAATGAAAATTTGGATCTAGAATTGGCTATTAGTCAACTCAAGAAGGAAAAGGAGAAACTCTCTAAATCATTACAAAGAAGGAAAGATCTTGCAACACAAATGGATTACAATCTCTTCATTGAAGAAATAATTGAAAACTTATGCACAATCTCTTCATTGAATAAATAATTGAAGACTTATGCCCAGAGAGAAATTTAGAACCTTATTGATTGAGAAAGGTATTGCTATCAAATACTGGAAGGAAGCTATCAGCACTATAGTTCATACCTTGAACCGAGTACAGCTGAAAAATGACTTATTCTTTACACCCTATGAATTATGGTATGGCTACAAACCCAATGTAAGTTATCTAAAGGTATTTGGAAGAAAATATTACATTTTTAAAGAATCTAGAAAAGGTAAATTTGATGTTAAAAGTGATGAAGGAATATTTTTGGGATAATCTTGCAAAAGAAAAGCATATAGATGTTTGAACTTATCTACTCACAAAGTCATAGAAAGTACACATGTGAAAGTTCATTAGTTTGTAGAAAGAATGGAAGAAGAAAGAAAGAAGGAACCTAAAGACTACAGAAGATTTATTTGCATTGAACCTGATACAATACCAAGTATACCAATCAATTAAGAATCCTGAACTCCAGAATCTTCATTAATTGAGTTACAATAAGTTCAAACCAAGTCAGCATCTACCGAGCTGCAAGAACCCAAGCTACAAATAGAAGCTATCGAGTTAGCATCTATTGAACTTGAGCAACAAGAAGTTGAGATATAGAAGGATAACACTGCAAGTCATTCAAAAGGAAAGGAGCCCATGTTAGCCAAGTATGTCAGAAAGCATCATGCACTAGATAAGATCATTGATGATAAATTAGAAGGAACAATGACAAGAAGTAAGTTGAAAGGCACTTGTTTACTTGCTGATTTTGAACCTAGAAATGTCAAAGATGCACTAGACAATGAAAGTTGGATTGAAGCTATGAATGAAGAAATAGAATAGATAGAGAAAATCAAAACATGGACTCTTGTACCTGTACCTAAAGACAAGAATGTGATTGGAACAAAGTGGGTATTAAGAAATAAACTAAATGAAGATGGTAAGGTTTCAAGGAACAAAGCTAGACTAGTATGCAAAGGATACTCTCAAGAAGAAGGTGTAGACTATGGAGAAACTTTTGCTCCTGTTGCAAGATTGGAAGGTGTCAGAACCTTACTTGCATATGCTGCATACAAAGGATAGAAAGTTTATCAAATGGATGTCAAGTCAACATTTCTCAAAGGCATATTGGAGGAAGAGGTTTATAGTGAGCAGCTCGAAATTTTTGTTGATCCAGACAAGAAGGACATGGTCTGCAAATTGCATAAAGCATTATATGGTCTGAAACAAGCCCTTAGAGCATGGTATGAAAGATTGCATAACTATCTTATTTAGATTGGTTTTCAAAGAACTAATGACAACAACAGTTTTTACATTAAGGAATGACCAGATAATAAGATTGTTTTGGCAGAAATACTTGTGGTTGATACTTTGTTCACAAGAAATGATGATCTGTGCAAAGAATTTTTAGAACAAATGAACAAGGAATTTGAAATATCAATGTTTGGTAAAATAAAATTCTTTATTGGTATTCAAATTCAATAGAACAAGAATGGCATCTACATCACTCAATCTAAATACATCAAGGAGATACTGAAAAAGTTTGGTATGGAAGACTACAAACCAGTTGGGACTCCTATGTGTATTGGATTAAAACTCACCAAGGATGATGAATCAAAGGAAGTGGATCAGACATTGTATAGATCTATGATTGGAAAGTTGCAATATGTAGTGCACACAAGACTAGACACTGCCCTTGCAGTAGGAATTGTAGCAAGGTTCTTAGCAAAACCAAAAGAAAATCACATGATGGATCATGAGATACTTGAAAGGAACTGAAGAATATGGATTATGGTATAAACTTGGAGGAAAATTGGATTTAAAGGTGTTTACTGATGATTGGGCAGGAAATATTGATGACAGAAAAAGCACAAGTGGAGGAGCTTTCTTTCTCAGAAAAAGGTTGGTTTCTTGGACAAGCAAAAAGTAGAATTGTACATCTCAATCCATAGCAGAAGCTGAATATGTTGCAACAGCAGTAAATTGCTCAAACATTGTGTAGTTTAAACAATTATTGAAATGTATGAAGCAAGAAATCATAGAACTAGTTGTTATGTTTTGTGATAACACAAGTGCAATTAATATCTCCAAGAATCCAGTGATGCATTCAAAAACCAAGCATATTGCCATAAAGTATCTCTTTGTTAGAGAATTGGTTCAAGAAAAGGAAATAAGATTGGAATATGTGCATACAAAGGAACAAATTGTTGACATATTCACAAAGCCTTTACCTAAGGATGCATTCTTGTATCTTAGAGGTAAGTTAGCAATCATTCCCTTATCTGAAGCTCACTAAAATACAATTTTAGTGATGCATCAACATGAATAGAATTGAAGATCTATCAGTTGATGTAGCAAACCAATGAAGACATTGCATATGAATCAGTAAATTAGGTACAATGCTATTCAGTTGTTTTGAGTTATCTTTGGCATGTGCAGTCAAAGAGGGAGAATATATATTTTCGTATCTTTCTAAAATTTGCAAATAATAAGAGTTTATGTAAGAGGGATAGACTATATGTAAGAGAGAGTTTTTTCATTAGAAAGACTTGTTTTCAAATTTCATTATGCTATGACATATTGTGTTGCCATCAATGCCAAAGAGGGAGATTGTTGGGTACAATTTTTCAATTGTGTGTTGTCTTTGATGTCACACAAATGTCATATCAGTCATCAGATAGTGTCTACCGAGCTCAGAAAGTCAAAAAAGTAAAGGATAGTGTCTACTGAGCTCAGAAGGTCAGCAAGGCAATAGACAATGTCTACCGAGCCCAAAAGGTTAGTAAAGATAGCATGTAGTGTCTATCGAGTAGATAGTTGGTTATCGAGCCTTCAAGGTAAGAAAAGAAATTTAGTTCTTACAAAGCTCACTCAGTAATCAAAGAAAATATAACAAAAGTAGTTCTTACCGAGCTCACTCGGTAATTGAAGAAAATATGACAAAAATAGTTCTTACCAAGTTCACTCGTTCATCAAAGGTAATTTGGTAAAATCAATTCTTATAGAGTAAACTTGACAACCAAATGATGTTAAGATATTGTAATGTTAACCGAGTCAAGAAGGTTAACTTTAGAAATTCTTGGAAGCAGTATTTACCAAGCAGGGTCAGCCAGTAAAGGACGTTTATTTGTTTAAGAATAATATCTGGAGCCGACTGATGAATGGTTTATTGGTAAATGTAACATGTAAATGAGCCGACTTGAAAATCTGAATGGTATAAGTAAGAAGTCAAGTTACGAATTCAAAGTTGTAGTATGAGGAGATATGTGAAGTTAATGTGATATGAAGACTGATTATTGTGAAACAGAAAATTCAGTTGCATCTTGTCCAGGTCAATTCATTGTTTCTTTCTAACCATTGTAGTAGTGATTTCAAATCTCTTAACAGAGTTGGTTTAACAACCATTTTGTAAATCCTCTAACAAGGTGACGGTTCAGTTAAACTATTCTAAAGACCTCTAGCAAGGCCACTCCTAACAGGGTGATTAAATCCTCTAACAAGGTCACACCTAACAGTGTGTATTGTAACCTTTAACAGGGTTGGCTCCTAACAGGGCTCACTTCAAAAGAGTGAAAATTGGTGACTAGTTACTTGGTGGTTTATCCCATATTGGGTTTCCACATTAAATCTGGTGTCTCGTGTGTTCATTTTTTTTTAGTTACATGTATGAATGCTTATAGATAAGTAATAGCTTAATTTACTAAGTTGTAGCCTTTTTTTACCAAGTATCAGTAGTAACTAGTTCATTAAGACATCTAAGGGATTTGTGAATTAATTTTTGTAAGTAACTAATTCACCCCCCCTCTCAGTTACTCTATCTTTAATTCCAATAGAATTATGCCCATAAAGAAATTTAGATGAAGTTGATTCAATAATCAAAGACCTACTTGAGGAGAATCTCATTCTTCAAGAAGAAGTTAGAAAGTCAAAAAGAGAGAAAGAAATTTAATTAGTTAGACTATGTGAAGTCATGGAATAAAAGGAAAAATCCAAAGAATAGATAGAAGAAAAGGATAATGAAATTAATCAAGTACCCATTTGGAAAATAGACTTTATTGATCAACTCAATGATGCATTGCAAGAGCTTATCAATCTGAGGACAGAGAATAAAAGACTATAGAATGATCTTAGTATGGAAAATAAAACCATCGACAGAATGATGAAGTTTCAAGAAAGCAGGAATTAGTTGAATGAGAAAAATCAATATAGACATAGAGGGAAAGATGGGTTATGATATAAAAAAGAAGGTGAATCATCTTAGCAAAAAGCTCAAAAGAACAAAAAATTACTTGCAATCATTGTGGTAAGATATGTCATACATCAAATAAGTGTTGGATCCATTATAAAGAAAAATTAAATGGAAAATACATCAAATAAGCATTGGAACCATTGTAAATAAAAATTCAATGTAAAGTATTACAATTTCAATAAGCATAGTCACAGAGAAAGTAAATTCAAAGAGAAACCTATGTTTGAAGGAAAGTGTTAGAATTGCAACAAATAAGGACAAAAATCTACAGTGTATAAGACAAGGAATTTGAACCCAGTAGAACAAATTGTGAAAGTAATATTTGGTTGGGATTATAGTACATGGTGCAGATGTCACTACTATGGTGAGTTTGGGTACATTGGAGAAAATTATGTAAAACATCACATGAGGAAAAGAGACAAACAAAGAGATGTTTTGTTTGTATAGAACTTGGACATCTTGACAAGAACTATATGAACAAATGTAGAGTTGAAGATGAAAAGAAAGCTAAAGTTGACAATATCTAAAAGAAAATGAGGTAGAAATGGGTACAAATATCTCCAGAGAATGCAAGCCAAGTTCAAGAAGTTCTTGACACCTAAGTCAATAAGTTGGGCAACTCAACCATTTAAACTTAGTTCCCTATGGAGATCACTAGAACTTTGATTCAGAAGAAGTCATCTAACATTAGTTCCATTCAACAAGCAAAAAAATCCATATCATCATTCAAGATGCACAAGGATCACCAAGTGATATAGAAGTTCAAGACCTTACCATGCATGGTTAGGTTGCATATCTTATTCTGGATGCATATGTCAAGTTGGTGACTCTACTAAATACCAAGTTTAGACTAAGTGGTGGTAACCTTACTAAGTCAAAGGTGTCTTTTGAGCATTAATGACCAAACCAAGTGGAGGATATCCTGTCACTGAGTGAGTATAAGTACAAAGTATTAATGGTGATTGAAAAGATTGAAATTTTTTAAAAGGAGGAAATCAAATGTATTGTTCGACGATGAATTTTTAGAGAATAGAAAGAAGAGATAATTTAAAGCCTTTGAGTAATTTTTAAGTAGTAGTTGTTGAAGGTTTCTCCCATATTTTAAACTTTATTGAGCGATGGTATCTTCTAGTGGCAAGATTAAGAAAGGTTCTAAGATGTTGGTTCATGAAGTTGATTACAAGGCTCCCACATACAGACTGAGTCTAGCAATTGCAAAGGTGCTTTACCCTGCTAGAGTGCAATTCCATATTCCACCTAAGGTACTCCATTTTTATGAAATTTTATCATTGTTCTATTTAGGAGATTGGAACCCTAGAGATGAATGCTGCATACAACTAACTATGTGTGAATGGTGCTCTAAAACCTAAGCATAAACATTTGGAGACAAATGGTTTGATGCATATTTTACATATGCTGAGGGATTTTTAAGTGAGGTGGATCAAATTCATCTTGTTTCATTTTCATAACATCTAGTTATCATTGGATCATCCTATTTTTATAACCAAGAAGATGATGCACATGTTTACTATACTGTGCATGTTGAATAAAGCAAAAACAACAAAAACCCTAGGTTAGGTGTAAGTAGAAAAAAAGAGTATTGCTGAATAGAATGGAAGAGGCATGAAAATAAGTGGTGTAACTGACATGGAATTGAAGTTCTACATCCATGTGAGAGCTCAAAAAATATATAGGTTGAGCTAGTTGAATATCATATCATGTACAACAGTCAACCTGGCATACAAGGTAGTAAAGAACAATTTATCCTTCGACCTTGCCAAGTTATTGCTAAATCAATTAAGAAAGAACATGGACAACATCTAAGTATCAAAGAAAAATCTATCTAAGTTTGGTTCTCTCTTGACATGTTTATTCTTCAATTATCAGAAGTTTTTCCCCTCTAAAGGAGATCTAGTATGGAAGAAATATACTCTAGTAGTGTATCAAATCAATGAATTTATAGTAGAGATGGGAGAAAACTATGATAGTATTATGGATAGCTATTTTTATAAATTTGAGGAGAAAATGCAAAGAAGATATAGGATACCTAGGAAGCTAGTAGAAGATTATGAGAAGGATATATGTTTTATGGTTCACATTGACAAGGTTTACATTCAAGCAGTCAAGCCTAGAGTGGCATGGGTTAAAACTTTGGAATATGGGGTTAGCATAGATGATACAAAAGATATCATTGATTCTCTATTGAATGATCCTATAGATCCTAAGGAAACACATTTTGGCACATATTAAGTGGCTAAGGCCAAAATTGAGCCTAGAAGTTGAGAGGAGAAAAAGAAAATTAAGGATGCCCTTATTGGAGAATTGGGTAACTAGAAGTACTCATCTAATGCATGAACACAAAAAGTCCATAATGTAATTTTGAGAGTAGTCAAACTTCAATGGGATAATGCATTGAAAGTTACTAAAGACGTTAGTGAATAAACCTTGAGACAATTTTTGTTGAGTCTCCATGAAAAAAAAGATGAAGGAATTAATGAAAACTAATGAGAAGAAGCTTACACCTAAATTCAATACATGTATAATATTGCTAAAGGAAATTGAATCTATGGTGAAGTCTAGTACTACCACATGGAGAAACATCAATGGGATACACAAGCCTAGTGACTTTGTTGTGCAAGTAGATAACAAAGATGATGTGGAAGAGGAAGTAGAAAACATAGATGATGAGATAGGAGATTAAGATCTTGATGATGAGGAGGAAGTCTTCTAGAAATTCAAAGTATTGAGGAATCTAATGTAGAGAAGATTGCAGTAGAAATTATGAATCTTTTTCCTCATTCTCTGAGAAAAGCTTTAGTACAATTAGGCTTAGAGAAGGTTTCTACCAAGTTAGTTGAGGACAAATATGCAACACCAAGCATACAAACAATCTCTAGAATTACTCTATTGAGTGTTTCATTGATGGAAGTTTCTAACACTTCATCTTCTAAGTAGCAAGTCTTTCTAGCATTAGTGTTGACTAAGCAATAGTAATGCATTCCTATTGTTAATGTTATTTCTACTATTAGCACATTTGGTACTATTCCTACTTTTCCCACTATTGTTTCCATAATGGCCAGTGTAATGATAGTTGAGACTCAAACTTAGTCAAGTAATAAAGCTCTAATTAAGTCAAAATAAATTATTCATTATTTTATTCCAACAAAAAATGGTAAAGAAGAGAAAAACATTGATCTGGATGAGGATATTGTTATTCCAAATTGAGATGCCTCTAACCTCAGTCTGGATCAAATGGATACCCTTGGAAAACTTTGGTAGAAGAGGGCTAAGAAACAAAAGCTTAGAGAAGAGAAGAAGAAGAAAAATCAAGTCCTTGAAAACATAAAGAGCATATTTGTTGATGCATTGAACATTAAGGATGATGAGAACCAACCTATTCTAGATGAGTTAGTTGAAATTGTCCACAAGTACAAAGAAGAATAGAATGGATGAGAAAAATTGTTGTAAAGAGCTGATAGAAATTTTGAAAATAAAGTTTTGGAGAATGTAGCATAAACATTACTACTAATCAAGTAGAACTGTCTACTATTCGTTCTACACTAGAAATATGTGTCAATAATTTTGTTTCTTTATTTGTCAAATTGAGTGACACATCTATCTTTATAAAGGAAATCAAGGATAAATTATCCAAGATAGATGAGGATATGAGGGAAAGTGCACATCATTTGTCACTTGATCCTTGTTTTAGCTCTACACACTTTACAAAGATTAGATACTTAATAGATCTACAAGTAGAATTACTAAGGGAAGATGCCAGAATTAGGGCCACAGATGCAAAAATTTAGGGTATGATTCTTCCAAACATGGATGCACTACAAAAATACATTGCACACATGAAGAAACTCAGCCATGATAATAACTTCTCTAGCTGGCCACATGATGGAACTATTAGTAGAGGTATAGATATCCTTGCATGCAAGGTATTGCAAGAGAATTGGGACAAGAAAATGTCAATCATTTTAAAGGTACACATTGATTTTTTATCATTTTTTGGTATTAACTTGTAAATATTTTGCACCATTGGTATGTATGTCAGAAAAGGGGAGAAGATATGTTTACTAATAAAAGGGGAGAAAATTATTGATAAATGAGAAGAAGACTGTATGTATATATATAGGGGAGATATATATGAATGAGGTAGTAGTAATATGTAGGTACATGTACAGATAAGCGTAAAATATGTTTACAAAAATAATAGTAAAAAATAAGAAAAATAGAGTAATTTACTAAGCTACAATAGTAGTAAGTTAAAACTAAGTTGAAGACACAAAATATTGATAAAGGAAGTTTTTTGACTTGTAACTTAAAAAAAAATCAGATTTTTGGTATGATAAGTGTTTTTGTCACTAACGTCAAAGGTGGAAATTATTAACATTAAGGTCAATTTTCTTATAAGTGACTTAACACTTAGTTAATTGGTTGCATGCTACCAAACTCTACATTTTCTACTGAGCTTATAATTCATCTAGCAGTGTTAACCAAGGTTTGGAATTGCTACCAAGCTAAACAATTAGAGTATAGTTCAATCCAAGCTTTACAGTATCTATCAAGTATCCAAGATAGTTTACTATATCGATCGAGTGTAGAAGAGTCTACTAAGCTATCTAGTACAAGTGATGAAGATCTTAGTGTTAACCAAGCTCTCTAATGGTAACCAAGTTCTACAATTTCTACCAAGCTTGCACTATGAACAAAGACAATCCAGTGTTGACTGACTCATGTAGTCTCAATTGAGTGATTTAGTATCTACCAAGTTTCTCAATCTCACCAAATCATGTGGAGTTGACCAACTTCCAACTGCTCAAAGTGATTAGTATGGGTTGAGATTCAAGTTTAGGTAAGTGCTGAATTTTTCTGAGTTTTGATATTGTTTTTTGAGTGTCAGAACATTACTGAGTTTGTCTTCAAAACCCAAGTTACAACAATAGTTAAACTTTTCCAATTATGATGAATTTGGTATTGCAGCCAACTCTAGTAAGTAATTAATGAGATTGACATATGTAATGCATTGTATCATATCTGAACATGAATATGAATTTATGAGAATGATTAAGGAGTAGATGAGTGTGAGTTAAAGAAGCCTACAAGTAATATATGGTATAACAAAGACTTCTCTATCACAATTTTGTGATAATTGCAATTCAAGGAAACTCATTCAAAAAATGAAAGTTGGAAATTAGAGATCAACCACTAATTCATTCTAATAGGTGCATTATTCAAATCCTTTAACTAGATGGACTTAATAGTCTTTTTTTAAATGTCCTAATACAGTGTATACTTCACTGAATGTATGTAAATCATTTAACAAGGTGCACCCAAAAATCCTTATTTTTCCTAACAGGGTAGATCACTAGAAGTGGTCTATTATAAGCCTTGACATACCAAATTATACTACAGTACTAAATCTTGTGGGTATCATCCACACCTTATTTTTACTTTCCATTTGGAAGGTTTATGGTTTGACATATCTAGTGTCAAAGTGTTATGAATTCTTTATTTCTTTCATTCTTTCATGCATGCAATTAGATCAAAATAATATATGAAGGATTAATTGGTGAAGTGAATTGACATTTTATTGGTTGTTGTTTCACTCCTCCCTTGTTAGTAACCTATCCTACCTTATATTTCGAAAACTTGGTATCATAGCATTTGGTACTCATAAAATAAGTTTAAACAACTTGAGAAAAGATCAAAGGCCATGAATGTATACAGCTAGAAAAGGCTATTAGGAATGAAAAGTTTGATTTGAATTGGCTATTAGTCAACTCAAGAAGGAAAAGGATAAATTCTCTTAGTCATTACAAAGAAGGAAAGATCTTACAACACAAATGGATGAAACTCTCTACATTGAAGAAAGAATTGAAGACTTATGCCTAGAAAGAAATTCAGATGAAGCTAATGCAACAATCAAAGACCTGCTCAAGAAGAATCTCATTCTTCAAGAAGAAGTTAGAAAGTTGAAAAGAGAGCAAGAAATGGAATTAGTCAGATTATGTGAAGTCATGGAAAAAATGACAAAGCCAAAGAAGAGATAGAAGAAAAGGATAATGAAATCAATTAACCACCCCTTCAACAAGCTAAATTTATTGATCAACTCAATGATTTAAATCAAGAGCTCATCAATCTAAGGATAGAGACTAAAAGATGATAAAATGATTTTATCATGGAAAATCAAACCAATGAGATAATGATGAAATCTCTAGAAAGCATGAATAAATTGAATGAGAAAACTCAATACAAACATAAAGGCAAAGTTGGATTATGATAAATAGAAGAAGGTGAATAATCTCAGCAAGGAGCTCAAAAGAACAAAAGAGTTACTTGTAATCATTGTGGTAAGATAGGACATAAATCAAATAATTGTTAGAGAAATGGTAAAGAAAAATTCATTGAGAAGTGTTACAGTTGTAATAAGAATGGTCATAGAGAAAGTGAATGTAAAGATAAAAAAATAAACCTAAGTTTGAAGGAAAGTGTCACAATTGCAATAAACAAGGATACAAATCTTCAGAGTATAATACCAAGAAGTGCAACCTAGTAGAATAAATTGTGAAAGCAATATTTGGTTGGGATTACAACACGTGGTTTAGATGTCACTACTATGGTGAGTTTGGGAACATTAAAGAAAAATGTGTAAAAAAATCACATGAGGAAAAGAGATGCTACAAAGAGATTTTTTTTTTAATTTTAATTTAAAAAAAAAAATTATATAGAACTTGGACATTTTTCCAAAAGCTATATGAATAGAGGCATAATTAAAGATAAAAATAGAATTAAAGCTAAAAATATTAGAAATAATATGAGGCAAAAATGGGTACAAAATCCTCTAGAGAATGCAAGTCAAAGTCATGAATTTTTTGACATCCAAGTCAATGAGATGGGTGACATAGCCATTCCAAATTAGTTCCCTATGGAGATCACTAGAAATATAATTTAGAAGAATTCTTCTAACATCAAACCTAGCCAACAAGTAGAAATATCCATATCAACATTTAAGATGCACAAGGATCATCAAGTAATGATGGAATTTTAAGACCTTACTAAGCAAGTTCAAGTCGCAAGACCTTACCAAGCAGGGTCAAGCTACAAATCTTATTTTGGATGAAAATATCAAGTTGGTGACACTACCAAATACCAAATTTAGACTGAGTTCTAGTAACATTACCAAGTTGAAGTTTCCTTCTAAGCATCAAAGACCAAAGTGTGTAGAGGATAACTTATCACCGAGTGGATATGTGTACAAAGCATTAATGGTGATTAAACAGATTAAAATTCATTATAAGTAGGAAATTGAATGTATTGTTCCACCATGAATTTTTAGATCGTAGAGAAAACAGAGAATTGGGAGCCTTTGAGAAATTTAAGCAATTACTATTGAAGATTTATCTCAAGTTTGAAACCCTACCGAGCAGTGGAATCTTCTAACAATAAGATTAAGAAAGGTTTTAAGATGTTGGTTTATGGAGCTGATTGCAAGGCTCTCACTTTCAAATTGATTCTAACAATTGTAGAGGCACTTGACCCTACTAGAGTGCAATCCCAAATTCCACCTAAGGTACTCCTTCTTCATGGCATCTAATCATTTTATCACTGCTCTATATAGGAGCTTGGAGCCCTCAAAATGAATGAGGTGTACAACAAACTATGTGTGGATAGTGTTCTAAAACTTGAGCACAAACTTTTGTAGAAAAAGGGTTTGATGCATATTTTACATGTTTTGAGGGATTTTCAAGTGAACTAGATTAGATTCATCTTGAGTTATATTCATAACATATAGTTATGGTTGCATCATCCTATTTTGATGACCAAGAAGATGATACACATGATTACTGGATTTCCCATGTTGAATAAAGAAAAAACCTCAAAAACCCTAGGTTAGGTTGAATTGGAAAAAAGGACTCTTTCTGAATGGGGTGAAAGAGGCATGAAACCAAATGGTGTAATTGACATGGAATTGAAGTTTTTCATCCATGTGATAGCTCACAAAATCTACAGCTCAAGCCGATTGAATAGTGTATCATGTCAACAAGTTTACCTAGCGTATAAGGTATTAAAGAAAAATTTATCCTTCAACCTTTTCGAGATGTTACTAAATCAATTGAGAAAGAATATGGATAGCATCTGAGTATTGAAAAATAATCCATGTAAATTTGGTTCCCTCTTAAAATGTTTACTCTTCTATGTTTAGAATTTTTGTCCCTTCTAAAGGAATAGTAGTAAGGAAGAAAGGTATTCCAATAGTGTATTAAATTAATGAATTTATAGCATAGATTGGAGAAAACATTGATAGTATTATGGAAAATTATTTCGAGATATTCAAGGTCAAAATGAAAAGCATATATAGGATACCTAGGAAGCTAGTAGAAGACTAAGAGCAAGATATATGTTTTATGGGTGATTGTGACAAGGTCTACATTCAGGCAGTCAGGCCTAAAGTGGCATGGACTAAACCTATATTATATGAGGGTAACATAGATGACACCAAATATGTCAATAAGGCTCTAATGAATGACCTTGTGGATCCTAAGGAAACATATTTTGGCACATATGAAGAGGTTAAGGCCAAAATTAATCTTGAGATTAAGTTATCCTAGGTTGTAAGTAGAGAAAGAAAAAGGATAGAGAAAATAATGAACACTAAGAAATCAAGCTCTCCTTTCATGTTTAGAAAGGGCAAAGAAGATTATATAGAAGAAGATGATGAAGAGGAGGATGCATAGGAAGAAAAACTCGAGGAAGAAGGAATGTTATATTATCAAAACATGTCAATTCTTCTACTATTGTGTTCACAAGAAGATTCACCAAATCCAAAAGGAAACTGAAGTTTGGCGAAGAGGATGAAGTTAAATAGATTTTATTTTAGAGGTCATCCCCCACCCTTCAAGAAAAATTGAAGAAAATGGATGAGGAAATAGGTATGACATGTTTCAAATATCTTAAGCATGGACTAGGAGACAAGAGGAGAAAAAGAAAATTGATGATGCCCTTGTCAAAAAATTGGGTAAGTGGAAGTACTCACCTAATGAGTTAACACAAAAAGTTACTGATGTACTTTTGAAAGTAGACAAAATTCAATGGGATAATGCATTGAAAGGTTCTAAAGACATCAGTGAACAAACTTTAAGATAACTTATGCTAGGTCTCAATGAAAGAGAGGTGAAGGAATCGTTGAAAACTAATGAGAAGAATCTTACACATAAACTAAATACATGTCTAATATTACTAAAGGAAATTGAACTATAGTAAAGTCTAGTACTGCCACATGCAAAAACATCTATGGGCTACACAAGTCTAGTGACTTTATTGTGCAAGTAGATGACAAAAATGATGTGGAAGATGAAGTACAAATCAAAGATTATGAGATAGATGATGTAGATCTTGATGAGGAGGAGGAAGAATAAGAAGCCACTAGAGGAAGTCTTGCAAAATTTCAAAGTATTGAGGAATCTAATGTAGAGAATATCCTAGTAGAAGTTATGTTTTCCTTTCCTCAATCTCCAAGTAGAGCCTTAGTGAAGTCAATCTCAAAGAAGGTTTCTACCGAGTTGGTTGAGGTCAAAACTACAATACCAACCACACAACCAATCTCTAGAATTATTTTGCCAAGTGTTTCATTGACTAAAGTTTCTAACACTTCATCTGTTGAGTAGCTTGAGTCTTTTCACAATCAAGCTTGATCGAGTAACATCAAGGTATTCCCATTGTTAATTTTATTTCTACTATTAGTACATTTGGTTCTATTCCTACTTTTTTCACTAATGTTTCCACTATGGCTAGTGCAATGACAGTTGATACTCAGTCTCAATCAATCACTGAAATTGTGAATAAGAGAAAAAGAAATCATTCATTCTATTATTCCAATAAAAAAGGGTAAAGAAGAGGAATACATTGATATGGATGAGGATATTGTTATTTTGAATTGGGATAGATCTAACCTCACACTTGATCAAATGGATACCCTTGGAGAACTTTGAAAGAAGAGGACTAAGAAAAAAAATATTAGAGAAAATATGAAGAAGAAAAATAAAGTCCTTGAAGTTATAAAGTGCATATATGTTGATGCTTTGAACATTGAGGTTGATGAGAAACAACTTATTCTAGATCAGTTAGTTGAATTTTTCCACTAGTACAATGAACAACTTAATGGAAAAGAAAAATTGTTGTAGAGAGCTAAGAGAAAAATTGAAAATAAAGCTTTGGAGCATATAGTATAGAAGATTGCTATTGATCAAGTAGAACTATCTACTATTCTTACTAAACTAGTAACATCTCTCAATTATGTTGTTTCTTTATTTGTAAAAATGAGAGACACGTCTATCTTTACACAGGAAATTAAGGATAAATTATCCAAGATAGATGAGGATATGAAGGTAAGTTCACATCAACTATCACTTGATCCTAGTTGTAGTTCTACACAGTTTACAAAGATTAGATACTTAAATGGTCTAGAAGTAGAATTATTAAGGGAAGAAGTTAGAATTAGGGCCACACTTGTTGAAATTTAGGGGATGATTCTTCCAAACATGGATGCACTACAAAATCACATTTCACATGCAAATATACTCATCTATGATAATAAATTCACCATAGCTAACTACATGAAAAAATTGTCAAGAGAGGTACAGATAGCTTTGCATGCAAGTGAGGTATTACGAGAGAATTGGAACGAGACCATGCCAATCATTTTGAAGATACACATTGATTTCTTGTCACATTTTGGTATTAAAACTTTTAAATATTTTTCACCTTTGACATTTATGTCAGAAAGGGGGAGAAGATGTGTTTATTAACAAAAAGGGGAGAGTATTATTAATAAAGGACAAGAAGCCTATATGTGTATGTATAGGGGAGAGATATATGTATAATGAGGTAGAAATATGTTGATACATGTATGCTAGAAATAGATAATACTAGGGGGGTGAATCGGTATATTCAATCATTTTTACCCACAACTAAATATTATTAATTACTTTTCCACAAGCATAAGAAAGAGAACCAATAGTGGTGAGCAAAATTAAAAAACATGGATAGAGAAACCTCATAACACCATATTTTGTTAACTAGGGAAACCCTAGCCAAGGGAAAAATGAGGTGGGGATGGAACCCAAAAGATGAATCACTATATTTAAAGAATCTAGTTAAGGATATTGACCCTATTAGGAGTCTATGAAAAAAGTATAGTGTCTTGAGTCCCTGTTAAGAGACTAGGCCTTGTCAGAAGCCTCAACCCTATTAGGAGTTGGTTGATCATGTAAAAATGTGTGCAAGAAGAGCCCACTACCCTAAAATGCAACTATACAATCAATTTCTTCAAGAGAATAGATATACATACAAATCTGGATCACTTGTTGTACTTCATAGATCTTCTAATTGTCAGTAATTTTGCATAAGTGAATTACTTGTTGTACTTCACAATTCCTCTAATTGTTAGTTCTTCATATAAGGGGTAATTGTACATATATCAAATTGCATCATATCTTGCATCACATAACATTACTTCGCATAGCATTTTTCATCATTCATTTTACACAATATGCAATTGATGTTCTTTACATATGCCAAACATATCAATAATTTCTTCCTTAGTCAACTCACATATCATCCTTAAATTCTACACAACGAATTTAATAGTCAAAACAATTTTACAAGTTGTACAAGTTAGTTTGATGACATGCTCTATTCTGCACTATGAGGTATCTGCATCAATATTTCTTCCATAACTTGAACTTAGTTGATTGTAGAGATAGATGAATTGGTATGCATCATTAGGCTGAATTCATGCATCTCTAGTTAACTACATAAGAGAATATTCTATGGGAATATTTTGCTATCAACAAATCTTGTCATGCTATTGTAATACTGTCTAATACTTAGACAATTTCCCTTCACAAATAATCCTGACTAAATTACAAAATAAATGTTACCATAAATGATAACCACATATCTCACCTTATCTGATTGATTGGTCATATTTCCAATAATGTATAGATAAGGAAAAAATATGTTTACAAAAACAATTTTGAAAAATTAGAAAATAGAGAAATTTACCGAGCTATAGTAGCAGTAAGTAAAAACTGAGTTGAAGAGATAGAATGTTGATAAAGGAAGTTTTATGACTTATAATTTTTAGGAATGAGACTTTTGGTATGATAAGTATTTTTTTCACTAATTCCAAAGGGGGTGATTGTTGACATTAAGCTCAATTTGTCTATTAGTGACTTAACACTAAGCTGGTTCCCTTGAAATTGAGCTCTATAGTTTCTACTGAGCTTATCATTTATCCAACAAAATTAAGCAAGGATTTTAGTTGCTATTGAGCTAACCAATCAAAATGCAGTCCATGTTGAGCTTTACAGCGTCTATTGAGCATCTGAGATAGGTTACTATATCACTAGAGCATATGATAGTCTATTGAGCTATCTAGTAGAAATGATGAAGATCTTAGTTTTAACCAAGCTCTATAGGGTTACCCAAGTTCTATAGTGCCTAATGAGGTTGCAGTATTAACAAAGAGAATCCAATGTTGACCAAGTTATGCAGTGTCAACTAAGTGATTCAGTAACTACCAAGTTTCTTAGTATTCACCAAGTCATATAGATCTTATCAAGTTCTAGCTACTCAAAGTGATTAGTATTGATCGAGCTTCAACTTCAAATGAGTGCCAAAGTTGTTCAAGTGTTGACAGTGTTTGCTATGTGTCAGAACATCACCAAATTTTTCTTTTGAACCCAAGTTATAGTAATGGGCTGACTTTTTGAATTATGATGAATTCGATATTGTAGTTGACTCTAGCAATTAATTAATTAGATTGATGTATATCTAATGTATTTTATCATATCTAGACATGAATACAAATGTATGAGAATGAGTAAGAAGCAGATGAGTGCAAGTTAAAGAAGGCTACAAGAAATATATTGTACAATAGAGACTTATCTATCGTAGTCAGGTGATTATAATCTAACTCAGAAAATCAAAGTTAAAGATCAGAGATCAGCTACTAGTTCATTTTAGTAGATTCATTAGTCAATTCCTTTAACTGGGTGGACTTAAAATTATTTTTCTAAATCTCCTAACAGAGTCCACGCTTTACTGTATGTATGTAAATCCTTTAGCAAGGTGAAACAAATTGTCTTTATTACTCCAAATAGGGTAGATCACCAGAAATGGTCAATTATAAGCCTTAATAGACCAACTTTATAGTACAGTACTAAAGCTTGTGGGTATCATCCCCATCCCACTTTTACTTTCTATTTGGAAGTTTTTTAGGTCACCATATCTTGTGTCAAAGTGTTATGAATATTTTATTTTTTTCATTCTTTCATGCATGCAATTAGATCAGAATAATATATGAACAATTAATTGGTGAAGAGAGTTATGGTTTTATTAGTTCCTAATTCATAACCCCCCCAACCTCTCAATAAGCTAGCCTACCTTATATTTCCAAAAATACCAGCCTGCTAGATGATTTTCATTATCATAGCTTATGTATTGGTGAAGTTGTTGAGAATTTTTGGTATTAAAATATTGAGTTCAATTTTGAAGGCCTTAGAGGCTCCAAAATAAGGTCAAATCTTGGCTGATGGATGCTTGTGCAATCAACTATTATAGAATAGGAGCTTCCATTTTTTAAAAGGGCATATAATAGCCAATCAAGTCAATAGTTAAGAATTTATAGTCTCCAACAGTTGAGCTACCCAAAAATCTTTGCACACATGTGGCTTTGCATATTGTATTTCTAAAAATCTATAATTTCACACTTTTGGAGATAATAAGAAGCCCATTTTTTGTTCTTTCATATTATTGTTGTATCCCTATTTGTATTATGTTTTTTTGGCATTAAGGGGAGTACCCTTTGTCAAGTAGTATTAGAGAAGGAGTTCTTGAGTGTGTAGAAATATCATTTTGTTTGAGAAATTTTTTACCAAGGTCTTGGTTTTAGTCAACTGCTTAGATTGATAATCAATTATGAGTCAATTTTCTCTAGGACCATGGTTTATTGTTTTACTTGTAAACATGAAAATGACTCCATAAAAGGAATTTGGGGGCAGAGCCTAAGTTGTACCACCTAAGCTTAAACCCCTCTAGATATAAATGCAAGCATTACAAGAATATATTCACATAAGGATAAATCTTTCTCTTAGATAAGAATATGTACATGAAAGAGAAGAAGGAAACTTTTATCATGATGGTGAAGAGAAAATTATGAATCAAGAGAAAGAAACACTTTTCATGGCCATCTCAAATATTATGAAAATGCCTAAAATTTAGGTTCCCATATTTTTTTGAAATCTTAACCCTGCCAAACTAATTGATCAACTAGATCAAATAACTAGAAGAATATTTTGACTATTAAGATATTAAAGACGTTGATAGGAAAAAGTTTTCAAAGGTTGTTCTAAAGGGTCATGCAAAGATTTGGTTGACGAAGATTCAATTGGAGGGAAATAGAAGACGGAAGGACAAAATGACAAGATGAGATTGGATAGTAGATAAAATGAAGCAAAAAATTATTTTGATTGATTATGATATTGATTTTCTTTAGAGAATCCAAGGTTTGAAGCAACTAGGAAGATTGAATTAGGAGTATATAAGATATTTCTATCAATTCCTAAAAATAATAGGGCATGCAGAAGCTAACAAGAATAAATTTTCACATTACCTTGATGGGTTGGGGATAAGAACTCAAAATGAGTTGAGTTTGGTCCTGATGACTAGTATTGAAGAGGCATACTAGTTTGCACTAAGAGTAGAGGAAAAGATAAACAATAAGTTTAAGAGTAGAAAAAGAAGAAGAGATCATGGTTGAAGATATAGAGGATTGTCTTATGGAGGGCCAAAATGAAGATCATAAAATGAAGGATGAGGTTAGTAAAATTCAAAATAAAAGGATAAATAGTTTTAATCACTTCCATGATTAGAATAATAGAGGTTAGAGAGGAAGAGGAAAGTGACATGAATCAAGAAGAGGAGATTTTTGTGGAAACATATTTTCACTATGGAGAAGTAGTTTGTAGAGTATTTCCATTTCCTCAACCACAAGGAAGGACCAATAAGAGAATTTAAGGCCAAGCCAAAGTTGTACATGTGGAAGAATATGCCAACTCCTCACATTTTAAGGATGTTGAAAGAGAAGAAGTAATAGTTAACAGAAGAGATTTTTTGATTGGTTTGAATAAACCTAAGAAAAGGAGGAGCTTATTTCCCACTAGGTGTAAGTGTGAGGATAAGTATTTTTGTGAGATTATTGATAGTCAGAGTACTAAAAAAGTTGTGTTAGAGGATACAATCACAAGAGGTAGAAAAACCCACATATATACTAGATTGTCTAAGTTTATGATGGCCACAAGGTCATGGTCAATCAATAGTTCTTGGTAAAATTTAAGATTAGGTGCTACTATGATGAGGTACTATGTGACACCATGCCCATAGATACATGGCATGGATTTTTTTGGAAAGGTCATGGTAGTTCAATAGACATGTTGCACATAATGGTCATGTGAATACATATTCCTTAAAAAGGGATGGAGTGAGACATAATCAAAAGCCATTGAATGAAACATGAGAGAATGGGATAATTAGGTCCATAGACTTGCCCACCAATCATCCAACCTTGCAAAGTTAACACAAAAAAATCAATTCATAAAGAGAGAATTCAAAAAAGTGGAGAGGAACATAAATTATTTATTGATTCATAATTTTTTTAATTATAGGCTACGTTGGCATTGTAATTGTCCACTCTAATGATGAAGAAGATTTAGATAAAGGCACTATGGTAACTAAAGAAAATATTATTCCCATTCTAGAATAAGAGAAAGAAAAGGAAGAAGATAGTGGTGATGATAGTGGAATAAGTATACTAGGAAGGGTAGGAGAAGAAAGGTTCATCAAGACTGATAAGGGAAAAAATTCAAAAGGAGAATAACACAACATACTACACCGGAGACAAGAATCACCCTAAGTGAGATCAAGTCTCAATCAAAAAAGAAGAAGTCAAAAGTAGAATCAAAGAGAGAAATCATTTCATGGGGAAGAAAACATAGAAGAATAATGTACGTGGCTACAATTGACCCCAATGGACTAGCTTAATATATTGCTAATATAGGTTTAGTTGGGAAGATGAATCCCCATGCTTTTGTTAAATTGATAGAAAATGTTAAGAAGATGGTTGAAGGTTCATTGATCACAAATTTTAGAGAGTTTGGAAAGTATCCAAGAGATGCAAAGAATAAAGTTCCCAAGGATTTGTATACTATGTTATTATTTAGACGCAACTCTAAGCAGCAAAGAGTACAAGAGTTGTAGAAAAAAGTGTTAAGAGCATTGTTTCTTGACTTATTGGTAAACAATATTGAAGTATGGATGGAAAGTTTACCAAAGGATTTAGGACCAAGGTAATTAATGTATTCTAAAATGTTGACACACTAGTCATTATATCCAATATTTCTCAAGAATGAGATCTCAAATGGAAACTCATAGCTCTCTATTCATGGAGTGCAAGGGTTTGTAATGGAGGCCCTCAATTTGACCTAGTTTGTGCTCATAAAAGTACACCATAAAACAAGAGATTCAAAGAGGAAAATATGCATGCAAATGAATGTGCAAGTTAATCTAAATGATAACAATGCAAAGCAATGCAAGAAAGGAAATCTAGTCTATGAAAGGAAATAACAATGGAAGATTAATATGTGAAGCAAATATGACTCTCTGCTAATATGAAAATGCAAGGATGAAGCATGATGATGGAAGCCATGGACGCATGAGAGAAGAAGACAAGAAGAAAGAAGTTGCAATGAAGCTCCAATGTCCAAACCCTAAGGTTCAAACTCTAACACCCAAACTCCTTATCTAAAATTGATCTCCAAACTTTTTGCATAACAATACTATAGCAACTAACATCTATCCAAATGAGAAGGAGATGACTCCTTATAAAGGAAAGTGTGGAGGTGGGAGGCTTCTTACATGAGCAATGCAGGATAAATCCTTAAAAAGGAAAGTAAGAGGAAAAAGCCCACCACTTAGGGATATGTACCAAAAAAGTAATCTTTATAAGATTTTATTTAATTTATTTGATTTATTTCTTTTTTCCATAAAAAAAGAGAGCTTTAAGTGGGGATTTATTTATTTAATTAAAAGAGAGATCTTCTTTTAATTAAATAAGATAAGATTATTTAATTAAAAGGGACATTTTAATTAAATAAGATAAAACTATTTAATTAAAAGAGAGATTTTTCTTCTAATCAAATGAGATTATTTCATTTATATAAAATATTTTTTTTTAATTAAATAATAAATGATTATTTAATTAAAAGAGAGGGTTTAATTAAATAAGATGAAATTATTTAATTAAAACAGAGAGTTTCTTTTTTCTTTTTTAAAGAGGGGTAAAAACTTTATTGAAAAAGAGAGCAAAGCAGTACAAAACAGAACATGGCCTAAACCCCAGGAGACACTAGAAACCATAGAAAATCTGTAGAAGAAAAATCAACTCTGCCTAATTCCACTTACATCCTCTGTCAACGTCCTCTCCAAGTCTTGATGTAACTCACCTGGCAGCTTCTCCCACTCATCAATCCGCCAACCATCTATATTTCCAGATGTCCATTTTGCCAAACTATCAGCTACCTTATTCCATTCCCTTGGAATATGGGTATAAGACACTAAATCCATCATAGAACTAACCTATAAAATATGTTGCACTATCAAAGACAACTCCCAGCTAACATCTGAACTCTTACTCTCAAGGAGAAGATTCACAAGAACCTGAGAGTCAGATTCGCAAATCACCTTATGCCACCCAAGAGCATATGCCCTCTACAAAGCATAAAGAATAGCCAACCCTTCCATTCTATTAATAGTTTGCATCCCTTTATTGACTAAGAATATAAAAACTACCATTCTAGAAGAGTCCCTACCAATCCCACCTATACCAGTAGGCCCTGGATTTCCCCTAGACGAACCATTACTATTAACTTTTAAAATGTTAGCCGGAGGGGTCATCCATTTCCCTATCCTTTGGACTTTATGTTTTGCCCTTCTACCTCTCCTAGCATAGGTAGAGTCTAGAGAAATTCCTTGTATTCCAAACTTGTCAACCATTACAGCATCATCCCTCTCAAGAGGCATCACCACCTCATTCTTAGTTAAGACTGTGTCCTAAATCATTCCCAAAATTCTAATCCAAACCTGTTGAATCCCCAAAGCTTCTCCCTATAATATTCTCCACTTTTGTTCTAGCCAGACTTGCCATAGAAAAAAGGTAGGTCCGTTATACCAAACATCCTGCAAGAAGGGAGCCAAGGACGGGGGCCTCCCCAGTCTCAACCAAAAATTTGCCAAAGAGGAAGCAAGAGTGCATGGGCATTTCCAAACATCCCACCAGAAATGCCATAGCTGTAGAGTGAAGGAGCATTGGAAGAACAAATGCATAGAGTCTTCCTCCTCACTACTACAAAGGATACATCTCGACGGGCCGAAAAAAACCCTCTTTCGAATATTGTCCCAAGTTAGGCACCTATTCCAAACCAAGGTCCAAGTAAAGTAGTTACATTTTGGCCAAGAAAATTGACTCCAAACTTTCTTCCACCATTGAACCTCCCCTCCCACCAGCTATTGGGAGAGCAACTCCTGATAACTAGAGGAAATAGTATAAACACCCTTGGGATTAGGGGACCAGGCCAACACATCATCACCCATAAGGGCATTACAGTTTCGCCCCAAAAGAATGTACTGGAGCTCAACCCGCTCCACTTCCAAACCAAAAATAGGCCATTCCTCTGGATTCTTCCACCTTTCCTCCACTAGCTAACCCTGAGGGAAAAATGATTTAAAGTCGCACACTCTTGACCAACCAACATCATAGAAACTCTAGGCCAACATGCTCAAATGAGGATACTGAAAAACCAGGTGAGGATACCCATCCCAAGCATCATGCCAGAATTGAGCCTCTGAGCCACTTTTGCAAATCTAATGTAAGCCACCCTTAATGAGTGCAACCCCTTTCTTGAGAGTACTCCAAATCACAGAGCCTTTCCTGCACAAGCTATACCGAGGGATATTATTATGGGGGATCCCTAGAAGGTACTTTAGAGACAAAACTCTAGCCCAAACCTGATCCTATTCCACACACCAACACCAATACAATTTGGTAGCCAAAGCAGTACCAATTAGCACTAACTTTCGTAAACCAAGACCACCAAATTGTTTAGGGCTACAGACAACCTCACATTTGACAAGACTCCACTTGGTTGAAGATAGATTACCAACCCATAAAAAATGTCTTGCTAAGTTGTCCAAATCCCTAACAAAGCTCATCGGCACCACCTAAACCATACTCCTATACAGAGGAAGAGCTTGAACCATAGATTGAATCAGTTGGACCCAACCAGCAAAGGATAGCCAGTGGTGGGTCCAATGAGTAACTTTGGCTCGAAACTTGTCAAGAATGACCTATGATGATTCGTTAGACTACCTACCACCAGAGATAGGAATGCCAAGGTAGAACACAAGAAGACTTCCAATTTGGAATATGAGAATATGAGTGACTCTCCTCTGAATAGAATGTGAAGTGTTAAAGAAAAAAATGGAAGATTTGTCCTTGTTAATCAACTGACCTGAAGCAACAAGATAAACATCCAACACTTTGCGTATATTAGAAGCCTCCTGAATGGTAGCCATGCCCATCAAATCCATATCATCCACAAACTATAGGTGAGATTGCACAAGAAGACCTCCTCCCCATTGACAAACTTGAATAAAGCCCTCTTCAACATTATTTTTTATCAACTGACCCAGACCTTCTGCCAAAAGAAGAAACAAATAAGGAGATAGGGGATCACCCTGTCATAATCCTCGAGAAGCACCAAAGAGATTAGAGTGTTCCCCATTAATCAAGACTGAGAAAGAAGTTGAATTCACACAACTCATAACCCACCAGATCCATTCCTCCTCAAAACCAAAGGCACCCAGAACCCTTTGGAGAAATGACCAATGGACTCTGTCATATGACTTAGCCATATCCAACTTAATGAACATAGCCTTGTCTTTAGAATTGGCCATAGAATGAATAGTCTCAGTTGCCACAACCACCCCATCCAAGATCTGGCACCCTATCACAAAGCCACTCTATTCTTCAGAAATTAACATTGGAAGCCACTTTTTTAACCTGTTAGCTATCAACTTAGATATGATTTTATAAATAACATTGCGAAGAGAGATAGGGTGAAATTGACTTATCTGGTCAGCCCCTTCCCCCTTGAGGATGAGAGCAAGGAAAGCAAAATTTAGAGCCCAAAGCATTTTCTTGTTCCTCTAGGATTCTTGAACAACTGCCAGTAAATATATCTTGATAATATCCCAAAATTCCTGGAAGAACTCAATCGAAAAGCTGTCTGGACCTGGAGCTTTTCCTTTTTTCATCCAGAAAATAGTCCCCTCTAACTCCTCCAAAGAGATGGCACTCATAAGATGCTCTTTCACTTCCAAAGAGACTAAAGAAGGAATACAAGAGAGGACCAGGGCCTCTTCAACCGAGTCCCCCTGTGAAGCCTCCCTAAATAAAGACTCAAAATATTGTACAGCTTTGCTGAAAATATCTTGAGAAGAAGAGAGCATCTCCCCCCTAGCATTCACCAAGGTTGATATGGAGTTACCATGTTGTTTGGCCTTAACTGAATTGAAGAAGAAAGTAGTATTCTTGTCACCCTCTTGAAGCCATTCAATTTGAGCTTTTTGTTTCCAATAGATTTCCTCTCTCAGTTCCCACTCCTCCAAAATTTTCATAGCCCTAGCTTCCTCCCGCAACAAATATTCTGACACCCCATCTTCCCTTAACAACCTAGTAATATCATTCAACTCAGCCTGGGCTGTATATTTTTCTTGGAAAATATTTCCAAAGCAATACCTATTCCATCTTTTAAGCTGATATTTAACATATTGTAGGAGTTTAGCAAAAATATACATTGCTATACTAAAGGCAGGTCTACCATCCTTCCACCACTCAGCTACATAGCCATAAAGAGTTGGGGCCCTCAACCACATAAGTTGGAATTTAAAAGGTGGATTCCAAGGGAGACAGTTGGAGGAGATAACTAAATTAATGGGCCAGTGATCCGATCCTCTCCAATCTAATATCTCAGACCTAGATGACCACAATTCACCCACCCAAAAATAGGATACCATGAAACGATCTAATCATTCAACAATGCAATTGTCTCCTATTCTTCTATTATTCCAGGTGAACTAGCCATTACTAGGCTTGATATCTATGAGATTGAGTGCCAAAATTTTATCTCGAAGAAGCATAGAGGAGGGCTAAGTCTTGCAATAACCCCTCATTTTTCAAAGAGATCTAGAATAGCATTAAAGTCTCCAGCAATAATCCATGGCAAATAAGGAAATAATCCACGAACAAAATGAATATTATTCCATGTAAGGATCTTACCTTGGAGTTCAACAGGGGCATAGACATTGGAGAGAAGAAAAAACTCAGCTGACTCATAGCATAGAGAGACTAGGGAAACAAATGATCTAAAGAATATCCACCACCTAGGTTGGATCTTTCGTGGGTTCCAGAGGCATGCTACCCCCCTTGAAGATCCTTGAGCTCCAATGGACTGACATTGACCATTCTTCCACAATTTAGGAGCTATACTCATCTTACACTCAATAGAAACTTTGGTCTCTTGAAGAAAAAGAACATCAGGAGAATGAATTATAACCATTTCTCGAACAACTTTTTGTCTAGGGCTGTTGTTCAAGCCCCTTGTATTCCACGAAAAAATGATCATTTTTGGGGAGCCCAAAAATTAGAATTGAAGGTCTTGACAGCTCTTGACTCCACCAGATTCTCCCCAATCATCTTAATCTTCTCTATAACCTTCTTATGCCCATTTTTACCACTTTTCTTAGAAACCCCCTTCTTGCCATCCTTCTGAAGAATACCCAAGTGAGGAGAAGAGTTACCACGCTTATCCATATCTGAAACAACACTCCGTGTAGGAAGGGCAGCACCCAATGCTTCTTGTCCCCGATCAACATTTAACCCCAGAGTCACCTGATCCCTTGCCTGCCCATCAGTGATGATAGGCATAGCAAGTTCAACATGTGGAGCAGGAGGAGGGTCAAAAGAGACAATCTCCTGATCGAGCTCCGCAACCAATTGATCCATGCTACTAAATCCTAGAATAACTTCTTGCTGCCCTAGTTCATCTAGGACTTCAAATCTATTAAAGGTATCCTCCTCTTGTCTCTCCATCGAAGTCCTCTTTTGACCTCTATTACGATTGCAAGCCTTGACCTGTACAAAGCACTCAGCATCCTTTTCCTCTCCTGAATTTGGCTTCTTCCCTTTATCAGCACCAAGACTATTATGAGGAGGGGGTGGAGGCTGCTGATCCACTGATTTGGCCTTTGGGTACCTACGCAACAGGTGGCCGTATTCATGAAAAAGTTGGCACCGAAAGGGAAGGGTCTCATAATCGAGTTGCTACACCCAAGAATGTGATCTTGGGCACATTTCAACTTCATCTGGTAGTGGTCTACTCAAATCAAGCTCCACACAAATTTGAGCAAAAGTCATAACCCTCTTACGAAGGGTTTGGGTTGAGGACCCTACCGGTTTCCCCAACATCGAAGCAAGCATATGGAAAATATCCTCCTGACGACACTCTATTGGAAATCTTGGTAGTCGAACCCACACTGGGACCCGATTTGGAAGCTCCTCAGAGGGGTTAAATCTTGCATCCCATGGCTTAACAAATAGCCCAACTTGGTTGTAAAAATAGGGCCTTCCCTCAAATACCCTATTATGATCTACCATGCAGGTGAATGTAACCATGAAGAAGTTGTTTGCAAGCAACGTGACTTCCATTTCACCCTCTGGCTCCCAAATTCTCTGAGCCCAGTTTTCTAAAAATTGGAGGGACACTCTTAAACCCAAAAATTTATAGTAGAGTGAATGTTTTGAATAGTATTCCACATCCTCAACAATCATCTCATAAGGGATTACCAATTTAGGTCTTACTTTGCATCGCTCTAGGCACCCATTAATCTTTGTGATCTGGGAACTGTTAGACGGATTTGATGCAATAACTCCTGAGCTTTGAGAAAAAAGGGAATTATTAAACACCCTCGCCCCTTGATTTGGTGGATGCTTGTCCTCCACTTCATGCAAAATGATGTCAGGTGTAGCCCCTGAAGGCTCACCCCTAGACATTCTTCCATCGGCCTAGAGTGATCACCGTAGGGGACCACTTACCAGGCACCGCACAAACCAACGACCCCACTGCCTGCAAACCGACCTAATAGCAGAGATCTGCCCATGAATATAAGATGTTTCAGACCAGACACCTTCCCCCACGTAAGCTGAAACACCTCCCCCCTCTAGCGCACACATAGAAAGCACTGAAAGGATCTAGGGCATGGCTACCCTAGCTCGATGACCACATGCAAACACCCAGCGTAGACATTCTTCCCCGGAGAGATTTTGTTTTAATTAAATAAGATTTTTTTATTTATTTAAAACAGATTTTTTCTTTTAATTAAATCATAAAATATTATTAATTAAAAGGGAGATTTTAATTAAATAAGATAAGACTAATTAATTAAAAGAGAGATTTTCTTTTAATTAAATGAGATTATTTTATTTATTTAAAAGGGATATTTTCTTTTAATTAAATAAGACTATTGATGAAATGATCAAACCTTAGAAAATATTGAAATAATTAAATTAATTGCAATTTTGTCAAGGAAAATGATTTAAATTGATTCAATAAAATATTGTGATGCATTTATTTTGCAAATTGATAAATTGATTCAAAAATTGATAAATTCAAAAATTGGGGCCCATAGTCAAGGCAACCATTTTAGGGTGCATACATTTGCCCCTCTTTCACTAATGTGTGATCATTTTGTGAAGATATGTAGTAAAACAATGCAGTTGAAGTGTGAGGTCAATTTTGGGTCACAAAATAACACAAATTTATGGTCAACTTAGAAACACATCGAGGAAAAGAATAAAATTTATTATATCAATTTCATCTTGACAAAGGCAAGGTTGTCCCAAGTAATACAAAGATTGATAAAGTTTAAGCAAGGATTGAAGTTCAATACGTATTGCCCCCTCATGATTGAAATTGAAATGAAATAGAGGAGAAAGAAAAAATTGACAAATTTGATCAAATTGAAATAAAGATAAGGTTCTTGATGTAGGATGAAAAATATAAGGATCATAGAACCAAGGTAGATCATCAAGCATGAAAGATTATGCCCCAAATTTGAATTAGAATAAAAGAAATGGGGTGAAAGAAAATGGAAGATAGAAGTTTGGAAGAGGTGGAAAGAAATGGAAAGTAGAAAGAGAATTTGCCTCAAGAAAGATAATGCCTCAAAATTAATCAACTATTTAAGATATAAAATTTTGATTGAGATCATGAAATAAGAAAAGAAAATGAAGATCAAGACATGACCATAGTTGATTAAAAGTCCACAAGAAAGATGAAGGAAAACTCTCTCAAACTCATAATCCAACCTAAAAATGCCAATTAACATTAAGTCTAACAATGAAAGCAACATAAAAATGGAAAGTTGTATTTTCAATAGAGAAAATATAACATAGGATTTTGTGTTTACCATTCATTAGAGAATGTTAAGGAACTTATTTTCATCATTGGGTCATTATTAATGGACATCAAAAAATCACACAATCATCACTAGTCACAAGTGTAACTATGAAGGTATGAATGTGATTTATATCGAATTAGAATGTTCAAAGTTTCTAACATAAGAATCAAAGACATAAAGGTCAAGATGAATCTGATGTTAGATTACCAAATTTAATGTAGCAAAAGCATGCTTGTGTCAAGGCATAATTGTTGGGATGACCATAAGAATGGTTGTGCAAAAATAGTTAAGGATGATGCCTCAAATATCCTAAGTGTTTCAAGGGGACAATAAGAGATACTCTAGAGTTTCAAGACCACACCCACAAGTAGAAAGAAAATAAAAAGCATGCCCCGTGCCCAAGTTCTCTAGCTATGCATACCAAAGAGACTTATTAGACAAGGACAATCAACAGAAATTAATAATAGTCAGAACACAAAGAAAGGATCATGACATAGCTCAAGCATTAAGTGTTTGTGTTTAAAAATCTATGTAGGAACTAACTAATATTGAGTTTCGAGGATAAGGATCAAATTCTTGCAAGTGGATAAGATCACATGATAAAACTAGGTAAGACCAAACCAATAAGTGTTTAAAAACACTCAATGTTAGGGGTTGTATTGAAAAATACAATTGAGGTGGTGTTTAAAAACACCATTTCTAAGATTTCCTAAAGACTAATGCATCCAAATGACCAAAGTTAACATAGTTATGCTCCCTAGACAAAGACAAAGACCCATTCCAAACCAAGGAAACAAGGACAAGGAATGATGGAGAAAGGCTAAGTGTTGAGGACACACACTAAGAAACAATGGTGCAAAGAACTCAAGTAGCACTCGTTTCTAGGTTCTCACCACTTGGATCTTATTGCAATTTTAAAAAAATTTCGTGATTTAATTTTTATTTTTTTTAATTTTCTCATTTTTTTTTTTTTCCGGGATATATAATATTTTTGGAGATACATCAAAGTTCCTATTGCTAGGTTTTCACTAAGATTATCATTCTTGGGGACATTTTTCAATTTTTAGCATTTTAAACAATATATCATTTTTTTTTGGATTTTTCAAATATGCTTTTTTTTTTTGGAATTTTTCAAGATCAATCAATATATACAAAGGATCCCCTAGATAGAATGGGCATGGAACTCTGAAGAGAGATAGCACCATGTATTCCTAACATCTAGCAAGGTGGAAGAGATGGAAGAGAAGAGAATGAAGGGGAATGACAAGAAGAAATCCTCAAGGGAAAACTCATCAAGAGTACCCAAGCTTCGGAAAAAATTTCATGTAAAGCACATTTGGACAAGAGAGATTAACAAGCTGGTGGAAGAGATGGAAGAGAAGAGAATGAAGGGGAATGAAAAGAAGAAATCCTCAAGGGAAAACTCATCAAGAGTACCCAAGCTTTGGAAAAAATTTCATGTAAAGCACATTTGGACAAGAAATGAAAGGCCAACATAGGGTAATTCATGAAATCGTAATGCAAAATCAAGGAAGGATGTAGTCCAAAGGAGTAGACATGTCAAGAGGCTTCATAGCATTGTGTTATAATCTTTTATTATTACATCAAAGACCAAATATAAAAAGGACAGTGAAAGGATAGAATGAATGGAGGAAAAAAGATATGAAGGATAAACATGAAAGCAAGATAATCACAAGATAGCTCACAAAATAGCCAAATGTTCATGTATATGTTAACATTGTCAAGATCAAAGTGAGACAACAAAATGGATGAAAGATGTAGAAGAAGTATGCATGATGCCTAATTGCCAGGTTTTCATCATGGTACTTATCCTAGGCACCACAAGAGAGTGGTTTTTACCATAGGATGAATTTATTTCACTTTAATTTTTTGACAAAGGTGCTTGTTCATAGGTTTTCACCAAAGCATACTTTCCATTTATTCATTTTTGTCTCTCTCTCTTTTTTTCTTTTTCTTTTTTTTTTGAGTTTTTTGGAATAAGGCAAGATTTTTAGATAATGATCCTTGAAAGGATAAACCATGATATGTCAAGGATTCAAAATGATATGCTCAAAGATGTTGATAGGGAAAGGAAGATGGAAGAGTAAAATGGAGATTAAGGTTTTATGTAAAGTGAGTGAGGTAGATAGGAGGAAAAGGAAAATGAGGAAAAAGGATAGAAGGTAGAAGA
The DNA here is from genome assembly GCA_028749045.1 of Cupressus sempervirens. Taxonomy (NCBI): domain Eukaryota; kingdom Viridiplantae; phylum Streptophyta; class Pinopsida; order Cupressales; family Cupressaceae; genus Cupressus; species Cupressus sempervirens. The sequence continues at coordinate 948,192,670 of CM053787.1, read as the reverse complement.
ATAGTGAATGGAAGGATTTTGAAAGGGTAGATGAAAAGGAAGGAAAGATCAACATCAACACACACCTTTTGAGGGTGGAAAGAGGATGGAGGAAATGTAAATGAAGGAATATGTGAAGGAATATGGTGAATGGATAAAAGTGGTTGTGATTTAGGTACATGGAATGGAAGAAGATGAAGTGTAAGTCTTTGGAAGCTTGAATGTAAACTTCACTTCTTGCTCAACATTAGACTCATACAAGAGAGACTTTGGAATCCAGATAGTTGTAGGCTTTTAATTTTTTTGTGATGATTTAGAGACACTATCTTCAATAATAGATTTTGTAACCCGTACTTGTTTTGTAATTTTCTTCCTAGATATCTCTTTTGAATTTTTTCCCCTATGTCAATTAGAGGAGACATGGTTATCTTCTTTCTTAGATGGATTCTTATATTTATTCTTTTTCTTGTATTAAGCATTCAAGTTACCTCCAAAAGAATTGGGAATATTAGAAGAAGGAGGATATGACTGGTTTAGATGGGTGGGTGGATGAATAGGATTCAAGGATATGCATTTGCTTCGTTATTGTGGAAAGATAGGAGATGGAGGGATGTAAGGACCCAAGATGGATTACTAAATAGGAGAGTTAGGAGGGGGAAATGAAGGGACATAAGGACCCATGATGGAAGGAAGAAATGAAGCCCTTGGTATTAGTGGAGGAAGTCCAAGGATGGAAGTGGAAGATGAGAAGGGATAATCAGTAAGTCTGTCAACATCTATATGATAACTATGGACATTAGAATCTTTAGAGCTAGCATTAGGATTTTCAATAGGATCATGAGCATCTTGAATAGGAGAAAAGTATTTGATAGGATATTTTGGAGCTTGAAAATACTTAGGAAGAGTATAAAGTGGAAGGAAACATGGAGTGGTAGAACAAGAAGATGGAATACTTTGATCTTGACAAGTTTCTTTGAATACAATTTTCAATAAACTCAAGGGAAATAGTCAGAGTAGTGGCTTCATCATACTTATGAGGTGGATAAGACATAGGGTATGGAAGAGTGACATCTCAAATGACATGAAGGGATGCTTGATCTTGATCTTTCTTGAAATTTTTATTTTAATCTTTTTGAGAGTCCTCTTGACATGGAGCTACTTCTAAGGAAAAAGAATAATATGAGATTTGCATGATAGTATCTTGAGGAGATAGTGAATGACTAGTTGAAGTAGGAATTATAGTGTATGAAGGCTTAGGCTCTTTAGGTTTAGCATTATTGAAAGTATTTGCAGCCAAGTAAAGATTATCTTGAGTTTCTTTAAGAGGTATTCCTTGAGGATAACTATAGAGAACTGCATGAAAAGCATTAGGACCTTTGTTTGATGAATGAATGTTGTATAGATTTGAATTTTTGGGAGATGCATAAATATTGTAAGAATTGGAGTTATCAAGAAAACCATCACTTTTCATAGGTTCATCAACATGATCTTGCTCAAGAGAATCATCCTCATCATATAAGTCTTTAGGAGTTTCAACATCACTGATTCAATCATCAATAAGATCTTGAATTATATATTTCAACATAATACAATCTTCAGATTTATGACCTTTATTTCTATGGTAGCCACAATAGTGATCATCTCTCCACCATGGAGGTTTCACCTTAGGTTCATAAGGTCTAGATTTTTATGGTAAAGTAATGATCTTGTTTGTAACTAAGGTCTCAAGCACCATGTCATATGAAAATCCAAAAGGAGTAAAATTTCTCTCTAAAGTATGTTAACCATTTTTGTCATTCTCATCTTGGTCAAAGATAGGTCTATCATGAAATATTGGCATATGCTCAAAGGATTCATTACTCACTTTATATCTCAAGAGGTCTTTGGATCTAGAAGAAGAGAATTGATATCTTGAAGTAGAAGATGTAGACATTAAAGATAATGAATAAAATTTATGTAAAGGTCTTATAGAAAATTCATGTGAGGATGACATCATTTTCTCTAACAATTTCTCCATTTCTATCATACGTCTAGGGAGACTAGCATATAATTCTTGAAAAATTTTAATGACAGAGGAGAGCTCATAATCATCTAGACTTGACTAAGTTTTGGTAGTATAAGGTTTAAATCATATAGTGGTACAAGCTGATAGGATGACCCTAAGAAATGTTGGTACCAAACTAGGATAGAAAAAACACTCACTTGTCCAAAAGAGAGATGATAAGATAGATTTTTTGCAATAGACATAAATGAACACTATCACATATGTGCCCACTACTTTGGATAAATACCCTAACATTTATGGATTAGGAGGATGATTTATCCAAATTATAATTAATTGAAATTGAATTTAAATGGAAGTGAATGGATAAGAGATTACTTCAACTCCCTAACCATGTTATCAAAGAATTCGAAGGTTTATCTTCTCAACAAGAATAGTTTCTAACTCACCATCTCCAAGCAAGGTCACTTGTAAAATCAAAGTTTACTAATTCAAGAGGTCAAAACACGACAATTCAAAGTGAAAACAAGATTCCAATATTGTGGCAAGTGGCCTAGTCTAACCAAGATCAACCAAGGAGGAGTGGAAATGATAGTATAACAAATCAAGAGATGTTTCAACTCGGGAACTCAATTTTTTTCTTAACTTTAACTGACCAACTAGACACATTAATATATTTGTATCATAAATCATGTTGATCTCATATTGGTTTTGACAAGTGAGTGTCAACACTTAAACCATTTACTTAGTTCATGTCAAATTAGTAATACATGTCGAGAACAACATGTAAATATTAGACTATGTTGAGTAGAAATGAGTGCTCAGTGACTCATGTGATAAGTCACTCATGTGTTGAGTCACTCAAGTGCCAAGCAGATAGACCATGCCAAGTGATTTAGGAGCCAAGTAAACAGTAAATATAGAGTAGTGCCGATGCCTAGTTAGAAGTAGAAATATAGTACATGTCGAGCATCAGTAACTTCATATGTTGAGCAACACATTTTTGACATATTTGTTTATAATGGCACAAATAACCATGTAAACCATTTTTATGCCAACTTAAGTATAGATTATGATCTTTTGGAGATAAGGATGAATCTATATTTTGACTTTCTATGTAATTGCATGTAGCCAATCAGAAAATGGGAAGGTTTAAGTGGAAAAATGGATGAATGTTAGTCATTTATTCATGCCTAACCCTCAACCACCAGAGTCTTCTTAAGGAGGATTAATTCCTAAATAAAAATGAGTAGAGAAGAGAAGTCAAAGAGTTAATTGGAGTAGTCAACAAGATAGTTTATAGATCATTCAAGGTGACTTAGAAGTAAGAGTAAATTACAAAATTAGTTAGAGGAGAATAGAGGATAGAGAAGGATATAAGGTAAAAACACAAACCTACATCACCCTTTTATAAAGGAAAAGGCTAACAAAAGTATTCCTATTCACCTTCAATGATAGAAAATGGTATTATTATTTTTAATTTGAAAATGAAATAAACTAATAAAATCTGTAAAAATGGATAAATTTTAGGATTATAATTTTTAATAATTATTTGGAATAAGAATCAATATATTTTCCTAATTTTTATAATTTTTTTTTATCTATTGAAAAATGCTGAAAATTAGGGGTCTAGTTTCCACCAAAAAAATTTATGTAAATAAACTTATTTCCCTTTGATCTTAGACTATGTTATAGATAACATATGTAGCTACAACAATGAAAAATAAAAATCAGCTTCAAACCTACATTTTTCTCTTTTATAATAATTCAAATTTCAACTCACTTGAAATTGATAGTTTTCGTCTCCCACCACATTTTTCAAAACATATCTATTCTAACTAGGAAAAAAATTATACATTCTAGAAGAGGACTCTCTCCTCTAGAATGTCATATAATTTTTAGTTTTTTTATATGATTTAATATTTTTTTCTTTCTCAAAATTGACATCTTTTCAATTGTTAAAGTACATGCTTTTTTAATTTTATAAATTATAATATACTATATCTTGTTAAAACACTATCAAATCTATATGAGAATATTATTGAATCTGAGCTCTATAAAATGATGTTTATATGTTATTAAAAAAATATAATAAAAAAAATTAAACATTATTGAAACGTGACTTTTCTAAAATCATTTTTTTTTTTAGTAATTGGATACAAACTAGTATAAAACATGCATTTAATAGACATTTTCAATTGGAAATGTGTGAGACCATATGTAACTTAGCTAGAATGAATTTATCTAGATCATCTGTTTGAAATAAAATTGATTTTTAGATATAAATACGCAAATTTAGTCATGCTAATAACTTAGCCTAAAAGTGACGTAGCTTTGAACTTTTACCCTATACCATTGATATATTAGATTGTGAAGGATCAAATGGACATTGTGTAGAGGTGATTTTTTATTGGGCAAGCAAGTGAAAATCATAGGATCTATGTTGACATTCTAATAGGTGATTTTAGTTAAATCTCTTCATAGAGTAGTCCTAACAGGCTGTATGAAATCTTTTAACAGGGTGCTTACTTAATTATAAGTTGAAGTCCTCTAACCAAGCACACTTCTAATATGGTGTTAAAATCCTCTAAAAAGGTGAGACCTAACAATCTTTGTAAGCCTTTAATAGGGCAAGCCTTTTAGAGGGTAGACCATGATTCATGGTTAAACCATTGTAACCTTAATTGGATACACTTTATTGCTATAGTAGTGAAGATTAGTGGGTGTCATTTCCACCCCAATTTTACCTTCTCACTTGGAGGGTTTCTAGGTGATTATATCTAGTGTTATGTGTGTGAATTCTTACATGTTTTAGATGGATTTTCTTTACATTTTATTTCAGCTTTCTTAATGCATGCGATGAATGAATGGTGAAAGTTTTATAAGTTTAAACTATTAATTCACCCCCCTAGAAGTTCACCTTCCCTATTTGTAATTCCAAGAATTGGTATTAAATCTTAGTTCTTAGAAGTAAAATGTTTGCAGCATTGAGGGAAATATCCTGAAATAGAGGTCTACAAATTGGGAATGATTGTTGAGAATCAAGGAATTGAGATACAATCCACTTATGGTGGATGTGTGCTTAGTTGTTGAGCTTATCTCTTCACTAAATCTTAGACATGCTAGAAGCATTCTAGAGGCCTTTATATATAGGTACTCTTAGTGTGTATGTATAACACATCAATTCAATTTCATATTGTTATTTTGATCATACTTTGTTGGTCCATTTTGTGTTAGTGCTTGAGCTTCTTGGTCTTGACTGATTTTTTCCTAAGGCAAATTCTTAGAGAAGATCCTATTTGGTTCTATTGACTTCTCTTGTAGTTTTCTAGCTAGAACTCTTTTGTGTTCTTCAAGCATGGCCTTGGCTTCCATAGCTTTCTTCTTTTGTTTAGTTACTTCACACAACATCATGGCTTGAGATTCTTGCTCTAGCTTGAGATTTCTAATTTCCTCATCTTGTACTCTATTATTTTCCATTGGTAGTGCTCATGGTGGTAGTATACATCATGATCCACATACTAACCACTCTTTTTCTATAGAGGGACATATACATAGTAGTATAGATCCTTTAGCTAGTGTAGGGCATGGTTAGAGTTCAAATGCAGGCCTTCATTATGTTGACTTCAGCTTGTCAACCATAGGATGGATGGACTTGTTGACACGTGATGATTCTACTTCTATGTCATCTCTTCTAGTCATTTCACTTGGATTGTCATTATTAGGACATATGCAAGCCACCAGTCGGGCTAGCATAGATCCAATGATGGAGCTGGATGAGGCCTAGCAAAATTTAGATAAATTGGTTGACATGATCAATGTTAGTTAGTTTGAGTATTATCAGATGCTAGGTAAATCTATAGTTTTTTACATTCATGTTAAAATTTCAATTTCAAGCATTTGTTCAAGTAATAACTTATGAAAATGTACATGTTTTAATATGATTTTTTGCACATGTATATCTGTATTATAAAGGGGCATTCCTAAGGGTTGACTTTGGTTTCAATCAAAACTAGAGCTAGTCACCTCAAACCACATGGTAAAGGGTTTCTAGTTTTGATCAAAACTAAAAACTTACTTTCTATCCAAGCTAATTAGATTATGGTTTTTTTTAAGTGGGAGAAATTTTACTATGATTTCATGGCTTTTAGGATCCATTACAAGGTTCAAATAGAGCACTAAAGTCATATATTTTTACATGATAGTAGTACTTTGAATGAGCTTTCTAATGACCATGAATTTGCTACATTTTAAATTGTTTAGATATACATTTTTTCACATGAATTGAATAGAGCTTTGTTATAAAAGAATAAACACATATATTGGATGCTCATGTAAAAATTAATAACTAAGAGATTAAAAAAAATTGAAAAATAACTACGGTCTTCCTATTTGAGTCCTCTTTCAATTAAATAAAATGAAATTGGGTAAAGATATAATAAGTTACATGTGTGAAAAGCCATGTATGTCCAAATTTGTGTAGGTCAATTTTAAACTTTGATAAAACATGATATACTAAGGAAAAAGATATCAGATCACCTCCATGGTTTTGGTCTAGATGTTAACAAACTAGATTTGAAAGAATCACATTGATATCTATTATAGAAAAAAAAGTTATGTTGTCAAAAACAATGTCATTGTTCAAAAAATAGGTTTTCGATAGCATACCAATATTCGTGGGAGAAAAAAATAATACAGTCAAATCAATTTAAAAAAATTTAAAATATGTCTAGATTCTACATAGAAAATCCTAAAAGACTCTAATTTACTTCAACTTCAAATTCCTAATGGTTAAATGGCAATTTGAATCTAAAAGAAAAAGTTTTCTTGAAAATTCATAGTTCAACATTAGTTTAGGGAAAAAAATGTGTAACCCAATATTGTGGATTCACCTGATGTTGAAGTTGTAGAATGAAAAACTATGCAATGACCTAAAAAGAGAAAAAGAAATTTCTAAAAGCTTCAACAAGCCAAATGAAGACATCAAGTACTTTGAGAAATTATTGAGATCCCCTAGATCTAACAATGATACATCAGGATTGGGCTACATAAGCACTGAAGAAGAAGAATCAGCCAAAGTTGTAGAAGAAAGGAATATCAAGGTAATAAATCCAAACCTATTTTTCATAATTGTGGGAAGAAAGGACATACTACTAATGTGTGCAAAAGCAATTTTATAAATCAAAATGTCAAGCCTAATAACATGACTCATTTTCATAAGTGTGACAAGCAAGGACATCAGATACATGAATGTAGAACTAGGACCATGCATATAGAAAGATTTGAAGGATATTGCTACAATTGTTAGAAGTATGGAGATAGAGATTTTGAATGTAGATCCAAGACTATGTGGTCATCAAACAAGCCAAAGGTAAAAACTATGGCAACTCCTACAATTAGGATTATAATACAAGATATAACTATCATTATTGCCAAGAATATGGACATGTTCCTGAGAATTGTACTAGGACATAATTTTGTGGTAACAACAAAAGTTGGTTAAGTAAAACTACATGTTTCAGCTGTTAGAGGAGAGGTCACATTAGTAGACATTCTCCAACAAAGTCAAAAGCACCAAGTTGTGAAGCAGACAAAGGCAAAGGCAAGGTAGATGTTGAACATGTTAGAGATGAGATGAATAAGACATGTAAAAAGAAATATGTTTGCAGCACATCAAATGAAGTAGGGATCACTTTACCTAATAGGTCAAATGGTCACACCTCATCAAACTAAGAAAACAAGAGGTATGCGAGACTCATATTCAAGTGTTATATCATGCATTAGTTCCAAAGGAGATAGTACTGTAAGGACTACATTAGCATGAATAAAGTGTTGGATACAATTGTTTAATTATGTGTTGTCTTTGATGTTACACAAATTTCATATCAAATGATAGTTAGTGCATACCGAGATCACTTGGTTAGTAAGATAGTTTTCCTTGTCTACCTAGCATTCTAAGTTTACTCTATGCAAAATCAGTGTCAACCGAACTCACATGGGCATCAAAGGAATTATGCAGAAAAGAGTGTTAACCAAGATTTCTATTTTAGTGAAAGAAAGTTGAATGAAGTTAGTGCTAACTAAGTTCACTTGGTTACCAAAGGATTTTCACAAGTTTTTAGTGTTAACCGAGCCTCTATTCCTTAACATAGGAAATAATCTTAGAACTAGTTTTTACTGAGCAGGGTTGACCAATGAAGGATTTTATTATTTTAGCATATGAAGCTTAATTATTTTAAGTATTGGTTCTAGCCAACTATGGTAATGAATATTGGTCATTCTATTTTGTATTTGAGCCAACTTGATAATCTAGATGATATAAGTTTAAGGTCATGCTGAGATTTCAAATGTGTGTGCAAGTGTGTTGATTCAATTGAAAAGAATAAGAGAGGAAGTGAACTTGAAGGATAAGTAGGTATCCTTGTGGAGTAGAAAAGTAACATTCAATTAGGAAGGATCAAGTATAAGTAGAATAGAGATCTGGATTCAACAATATAGTTGTATCATAATCAATTCATTTCATTGTTACTCTCTAACCATTGTAGCAGTGATCCAAAATTACTTTACATAGTTGGTTTAACAATCATTTGTAAATCCTCTAACAAGGTGACAATTTCATTGAATTGTTATAAGACATCTTAGAAGGAAACTCCTAACAAGGTAATGAAATCTTCTAACAAGGTCACCCTTAACAGTGTGTTTTGTAACCTTTAACTAGGTTGGCCCCTAATGGGGCTCACTTTAAAAGAGTGAAAAATAGTAACTAGTTACATTGGTGGTTTTTCCCATATTGGGTTTCCACATTAAATCCTAGTGTCTCATGTGTTCATTTATTTTCTCTTATGAAAATTAAGCTTAAGTAATTACTGATAATATCTTAAGGATAACTGATTACCGAGTTACAACAATTTATGTTTGTTTACCTAGCATTAGTAGTAATCAGTTTTATCGTTTTGAATTTTAAGTTGACATCTAAAGGATTCAAGATTTATTTTAGTCACTCACCCTCTTAGTTACTCCTCTTATATTTCCAACAATTGGTATCACCATTGTCATACAAGAGAGAGAGATTCCAAAGCTAAACAGAGATAACTTTTTAGCATGGCAGGGACTTATGAGGCTTCATTTGGCTACCATTAGTGATTCAAGTTGCAAATACCTTGATGAAGAATACAAAACTCCTATTGGTACATTATTTTTAGAGATGTTTCTAAGGAAACATCATGATGATTGACATTGCATTTTCTCTTAGCTATGATGACTTTGATGAGATCAAAGACTATAACATTGCTTTTGATATGTGGAAAAAGCTGAAGGATATCTATGGTGGTGATGAAAATGTAAGGAGAGACAAAGAAAACATCCTTAGAGGACAATTTCATCAAATGAGAATGAGAGAAGATGAAAATGTTGCTAAATATGTATAAAGAATCAAAGCCAGTGTCAGTGCAATTAAAGCATCTAGAGGAGAAATCAAAGAAGAAACTATTGTGAGTAAAATTTTGAGAACTTTGCTTCCCATATATGCAATTAGGGTATTTATTATTCAATAAAAGAGATTTGATTCAAATAGAAAGTTAGGCTTGGATTCCCTAGTAGGAAGATTGATATCTTTTAAGCTAGACAACTTTGATAACCATGTTCTAGCTCCCAAAAGTATTGAGTCTACATTTGAAGCCAAACTTTCACTCAAAGAAAAAGGCAAGAAAATAAAGGACAATCAATCAAAAAGTGAAGAAGAAACCAAGGAAATTTTTGATAGTGATCTTGAAGTTGTTGAAGCTTTACTTGCAAAAAAATATTCTAGGAGTAGAGGAAATACAAAGGTAAAGTTCCTCTAATCTATTTTTTATGTGAAAAAATTTGTCATATTACTACCAGGTGTCTAAACAAAGATACCAAGGATGAGAAGAAGAGCCACAAGTATAAAGGAAAGAAAAAATTCAAAGGTCATAAACCCTAAAAAGACAAAGGTAAGAAAACTTATTTTATGGTTAAATATTCTGATAACATTGAAGATGAAATAGTATACATTGTTGTAAAGGATGAGTCTGATGATGAAGGAGATAAGATGGCACTTATCTCTCATGTTAGTAAAAATGATACATGGATCATAGATAGGGGATGTTCACACCATATAACTGGAGACAAAAAAAAAATTGAACATTTTAAACACAATGATGGAGGTAGTGTAAGGTTTGGAAACAATGAACCTTGTTTCATAAAAGGAAAAGGTTGTATCTCATTAATCAATGAACTTATATGTGATAATGCTTATTAGGTTGAAGGTCTAAACAATAATCTACTTAGTGTTGCATAGCTAATCAATATTGGATTCAAGGTAGAATTCATGCATGGCAATGCAAGACTATTGGATGAAAAAGAGAAACTGATTTGATCAAGCAACAAAAGGTAACCTATTTTATCATGATCTTGGTGATTACTCAAGTCTCATTACTCAAGTAGAAGAAAGTTGGTTATGACACAGAAGACTATGTCATGTAAACTTTGATAACATGGTCAAGATTAGCAAACTTAGAAAAGGAAGAGGTATCCCTACTTTGAAGAAACCAGATGTTAGTTTATGCAAGAACTACCAAATTGGAAAAATGGGAAAGACTAGTTTTAAGAGCAAAAACTATCAATTTGAAGATGTGTTGGAAATTGTGTATACTAACTTATGTGGACCTATTGGAACAGAAAGTTATAGTGGAGAAAAATTCTTTATTATTTTTTTGATGACTACTTTAGAATGATGAATGCTATGTATCTAAAAGAAAAATTAGAAGCATTTGAGAAATTCAAATGGTATCTAGCAAGAGTAGAAAAGGAAACTAGAAAAATATTCAAATGCTTAAGATTAGACAGAGGTGGTGAATTTATCTCCAATGAATTCAACAATTTCTGTATTGAAAGAGGAATCAAAAGATAAGTATCATCCCCTGGTACTCCCAAGAAGAATGGAATAGCTAAAAGAAGAAATAGATCCATCACGGATTGTGCAAGGTCCATAATGATCGAAAAGAACATTGCTATCAAATACTAGAAGGAAGCTATCAACATTGCAGTTCATACTTTGAATTGAGTGTAGTTGAAGAAGGACTCAACTCCATATGAACTATGGTATGGCTACAAACCCAATGTAAGTTACCTAAAAAATTTTGGTAGTAAACTTTATATCTTGAAAGAATCTAGAAAAGGCAAGTTTGATGTAAAAGGTGATGAAGGTATATTTCTAGGATATTCCTGCATAAGTAAAGCATATGAATGTTTGAATTTATCTACTCACAAGATCATAGAAAGTGCACATGTGAGAATTGATGAATTTGCATAAAAGATTGAAGAAGAAAGAAAAAAGGAACAAGAAGATTACAAGAAATTTGTTTACTTCGAACCTGATACATTGCCAGGCATATCTTACAATAAGGAGACTTCACCTCTCGAGCCCTCCATAGTTACCCAGCTACAAGAAGTGTAAATCGAGTCACAGGGACCCGAGTCACATTCTGGGTCTATCAAGTAATGCCTATCGAGTCTAAAGGACCTAAGCCACAGACTGAGCAAAATGACCCTGCAGTTGAAATCCAAAATGAAGATAGTGTTATTCATTCAAAAGGACAAAAACCTATATTGGCTAAGTATGTCAAAAGGCATCATACACCTAATCAAATTATTGGAGATAAATCCAATGGAACTATGACAAAATGAAAACTAAAAGGTACATGTTTACTTCCTAAATTTGAACCTAGAAATATTAAAGATGCACTAGAAAATGAAAGTTGGATTGAGGCTATGAAAGAAAAAATAGAAAAATTAGAAAAGACCAAAACTTGGACTCTTGTACCTAGGCCTAGAAATAAAAGTGTAATTGGTATGAAATGGGTATTCAGAAATAAGCTAAATGAAGATGGAAAAGTGTCAAGAAACAAAACAAGACCAGTATTTAAGGATAGTCTCAAGAAGAAGGTATTGATTATGGTGAGACTTTTGCCCCCATTGCAAGATTGGAAGGTCTTAGGACCTTACTTGCATATTTAGCACATAGATGATTCAAAGTATATTATATGGATGTTAAATTTGCATTCTTGAATGGAGTTCTTGATGAAGAAGTCTACATTGAAGAACCAAAAGGTTTTGTTGATCTTGACAAACGAGACATGGTCTACAAATTACACAAAGCACTGTATGTTCTCAAACAAGCTCCTAGAGCCTGGTATGAAATATTACATAACTATCTGATACAAATTGGTTTTCAAAGAACAAATGATAACAATAGTCTATATATCAAGGAAGGACCAGATAAGAAGATTGTGTTGGAAAAAATATTTGTGGATGATACTCTATTTACATGAAATGATTACATATGCAAAGCATTTTTAGAATAAATGAATAAAGAGTTTGAGATGTCCATGTTTGGTGAGATAAAATTCTTTGTTAGATTGCATATACAATAGAACAAAAATGGTATCTATATCACTCAATCTAAACATGTCAAAGAAATACTCAACAAGTTTGGAATGGAAGATTCAAAACTAGTTGGTAGCCCTGCGTGTACTAGACTTAAGCTTACCAAAGATGATGACTCCAAAGAACTAGATCAAACCTTGTATAGATCAATGATTGGGAAATTACAATCTGTAGCTCACACAAGGCCTGATATTGCCTTAGCAGTTGGAATAGTGGCAAGATTCTTAGAAAAACTCAAAGAAAACTACATGATGGCAATCAAAAGAATCCTAAGATATTTGAAAGGTACTAAGGACTATGGGTTATGGTACAAACTTGGAGGAAATCTAGACCTAAAAATATTTACTGATGATGATTGGGCAAGAATTCTTGATGATAGAAAAAGAACTAGTGGTGGAGCTTTCTTTCTTGGTAAAAGGTTGCTATCTTGGACAAGCAAGAAGCAAAACTACACATCTCAATCCAGAATAGAAGTAGAATATGTGATAGTAGTAGTAAATAGTTCTAACATTGTTTAGATCAAATAATTACTAGAAGGAATGAAGGTTGAAATCAAAGAGCTAATAGTCATGTATTGCAATAACACCAGCACAATTAACATATCAAAGACCCCAGTGATGCATTATAAAAAAAAGCACATTGTTATAAAATATCACTTTGTTAGAGAACTAGTATAGGAAAAAGAAATTAGATTGGAAGATGTGACTACAAAAGAGCAGATTGCAAACATATTCACCAAGCCATTACCTAAGGATGCATTCTTCTATCTAAGTGGTAAGCTAGGGGTCATTTTTTGGAAATATAGATAGAGAAACTCGAGGGGGGAGGGTGGGGGGGTGAATTAGTTACCACAAAAACATATCCACAGATCCCTTAGATAAAACTAATTATTGTTGTCACTAGATAAACATATAGAAATTGTTGTAACTTGGTAAATGCGTTGTATGTTATACTTTAATAGATCTTAAACATTCACAATGATTAACATGCAAGCATAGAAGAAATAACATGAACACATGAGACACCAAATTTAACGTGGAAACCCAATATGGGAAAAACCACCAAGTAACTAGGTATTGATTTTCACTCTTCTGAAGTGAGCCCTATTAGGAGCCAACCTGGTTAAAGGTTACAAAACACATTGTTAGGTGTGACCTTGTTAGAGGATTTAATCAATCTATTAGGAGTGGCCTTGCAAGAGGTGTTTAGAAAAATTCAATGGAATTGTCACCTTGTTAGAGGATTTACAACTAGTTGTTAAACCAACTCAGTTAAGAGATTTTGGAATCACTACTACAATGGTAAAAAAGTAACAATGAAATGACCTAAATGAGATGCAACTAAATTTTTTTGATTATAGAATTCTATTCTACTTCATGCTAGATCCTTCCTAATCAAATATTACTTTGCTACTCCTCTAGGATATATGACCATCCTTCAAATTCTCTCAAACTTGCCTTCTCATTCAATCAAAACATTTGCATACTCACTCATATGCAATAGAATCTCAACTTGACCTTTTATTTATACCTTACAAAGTATCAAGTCAGCTCAATTACAACCTTCAATGACCAAAAAACATTACCACAATCAGATGGAATTGATACTTCAAATAATTAAACTTCATTTCTCAAATCAACAAAACCCTTCATTGCTCGACCTTGCTTGGTAAACACTAATCCTGAAATGATTTCCTATGTTGACCAACAGAAGCTTGGTTAACACTGTAAACATACAAAATCCTTTGTCAACCAAGTGAGCTCGGTGAACACTGACTTTGACCAACTTTCCTTCATTAAACATGGGAATTCAGTTAATACTACTTTTTGCCATATTTTCCATTGACACTCAAGTGAGCTCAGTAGACACTATCTTCATAGAGTTATCTCTAGGAGTGCTTGGTAGAAAAGGAAAATTTCCTTACTGACCAAGTGAGCAAGGTAAGAACTGACTGCCAACTGATATGACATTTGTGTAACATCAAAGACAAAACATAATTAGACAATTTTATCCAATAATCTCCCTCTTTGGCATTAATGGCAACATAACATGTCATAGCACAATGAAATTTGAAAGCAAGTCTTTCTCTGATGAAATGTTTTCTCCCTCTTAGATTTTATATCAAAAACTTCTCCAATGTGGTAATCTTCCTATGTGAAGAAATTACATGGCTTCTTCTCCAAACAAGTTTTAGAAAGACATTAAACTCTCCCTCAAACAAATTTTAGAAAGATATGATAGTAAAATCTCTGTCTTCGACAACACATGCCAAGGACAAAACATACCAAATGAGTATCAATGTACCTTGAATACTAATTCATATGCAATGATCTCTTGACTATGCTATATCAACTAATATATCTTCAACTTGGTTCTTATTGATGCATCACTAAAACTTTATTTTAGTGAGCTTCAGATAGGGGAATGACCCCTAACCTACCTCTTAGATACAAAAATGCATCCTTAGGTAATGGTTTGGTAAATATGTCTACAATCTATTCTTTTATATGGACATATTCTAATCTAATTTCTTTATCCTACACCAATTCTCTAACAAAGTGATATTTTATAGCAATGTGCTTGGTTTTGGAATGCATCACTAGATTCTTTGATGTCTTAGTTGCATTTGTATTATCACAAAAGATGATAACTAGTTCTTTGATCTCAACCTTCATGCCCTCAAACAACTATTTAAACCAAACAATATTAGAACAATTCACTACTACTACAACATATTTTGTTTCTGCTATAGATTATGATGTGTAATTTTTCTTTTTACTTGTCCAAGATACCAACCTTTTTTCAAAAAAGAATGCTCCACCACTTGTACTCTTTTTGTCATCAATATTTCCTACCTAATCAACATCAGTAAACACTTTTAAATCTAGATTTCCTCCAAGTTTATACCATAAGCCATAATCTTCAATGTCTTTCAAGTATTTCAAGATTCTTTTGATTGCCATCATATGATTTTCTCTTGGTTTTTCCAAGAATCTTACCATTATACTAACTACAAGAGCAATATCAGGTCTTGTATGAACTGCATACTATAATTTTCCAATCATTAATTTGTATAAGGTTTGATCTACCTCTTTTGAGTCATCATCTTTGGCAAGCTTTAGTCTAGTACACATGGGGGTTCAAACTAGTTTTATATCTTCCATAAAAAACTTCTTGAGTATCTCCTTGATATATTTAGACTAAGTAATATAGATACCATTCTTTCTCTGCTGTATCTGAAGACCAACAAAGAACTTAATCTCACCAAACATAGAAATTTCAAATTCTTTGTTCATTTTCTCTATAAAAAATTTGCATAGATCATCATTCCCTATAAATAAAGTATCATCCACAAATATTTCTACCAAAACAATCTTGTTATCTGGTCCTTCCTTGATGTACAAACTACTTTTATCATTAGTTCTCTAGAAACCAATTTGAATAAGGTAGTTATGCAATCTCTCAAACCATAATTTAGGAGCTTATTTCAGACCATATAGTGCTTTGTGTTATTTGCAAACCATGTCTCTTTTGTCTAGATCAACAAAACCTTCAAGTTGTTTAATGTAGACTTCTTCATTAGGAATACCATTGAGAAATGTAGATTTAACATCCATCTGATATACCTTAAATCTTTTATGTGATGCATATGCAAGTAAGGTCCTAACACCTTCCAATCTTGCAATAGGAGAAAAAGTTTCACCGTAATCAATTCCTTCTTCTTGTGAGTGGCTTTTACACACCAATTTGGCTTTTTTTCTTGATACCTTACCATCTTCATTCAACTTATTCCTGAATACCCATTTTGTTCCAATCAGATTTTTATCTTTAGGCCTAGGTACAAGAGTCCAATTTTTTTCTTCTCTATTTTCTCTATCTCTTCATTTAGAGCCTCAATCCAACTTTAATTTTTTAATGCATCTTTGAAATTTCTAGGTTCAAAATCAGCAAGTAAACATGTAGCTTTTAGCTTACTTCTTGTCATAGTACCTTCTAATTTATCTCCAATAATTTGATCTAGTGCATGATGCCTCCTAACATGCTTGACTAATATAGGTTATTTGCCTCAGACTTAGTAGGCATTGGCTTAGTAGCTTCAGAATGTGACTCAGGTCGTTGTGACTCAGTTTGAACTTCTTGCAACTAGGAGACTAAGGAAGACTCAGGTGTAGAAGTCTCCAAATTAACAGATGTCCCTGGAAATGTATCAGGTTCAATGTAAACAAATCTCTTGTAATCCTATGGTTCCTTTCTACTAACACTCTCTATGATTTTATGAGTAGTCAAACTCAAAATATCTATATGCCTTACTCTTGCAAGAATATCTTGAAAATATACCTTCATCACTTTTCACATCAAATTTTCCTTTTCTAGATTCTTTCACGATATAACATTTACTTCCAAATACTTTCAAGTAACTTACATTGGGTTTGTAGCCATACCATAACTCATAAGGAGTTTTATATGAGTCCTTCTTCAATTGTACTTTGTTCAAGGTATGAAATATAGTGCTAAGAGCTTCCTTCTAGTATTTGATAGGAATGTTCTTTTCAATCATTAGAGTCCTTGTGCAATCCATGATAGATCTGTTCCTCCATTTCACTATTCCATTCTGCTTGGGAGTTCCAAGGGTTGATACCTATCTTTTGATTCTTCTTTCAATGTAAAAGTTATTTAATTCATTGGAGATGAATTCACCACGTATATCTAATCTGAAGCATTTCAATCTTTTCCCTATTTCCTTCTTTACTCTTGCCAAATATGATTTGAATCTCTCAAATGCTTCTGACTTCTCTCTTAGATACATAACAATCATCATTCTAGAGTAGTCATCAACAAAAAGAATGAAGAATTTTTCTCCACTATAGCTCTCAATTACAATAGGTCCACACAAATTAGTATGTACAATTTTCAAGATATCTTCAGACTGATAATTTCTACTTTTAAACTAGTCTTTCCCATCTTGCCAATTTGACAATTCTTGCATAGACCAACATCAGGTTTCTTCAAACTAGGAATGCCTCTTACTTTCTTGAATTTTCTTATTTTCACCATGTTATCAAAATTTACATGACATAACCTTCTATCCCATAACCAATTTTCCTCAACTTGAGCAATAAAACATGAGAATTCACCAAGATCAAGATAAAATAAGTTACCTTTTGTCTGTTTTCCTGATTCAATTAGTCTTCCTTTGTCATTTCATAGTCTTGCCTTCGCATGTGTAAATTCCACCTTGAATCCAATGTTTTTTAGCTATGTTGCACTCAATAGATTATGTTTTAGTCCTTCAACCTAATAGGCATTATCACATTCAAGTTCTTTGGTTAATGAGATTCATCCTCTCCGTTTTATACTAAAAGGTTCATTGTTTCCACACCTTACACTACCACCATCATAGTCTTCGAAGTGTTGAAACTTTGTTTTGTCACCAGTCATATGATATAAACATCCACCGTTTATGTTCCATGTATCATTTTTCCTCACATGAGAGATAAATGCCATCTTATCTTCTTCATCATCATTAGATTCATCTTTCACAACAATGTAAACTATTTGATCTTCACTATTATCATAATCTTTAGCCATAAAACATATTTTCTTACCTTTTTCCTTGAATGATTTATGATTCTTGAAATCCTTCTTGCCATTGTACTTGTGACCTTTCTTGTGATCTTTGCTTTCTTTGTTAGGGCACCTGACTATAATATGACCAATTTCTTCAAATGAATTTTTTTTAGGGGAACTTTACCTTTGTAGTTTCCTTTGCCTCCAGAATATTTCCTTGCAAGCAGAGCTTCAACAACTTCAAGATCACTGTCAAAACTTTCCTCTGATTCTTCTTCACTTTTTGACTGAGTTACCTTTATTTTCTTGCCTTTTTCCTTAAGTGAAAGCTTGGCCTCAAATGTAGATTCAATATTCTTGGAAGCTAGAACATAATTGTCATAGTTATCTATCTTATGATTTCTTGCACACCTTCTCTCTTGAGTTGTAGATACTCAAATTGCATAAATAGGAAGCAATGTTCCAAGAACTTTACTTACAACTATTTCTTCCTTGATCTCTCCTCTAGAAGCTTTGATTGCACTAACACTTGCTTTGATCCTTTCAAAATATTTGGCAATGTTTTCATCCTCTCTCATTCTCATCTGATCGAAGTGTCCTCTAAGGCTTTCTACTTTGGCTCTTCTCATAGTGTCTTCACCACCATAGATATCTTTTAGCTTGTTCCACATTTCAAAGGTGTTTTTTTAGTCCTTAATATCATCCAATTCCTCATAGCTTAGAGCAGATGCAATTTCTATCATCACGGTGTTATAAGTCTTTTTCTCAACAATGTCACCAATATATAATGTACCAGAAGGATTTGTGTATTCTTCATCAAGGTATTGCAATCCTGAATCACCAATAGAAGCTAGATGAAGTCTCATGAGACCCTACCATGTTGAAATTTATCTCTATTAAGCCTTGGAATTTCTCTCTTGTAAGACATCTTGATCTTTAGCTTTGGTCCAAGAAACCCTTCCTGCAAGAACCAAAAGCTATGATACCATTTTTTGGAAATATAGATGGAGTAACTAGGAGGGGGTGCGGGGGGCGGGGTGCGTCAATTAGTTACCACAAAAATATATCCATAGATCCCTTAGATGCAAGTTAAAACTAATTACTGCTATCACTCGGTAAACATATATAAATTGGTATAAATCAATTAATAAAGTGCATGTTATACTTTAACAAATCTTAAACATTCACATTGATTAACGTGTAAGCATAAAAGAAACAACATGAACACATGAGACACCAAATTTAAGGTGGAAACCCAATATGAGAAAAACCACCAAGTAACTAGCTATTGATTTTCATTCTTCTAAAGTAAGCCTTGTTAGGAGCCAACGTGGTTAGAAGTTACAAAATACACTGTTAGGTGTGAACTTGTTAGAGGATTTAATCACCCTATTAGGAGTAGCCTTGCTAGAAGTCTTTAGAAAAATTCAATGGAACTATAATCTTGTTAGAGGATTTACAATTGGCTGTTAAACCAACTCTGTTAAGAGATTTTGGAATCACTATTACAATGGTAAGAAAGTAACAATGAAATGACTTGAATGAGATGCAACTAAATTTTGCTAATTATGGATCTCTGTTTTGCTTCATGCTAGATCCTTCTTGATCGAATATCACTTTGTTTCTCCTCAAGGATATCTAACCATCCTTCAAATTCACTCACACTTGCCTTCTCAATCAATCAAAACATTTGCATACTTGCTCATACACACTAGAATCTCAACTTGACCTTTCACTTATACCTTACAAATTATCAAGTTGGCTCAATTACAACTTACAATGATCAAAAAACATTATCACAGTTAGCTGAAATCAATACTTCAAATAATTAAACTTCATTTCTCAAATCAACAAAATCCTTCATTGGTGGACCCTACTCAGTAGACACTAATCCTAAAATGATTTCCTGTGTTGGCCAAAAGAAGCTTGGTTAACACTGTGAACTTGTAAAATCCTTCAACAATCGAGTGAACTTGGTGAACACTAACTCTGACCAACTTTCCTTAATCATTAACCATGAGAACTTAGTTAACACTACTTTCTACCATATTTTCCTTTGATGCCCAAGTGAGCTCAATAGACACTGTCTTTGTAGAGTAATCTCTAGGAATGCTCGATAGACAAGGAAAATTTCCTAGTTAACCAAGTGAGCTTAGTAAGCATTGACTACCAACCAATATGACATTTGTGTAACATCAAAGACAACACACAATTAGACAATTGTATCCAGCATCATTCTCCTATCTAAAGCTTACTAAATGAAGTCTAGTAATACATTAATAGAAACCAAGTTGAAGATCAATTAGTTGGTGCTATAATGTTAAGAGAATATTGCATATGAATCAATACTCAAGGTATATTGATACTAATTTTACATGTGTTCTCAAAGAGGGAGAAGTTTATTGTAATATCTCTCTAAAATTCATTTTTGTCATTCCAAGAAGAAGAAAATTATTTAATACCTTCACAGAAAAAGATTATTACAGTAAAGGAGAAATTTTTTTTGTAAAATCAAAGAGGGAGAAACTTTCTGTCAGAGGGAGTCTTGTTCTCAAATTTTATTGTCCTATGACATGTTGTGTTGCCATCAATGCCAAAGAGGGGGATTTTTGGATACGATGGTTTAATTGTGTGTTATCTTTGATGTTACAAAAATGTCATATCAAATGACAATTAGTGCATACCAATCTCACTTGGTCAACAAGACAATTTTCCTTGTCTACTAAGCATTCTAAGTTTTCTCTGTGCAATGGTAGTGTCCGTAGAGCTCACTCGGCCATTGAAGGAATTGTGCAAAAAATACTATTAACCAAGCTCACTTAGTTAATGAAGTAAAGTTGAACAAAGCTAGTGCTAACCGATTTTACTCAGTTACCAAAAGATTTTCACAAGTTTTTAGTGTTAATCATTCCTCTATTGGTTAACATAGGAAATCATCTCAGAACTAGGTTATACCAAACAAGGTCAGCCAATGAAGGATTTAATTATTTTGGCATATGATGCTTAATTATTCTAAGTATTAGTTCTATTCAACTATGGTAATGAATATTGGTCATTCTAATTTGTATTTGAGCTAACTTGACAATCTAGATGATATAAGTATAAGGTCAAGTTGATATTTCAAATGTGTGCAAGTGTCATGATTGAATTGAAAATAATAAGAGAGGAAGTGAAATTGAAGGATAAGTAGGCATCATTGTCGGGGAGAAAATTAATATTCGATTACGAAGGATCAAGTATAAGTAGAACAAAGATCTAGATTCAACAATTCAGTTGCATCACGATTAGGTCATTTCATTGTTACTCTCTAACCATTGTAGTAGTGATCTAAAATCTCTTTATAGAGTTGGTTTAACAGCCATTTGTAAATCCTCTAACAAGGTGGCAATTTCGTTGAATTTTTATAAGATCTCTTACAAGGCCACTCCTAATAGGGTGATCAAATCCTCTAACATGGTCACACCTAATAGTTTGTTTTGTAACCTTTGACCAGGTTGGCTCCTAACATGGCTCACTTTAGAAGAGTGAAAAATAGTAACTAGTTACATTGGTGGTTTTTTCCATATTGGGTTTCCATGTTGAATCTTGGTATCTGATGTGTTCATTTATTTTCTCTCATGCAAATTGAGGTTAAGTAATTATTGATAACATCTTAAGGATAATTTATTATTGAGTTACAACAATTTATGTTTGTTTACGGAGCATCACCAATAATTAGTTTTATTATTCTAAATTTTAAGTTGACATCTAAGGAATCTAGGATTTATTTTAGTGGTAACTGATTCACCTCCCTATCAGTTACTCATCTTATATTTCCAACATAAAGATGCAAGATGCTATTAAAAACTCAAGTTTAAATTTTGAGTTCTTCATTTGTTGTCGAGCATGAAAAGTTTTTAGTGTGTATTGAGTGGAGAGATAGTTGATGTCGAGTTTTCAAGACCGTCTAATGGATGTAAAACTCATAGTAGTTGCTCAATGATGGAAATATCAATGGATGTGAGTGATTCTAAAAATAATTAATGTCGATCTTATAGTTGTGTAAGCACTAAGCATTAAATGCAAGGTTTTCAAAGGATATATGCTTGATTTTTGCTAACTATTCATCATTTGAAATTCAAGCAAGAGCAAGTAGAGAAAAAGGTGATTCAAAAACTTGGTCAAGGCATTTGTGAATTTTTTGACAATGATCTCACATGAGTTCGTTGAATTCCACAAGGTATTTTAAATAAGCTAACCTATGTATTTTACTTTTACAAAATCCCTAGATTGACAAAATGATGTCTAGTTCAAAGAAATTAGAAGGGAAGGATGATTTGAATATTCAGCTTTTTAGTAATGAATTGAAACAACCGATATTTAAAACCATCCCTGACATAGCCTACAAACAAGACTTGTCAAGTGCATTGTCAATGATCCCACCAAACATTATAATGGTACAAGATGTAAGGAGATGTTATAATTATAAAATTAGTAGCATTGGGGAGTTAGAAATCATAGAAGCATATGATGGGGTATATGAAAATGGTGTTTTGAAGGAAGAATATAGAATCACTAAGAGAAAGGGTTTAACACAAGCCCTAGATTTTCCAAGTGTACCTAAAAATGAATGGATTAAAATTGTGTTGAGTCGAATACATGATGGATCTTTATGGCTGGAGGGTGGACCAATTAAAATCACCAAGAGAATAATTAAAAGGGTAACTAGTTATCCAACACTAGATCTACCCAAGACTTTGAGGAGTGACTCAAAGGAGGTAATTGAGAAAAATACTAAAGAAAAATTGAATAAAAGAAGCATGACGATAGATACTATTGCTGATCCATTGTTGAAATTTTTTATTAGGGTAATTTCTCATAAATTATATCAATCTAGTAGATTAAATATTGTACCCTGTATCATTGTGTATGTTGGCTATAATATTGTAAAGAAATACCATACTTATGATCTGGTAGAGCTATAGTTACAAAAACTAATGGAAAATCTTGGAGCTATTAGAAAGATTGCAAGAATTTTCCTTAGGGAAAAATCACCCAAGATCAAGGAACTCAAGCACAAGAACAACAGTAGACCAACAGAGTATGATCAATATGAGAATGAATATCTCAATACACGTACATACATACTAGGAGTTCCTATATATAAATGCCTCTAAGATGAATTTAGAATGGTTCTAGAAAGAACTAGGATATAAGAATGACAACTAAGAACACATCTTCTATTGTGCATGAATATAAGTGTATCAATGAGAGGATAAGTATGGCAAGGTGTCTCATGTGTAGAGATGTTGTAGACACCTTGTGCATAATTAGAGTGCTAATTCATGTCTTGTCAACATAAAAAGTAAGCACACATCCTCCATTGTACATTAATATACATACACCAATGAGAGAATACGTATGACAAGGTGTCTCACGTGTAGAGATGTTGTAGATACCATGGACATAATTAGAGTGCTAACTCCTATGTTTTCAACATGAAAACTCACAAGAGTATGCATACTCCTAGGTGACTAACTAATAATTAATTAAATAATGCATTAACCTAAGTAAACTTAATTAATGTGTAAATAGTAAATACTTATTTACACCAAAAAAGACAAAGAGTGTTTAATGCAAATTTGGTTCAATTCTATTTTGCATATTATTTTATGTGTAGAATACATTTCCCTCTTTTGGTACTATAGGATGGAAGACAAATAGGTCAATTTTAGTATAGATAAATGAGTTCATTTAGAAGATGGGAGAAAACTTTGAAACATTGATGACAAGTTATTTTGAAGACTTTAAGAAATCAATGATGGAATGGATGAAGATACCCATTTCCTTAGTTGAACAACATTACAATGATATATGTTTCCTTGTTGATGCTGATAAAACATATGTACAAGCTTCCATAGCAATGCTAAGATGGTTAAGGCCACTTGGGTATGAGATTAATGTTTATGAAGCTTCAACAACCATCACTGCATTCCTAGTAGAGGAAATAGACAAAACTACAAAAGATCTTTGGAAACAATGAAGTAGTTAAGTCAAAGATTGAAATGGAGTTGAAAACTACCTCCACACTCAAGAAGAAAGATAAGCTTGTTAAGAACCTTAAAGCTAAATTTGGTGAAGGTGCAGATGATGAAGAGGAAGAAGAGGAAGAGGATGAAGAGAAAGAACAAGCACAAGCACATTAACCTCTTGCATTAACTCAAGGAATGGGAGAGGATAAGGAAGAAGAGGAAACTGAATGTACTAAGGGAGAAGAAGCCAAGCAAGAATCTACTCCTCCCAAACCAAAGAAGAGGAAGGATAAGGCACTGGAAGAAAGGATAGAATCAGATGAAAATAACCAATTTAAAGTGGTGAGTCACAATCCACTATTTGATCTTGAAATTTTATGTGAAAATATCAGAAGTAATTCATATTTGTCAGGATTAAAACATATTGACTTTGATAAACCTGGAAGAGTAGAGAAAAATGAAGTGGAAGAGGCATTATATTCCATGGTGTTTAAGTTTAAAAACACTCCACTAAAATTTTCCAACACAATACCAAAAAGTTTATATGATATTGTTGAGAAAAAATGGCATTACTATTTCAGAACCCATCTTAGAGTGAGGAGCATTTTAATACATTGCTTTAGTCCCAAAGTCAATTAGTTGTATTAATAGTAGAAGAGGCTAGCATAAGAGCCAAATCGACATGTATATAGGTATCTGTCACCCCCCATATGGAGATATTGCACAAGGAGCTAGGTTATGTTGAGATTCTACTGAACAAGGATATAAATCTTTCTAATTTAGATGGCCTAGTGCACATTGCAACTAAGCTTGCAATCCAAATCAAGTCATTGGATGTTGCATGTGACAACTAGGATGTAGCTCTCAAAAATAATACTAGAAGACCACAAATCATTTTTGAAAAAACACACCATACTTGTATAGCCCATTTGACATAAGTGCTAAAAAAGGGGGACAAATCAAAAAAGGGAGAGAGATGAAAAAGGGAGAGACAAGTAAAATGGAGAGAAACAAAAAAGGGAGGAGAATAATATAACATTGGAGAGAATAAAGAAAGGGGGAGTTATTAATACAGATATCAGCCAAGACATAGCACAATGACGAATATCAGCTAAGGGAGAGCATGAAAGAATACAAGTGCATCTAAAGTCAAAGAGTATCAATAGAGACATACTTACTCATAAGAGAGCATAGAATTTGGATACAGAACAAATATTAACTCAGAGGGAGTTATCAATTTTTAGGTATATGGGTTATTGAATTTTTTTAAAGTTTTGTATATAAGCCGAGTCATGGATATGTTATGCTCAAGAATATTAATACTGATAATTTATATTTTAAGTGTTTTTGACACTCAGGTCAAAGGAGGAGATTGTTATCTCTGATTGGTTTTGACAAGTGAGTGTCAAACACTTAAACCATTTACTTATTTCATGTCGAACTAGTAACACATCCTAAGCACAACATGTCAATATTATACTATGCTGAGTAGCAATGAGTTCCAAGTAACTTATGTGCTGAGCCACTCAAGTTTTGAGTAGATAGACCATGCTGAGTGATTTGGGAGCTAAGTAAATAATCAATGCCAAGTAGTGCAAGTGTCAAGTTAGAAATAGAAATACAATGCATGTCGAGCATCGATAACTTCATATGTTGAGTGACATAGTTTTGACATATTTGTTTGTAATGGCACAAACAACTATGTAAAGCATTTTTATGCCAACTTAAGGATAGATTACAATCTTTTGGAGATAAGGGTGAATCTATATCTAGATTCCCTTGTAATTACACACAGCCAATCAGAAAATGGAAAGGTTTAAGTGGAAAAATGGATGAATCTTAGTCATAGAGTTATACCTAATCTTGAGCCACTAGAGTCTTCTTCAAAAGGACAAATTCCTAAATCAAAACGAGTAGAGAAGAGAAGTCAAAGAGAGAATTGGAGGAGCAAACAAGATAGTTTGTAGAGCATTCAGGGTGACTTAGAAGTAAGAGTGAATTATAGAATCAGTAAGAGAAGAATATAGGATAGAGGAGAATACAACATTGATATATCAAATCATGAAGAATCAATTGGACATTGTTTAGAGGTGATCTATTATCAAGCAAGCAAGTGTCAATTGTAGGATCTATGTTGAGACATTCAAATAGGTGAGTTCAGTTAAATCTCATAAATCCTAATAGTCTATATGAAATTCTTTAATAGGGTGCTTATTTAATTATAAGTTGAAGTCCTCTAACCAAGCACACTTCTAACACGATGTTGAAATCCTCTCACAAGGTGAGACCTAATAGTCTTTGTAAGCCTTTAACAAGGTAGGCCTGTCAGAGGGTAGACCATGATTCATGGTCAAACCATTGCAATATTAATTGGATACACTTTATTGTTATATTAGTGAATATTTGTGGGTGTCATTTCCACCCTAGTTTTACCTTCTCACTTGGAGGGTTTTACCTTCATGAGGTAAACTGAAATTACTTCTCCTATCAGTTTCACCAATTAGATACACATCTTGAATCTCATTACTTGGCAAAATTGAATCTACATCCTTACTTCCGTAATGTATATTAAAACATACTTCATTTTCAACTATTTGCTCATTATGAAAATACTAATTAGCATGCTCAAACATATTAGACTGAAACTAAAACTCTTCTTTATTAGACAACTCGTGCATGCTATAGAATTTGAATATGAAGGCTTCATACTTAGCTTGAGAAAAAGGATCATACATACCTTCAAATTGTATATCCCTATGTATAACTAGATGATACTCAAATGAACACTCTAACTTGTACTCACACATATCATCAATGTCAGAACATGAAACTAATCCACTATCTTCAAATGGTTCTTCACAATCAAAAAATAGATTAGTCTTCACATTAAAGTATTCATCATAAAACTTAGTACAAGGTGCATGCTGATTTTCAAAAACAACTTCGTCGAACACTTTGTCATCTATCTCATCAGATGCAACATCATAATCATTTTCTTTGTCATACTCAGAAGAAGAACAATCTAACCTCTTACAATAGCAAGACAAGGTACCATCATCAAACTCATTCTCAACTAAATCTGAACTATCCATGTGTTCTTCAAAAAGAGGATTGATAACTCCATGCAAAGTGCCTTTGTAGACATTACGACAAGTGATGTGCTGATCAACATCAAACTCCTCACTATATAATGGATTAGTGGAAACTTTAAAACCATTTCTAACATCACTGTCATAGATGCTTTCAACATATGAAGCAGAAAAATCAAAATCATCATTCGAAGACACATCATTAATTCCATCAATAAAGCATGTAGAATATAAACCAAAGTTACTTTCATTTTCTTCATGTAGGTGATTCAAATGTCTTGCAAGAAAATAATGATTTATCTTACCAATAGGTGTTGATGGATTAATCTTAGAATCACTTATATACTAATCATCACTGCACACATCCTCAAGAAATTCTTCTACACAATTAGGTAATACATCCTTATGGATAACCTCTTTGTCTTCATATTGTTCAGACACATTTTCTTCATAACTTTCAATCTTAAACTGATTTACACAATTCTGAAATGGAAAATCACTTTTAGATTTAGGAATAGTACTCATACCTTTACTAGAAAAAGAGTACTTACTTCCATCATTACTTTCTCCTTTCCAATTTGCATCTGATTCACATGAAGATGAACATACACTATGACTACTCCTTGATTTGAGTAACAACTCTCACCATTATCTTCACATGATGCTTCTTCACAATATATTGGATCAGCAACTTCATTATCATTTGAAAGACGATGTTTAGCTTCATCATACTCACATAGAAATGACTATCTTTCAAATTCAAATTTAATAACACTTTCAACATGATGTAATCTCTCAATAAGATAATTCATTTCTTGCCTATCTTTCTGATTAAGAAAATGCATCTTACCCTTTACTACTGAAACATCAGAAACATATGAGCTTAGTTCTTCTGGCTGTGACAGGGATAAGTGTAACTTACATTCTTCATCCTGTGTTATATCTTCATGACACGTCAGATTAGC
This sequence comes from Cupressus sempervirens, assembly GCA_028749045.1. Lineage (NCBI taxonomy): Eukaryota > Viridiplantae > Streptophyta > Pinopsida > Cupressales > Cupressaceae > Cupressus > Cupressus sempervirens. Next base: position 948,164,589 of record CM053787.1, on the reverse strand, counting down.
AACATTAAACTCATGATCATAGGGGTAACTCTTAGCCTCCTCACTTGCACAAAACTAAGATCTAGGTTCAAGAACTTCAAATTTTGAAACGTTAGTTACATCATCATACATATAATTATCATGAGAAGAATTTAATGCTGTAACTAAACTTTGATTTGTAAAATCAAGATAATGCTGAACCCTATCAAAGTCTGAGATATATCCTATTGCTATAACACCAAGAACATTTGTAACTTCATTTACAACTGGACTAACCTTCCCTATACACACATTCTGATTTGAATTTTCAACCTAATTATATATTACAGCAGGGGTGTTGATACTCTTATTTGAAACTAAAGCATCAACACCAAAGTCATCCTTTCTTTCAAAAACATTATATCGGCAATCATTCAAGACAAAATGACCTCTAGTCAATCCGTGCTTCAAATTATTCTCAATATCTCTAGCGGTCATAAAAGCTTGATATAATGTTTGTGGTTCTTTATCCCTTAGTAAATAATTCATTTTCTTGTCAAATGCATCAAAGTACACTGTTAAACACATTTGATCATCATGTTTATAACTCTCAGGGATATCATTTAAAACTCTTGCAAATCTAATATTGAATTGCGGGACAAGTTCATCACTCTCAATGTGAATCCTCAAAACTTTGTCATAAGAATTAGATATGCTTACCCGTTCTCCAAATTTCTCCATAAAGGCAAAATGCAACTAACTCCAAGATGAAATAGAAAATGTAGGTAGAAAAGAAAACTAGTCCCTAGCATCACCTTCCAAGGTTTGAACGAATAACTTCATATGCACGTCTTCATGAAAAATCTTATAGCCACCCATCAAATCACTAAATAACTCAACATGATGACTAGCTGAAATAATATGGTCCCCATTAAACTTATGAAAACTTTTTCTAACATCATTAGGAATGACATTCAGGAAACCATGAATACCATTAAAACATAATGGCATATATCACTTGGTAGAAATAGACCTAGGAATTTCACTAACCGGCTGCATATTAGGTGTAATGCATGTCGACATTCATTCCAAAATATGAAACTCATTCACCCATAATAAATTCTGATTTATAACTTGCAAGAGATCTACACAACCCTCTACCAAATGAATACTTCAAATACACTTCACAACTTTATTAAAAAAGCTGAAACTTATCCAGTGAAATGTATAAAACTTATCAAATCATTCTCCTCCTCTTTGTGTTAAATTTCACTTGATGGAGAATAGGCTTTTCAAAATTAATTTTCATGAAAAGAAAATACATGAAAATGAGAATACCTCAAGATCTGGATGGCTGAAAGTTCTCTTTCCACCTTTTACAATAGTAGACCCAAAGTTTTATCAAATCCTTACTGAACCTTTTGAATCAACATGCCACAAATCTTGCAATCATTTAAAGATGTTTCAACCTCTTCAAATTTTCTCTTCTCCTGCAGCAACTAACCACAATTCATGCATAGAACTACACTAGTACAAAGATTAATTTTGAGTCTTCACTCACATTAAGTGAGACATGAATTGCTTTAGATTTGAACAGAACTCCAAACTAATTTGAAACAACAATAGGTAGAAGAAACCTCTTTAGATTTATCTATAATTTGAAATCTCTAAACAAAGCTGAAACATAACTCTTCCACACTATCAGAACCAAACTACACTTCTCTTCTCAAACCAAAATTTAACAAAAAATCTAGGTCTGCACAACAATGTGCTGAAAGCCCTCACCAAAATACAAAAATAATTAAAAACCACTAGTTACAGAGATAGAGTCACCAGTCATAGTTGTGAGAAAAGATTTTGAAACACAGATTATTATTTATCTAATTCTAAACCAAACTTTTAGCATGAAATAAACTTGCAGATCCTCAACACTTTGAAAAGAGAACAAGATAGTGATCAATCCTTTGACTCTGAAACTTTATAATAGCACTTGTAGAGACTAAACTAATTGAATACAAAATTATGGCATTCATAAAACACAATTTAAATCCAAGTCTCACAACATAGTGCCATAAAGGGATAAAACTTACTGGGGTGCATGAAACCTTGCATACAAAATGGAATATGCACAATGTATTGATCAAAGATTTCAAGCTCCTTATCATTGAATTCCTTCATAGACTCCCCAACAGAGTCACCATCTTGTTGGTGTTTGAAAACACTGGAGGGTTTTTAATTATCCCCATGAGAATATGACATATCTAGGGGCAACTAACTCCCATTCTCAAAATATCATTTCAGATAGAGGGCCAACTATAAGGCTTGACCCTTCTTCTACTTCAGGCTCTGCTAAACCTAGGCGGGTAGACCTCATATTCAATTGATACCATACAAGTGCAAAACATATCCCTGAATCTATTTACTATAGATAAAAAACCTTATATCTCCTAATGGCTTATGAAATGACATAGATCTATAGTAGTTAAATGTAGATCTAGAATATTCACAAGCTGAGTGAGGGTTAAACATTTAGGTCCTTCAACATTAAATGTAAAGATCATATGATCAATAATGTTGAATTCAACAAAACCTCAGATATGTAGCAATAAGACCTAATGATCTTGTAATTGATCAGTGCCTTAACCATTGGGCAAATCCATGAATCACAAGCATACATATGAATATTTGAGACATATGTGCATCTTCAGATATCTGATCTATCTATTCAACTTGTAAATAGACATCTATGTTCACTTTAAATCTCATTCTTACCTGATATCCTCCTCAATAAATTTACAACCCTGTTGATTTCTGTGAAGCATTTACACAATTCCTTGAATTATCAGCAACAATGAAACAACATATAGCCTTAAGGCTGCAACTATGACCTAGGGTCTTTGTACAAAGGTCATAAAACATTACAACTCACTGAGAATGGAAAGAAGATTCAATTGAAACTCAATCATCTGCTACTCTTTGTATTATTTTCTTGAAATTATATGACCATATGCATGAAATGAAAACACAAAAAAACCTAACAGATCTGAACAATCTATATTAACCTTCCTATTGCTATTCATACAAGAGAGAAAGTGCTGAAAGAATGAGGTTTCATAGTATAGGAACACATCAAAATTGGATCCAAAACCTGGCATCTTAGTAGTGACTGGTTTTTCTCAAAAGACTGGAACCCTTAGAATGAGAGAGAATGAGATAAATATAGAGGAAAGAATTCTTGGATTGAAACTACAACTGACAAGTGTCCCTTCAATATTCTCCCTAAAGAAGTTGAAAATAATCTTTATACCTTCTCTCCTTAACTGCCAGAATCAAATCTTTTTTGTTTTTCCTCTCCAAATGCAAAATATCTCAGTAAAGACAAATTTATGCTAATGAACCCTGTAATGTGCCAATTTACCAAATTAAAGCCAAAAACATCACAAAAACTCAAAATAATCTGATACAATAATTGCTAAACACTTTCATGATTATTTTATTGATTTCTGCAAGTGGTGACCTAAAACACCTGATAAAACATGCCATTCAAACTCTAAGAGAAACCCTCTTGCAACATACACTAGTGGCATTATGTGCAAAAACAAGCTCCAAAAATGGATAGCTCATCTTTTTCCAGTTCCAATGGTATCTAATACTGCTATGTTCACCTTCCAAAAACCCCTTGAAAACCAGTTTGAAAACGTTCCCCTCTACTAGAACACTCAGGTCTTCAAATTTAAATTCAAAATTTTTTAAAAGTCTAAAGTATAAACTTTAGAAAAAAGACCTTTCTAAATTTATGACTGAACCTCAACGTGCACATCCTTTTTGAAAAAACAATATTAAAATGACCATTTAAAAATATTTTGTTTTATCCTTCATGCCTTCAAATTCATGGTCAACCCTCTGTTTGATCGGTGCCACATGTCATCTCATGATTAGTTGACCTACCACCTCATCACCATGTGGTGCTCACCCACTTGCCACATTTCTTAATGATCACACAACTTCATATTGCGGTATTGCACCGACAGTCGGATCTACCATGTGGCAACATCCTATGCATCGCGTTTGAACCTGTTTTGTGGCACCACATGGCAACCTTGATTAGCTACCTGGTTGGTCCCTTGCATGCAGGTATGTCACATCATCATCTGTGGGACCCATTGACACATGTCATCATTCTGCATTCCTGCATTCCTTAACTGGCTTGCATCTTTGTAATGCAGGCGGGTGTTATCTGTCAGATTGTGACACGTGTCATGATCCTATGCTTCCTCATAAACTGCTCTTGATCATCACCTCACCACCAGGTAGGACCCTCTCGCCACTTGTCAACTTTTTGCAATCTCGCAATTCTTATCTAGCCTGCAACTTCATCTTGCAGAATTGTGGACACCGTCGATCTTTGACACGTGGTGACATCTCCATCAACCTCCATTTTGGGTGCTACATCATTGCAGTTGTATTTTCATTTAAAATTTTGCTCTTTAACTGGCTGATGTCACACTTAGGCCCCACCTTGCATAGGCTTCCAAAACATGCTTGTCATTTAGACATTCCCCTTTGTGTAAAGAATTGCATTTAAACATTTAAAAAACTCACCACATAGACAATGTGGGATATTGGGTCTACAACCCTGCTCATAGCAGCTTCCCTTCCTCACACTGCCCTCAAACTACACATGATTTCCTTATCATGTTGACTCTTCCATTATGTGTGGAACACTTTTCCCTATCTTATGGCATTTATTTTTGTTCAACAGACCCCACGCTAAAAGACCACAATAAACTTTAGGATGAAGCCTTCCATTTGCATGGTTGTTCTCCTCCTTGGTGGCTTATTTACAGTCTTTGGGGATTGCTTCACTGCTCAGGGTTATGCCTTGTTTTGATGATGCTCCTTCTATGGCATATTTTGCCTACAACTTTTCCCTCAAGTCGTGGCTACTCTTTTCAATTTTTGATCTTGGTCTTTATATGTTGCCTCTCCTTTGCTTGTCATTATGAGTATTAGCTGGCAGCTTTCATTTCTATTTGATGCCTCTTGCTTGTAGCTTGGGTATCCTTTGTTCATGGGCTTCCTTGCCCCTATCGCTGATTCTATAGATGTTGAGGCTTGCTTCACAAATGTTGCATCTTCGTATTTCAAATCAATAATATCTTCCTTGAGACTGTCAATTTCTCCTTTTTATGCGTTGACTTCTACCTTTCAACGTGGGATGATGATCTTCTTTTGCATCCCATGGGCTCCTTTAGGCATGAGGGTTCCTTTAATACGGGGCAGCCCTACCTTTGTTTTATATGCTGACCCCTTTATTTGACTGCATTTTCTCATAACATCTTTCAAAATGGGTGGCATTTTAAGCTAAATCCCTTCTTCAAATGCCTCCTTCTGATTGCATATGTGGATAGCTATTTGGTTGCTTGTGGGTTTCATTTTCCCTTGTTTGTGGCTTCCTTCCAAACTCTGCCTTATTCCAATCCTACGTGTTCCCCTTTTAACATGGGCACTCAATGCTATGCTGAAGATAATGCTAGAAGTCATGGGGGTCTTCTTGACATGGGCTGCTAACTCTCCCTTGACTGCCTACAAATTCTTTCAAATTTTTATCACAGACCACAACCCAACACTTTAAGATTGGATATTTGCTTATTTAAACAAGTAGCAGTGCTAAAGAATGAGCTTTCACGGGGTAATATAAGATCAAACATAATTCCCCACCTTTAAATTGATCAAGGACCAACGTAAGACAAGAAATTTCAGTATTCAAACCACAAGCACTGGTGACAGTTTCAAAATTTTAGTTAAATAAAATTTTAAAAGTAAGACAAATAATCAATGATGGATTTCTGACCATTGGCCATGGAGCATCATCTGCCATGGACTAACTAACTGTATGTTTATTACCATGAGCATTGTTAGGTCTTTTTTCTTTCATTGCTGACTCCACTAGATGCACTTTCCTTTTCCATTCACTTTCTCCTTCATTAAATCATCAGAATCATTATCTTGGGCATCCTCTTTGCAATTTTCTAGCATGACCTTAACTACATCTTTTGCCTTTCCTTTTGCTTCTTAGAACCATTTTATGTTAGCATTATCTCCGGAGCCCTCAACCTCAGCCTACTTCTTTATAAATCAATACCACTCTAAATCTCACAACATCTGTGGGATCCAGGAATATTTCATTAATTTGAATGGAATCAGTCAAGCCCTAGATGGGTCCGGCTAATTTTTTTTTATTTTCGAACAATTAAAACTTCAAACTGATCCATGGAACCCATCATATTGATTAGAACCAATTTTGACCATTGAACCATCAATTAAAGATCATTTTACAATTAATCTACAAATTGTAAATTTAATGCCAAGAGGTCCTTTGACTGGCTTTAAAAATTGACCCAAACACCTAACCAAGCTCTAAAATATGACACACTGAATCTTTGTTCCACATACTTCCACCCTGTTAGATCTCGTCTTATTATGAATTTCTAGTGAAAATATATTCGTTGTCAAAGTTGCCTTCTCAGAATTACCTGCAAGTAAACATGTCAGAAAACAACAAACTGGGTTTGGATTTGGCTTGGAAAATTGGGATGTTGGTTCTCTGTCATGAGGACATTATGGGTCTAAAATTTGGGCTCATGAAGAATAACTAGGCACAAATGATGGATGGTCAAAGTGAGCTACTTGGATTTGACAACTAGAAACACTGACAGAATTTTTTTTTTGCAAACAAAATGGACCAGGAAAAGTGCACATATGGATTTGTCATGACTTGAAACTAAGCACACTTAAAGTATTTTCAGAGGGTAATATAGGGGTACAATCCATTTGACTTGACCAATCATAGATCAGGAGTTATAACAGCTCGAACAGGGGTCCTGACAAATCTACAAATGCTAATACCAGTAAAAAGAAAGAAATTGCATTTGGAATTGCGTTTGAAAAATGATCAAACAGATTCTTCATAAGCTAAAACTTGAAACATAACAAGTCTCTGACATCTACAATATAATACAAAAGGAATTTTCTCATTTTGATCAACTAGGTCAAAGTTATAGCATCTCAAACAAGGCCTTTCAGAATTATGTGAAATGTGCATCAGCATGAAAACAGTAAACTACCAACTTTGAGGGATTCAAAACCTAGTCAAACAAACTCAAAAAGACTCAAAATTTGAAACATAGGTTTTTAGGTATGGATATTAGGTACTCCCAATGTAGTGGGTCATGAAATATTTCTGAGTGCAAGATATTCACTTGCAAACAAGGCCTCCTATCGTTGTCTGACACTTTGGTGAAAATGCAAAATTGACACTAGCTCAAAATAGGACTTTGCCAAATGCCTTAGAATCTCAATTTAACTTCATGGAACACTTAGATAGGTTAAATGGAAGGTGTTAGAAACATTAAACACCTTAGGCCTCAACTTGATAGCAAGGTACATGTGCATCAAAAAAACATTTGTAGGGTTCAATTTCTCAAAATTGATCAAAATTTGGGCTGCAATTTTGAGTGCCAACACAACTTTTCTAATCAAGGAAGACTTACAAAATTGGGCCACATGGGACTTAGTTTAGATTCAAGGGTTCTAGGTTTTTGATGTGCATAAAAGGGAACATAACATACTCCTATAGCCTCTTCATGTCACCCTAACATAGGAAATAGATTCATTGACATACTGATTTGAAATTACTTCATTGAGGTTCAAAAAGACAACAACAATCACTACCAATCTTAAGAGAGAAAGTACCAGCCAATGTCAAAGAAAAACCAAGTGAGACAATGAAATAATATTAAATCCCTCCCTACCTAAAAGGGGATCCATCATCAAGAAGAGATTCACATGTAAGGCAATTGAATGAAGAGCACTCTCTCAAGATCACCACAAATAGTGTTCATAGGGCCTAATTACTATGTGAAATATGTATGCAAGAAATCAAATCTAGATCCAATTTTAGAGCACCAATCGAATTGTGAATTACAAAAATATGTAAAACACTAAAATCAAACACATGAGAGGTTCACTTTTAATTCCAAAGTCCAATTGTTATAGAGATGTATAAGAATACCTCAAATCCAAAGCAACGTGTGCGTATCACTCCACTAATCTAACGAACCAAGAAAGTGCTCCAAGAAAACAATAAACAAAACAATACAAGATAGATATGTCTTATGAAAACCCTAGGGTTAGATCCTAAAATATAATTGTTAGAAGTAATAATAACCAACACATAACCCAAATGCAAATTCACATCATACATTGAGCAATGTGAAAATTAAATGCAAGTTAATAATTAAAAGCACTTTTTTTAATTTTAATTTTTGACCTAGTCAGCAAGATTGGATCTATATGCCATGAATTCAGACCAAAAACCCTAAACACAAAAAAGAAACCCCTATTCAAAAATAGAAATCTTTCCAAAAATGTTAGAATTTTAGAAAAAAAAATTAATTTGTGCCCTAGGGACCGATTTTGTCAAAATAGACCATTTTTTGTAAATCGAGTGTTTGATCCCTCATATGAGCTCTAACATTAAAAAAAGAAGCAACAACCCCATTTAGAATTAAAAGAGCATTTGAAAAGTATAGAGTTGTCTGAAAAAATTTCCTTATTTATGCCCATAAATGATTTTTCATGAAAAACCAAGAAAATTTATAAAAAATATAAACTAGCTCAATTTTTTTTGAATTTATAATCAAATGTTCTTTGATATTTCTCAAATCTGATAAACAAATTTGAAACCAAACTACCAAGCAGTTTGGGAGATATGATTAGATTTTTAAGATCTAGGGTTCTTCATCTCCAAATAAATTTGCACAAGGGGGTTTGCACCAAAATTAGCCAAAACAAGCATGTAAAGGTGGGTTACCCCATAGTGGGTGCCAAAAATACATGCTAAAATAATGATACACTTCTATGACTCATCATATCCAAGATTTCTCAAGAATGAGATCTCTAATGGTGACTCATAGCTCTCTATTCATGGAGTGCAAGGGCTTTTAGTAGAGGGCCTCAATTTGAATTGGTTTGTGCTCATGCAGGTACACCATAAAACAAGATATTCAAAGACAAAAATATGCATGCAAATGAATACTAAAGTTAATTTAAATGATAATAATGAAAAGCAATGCAAGAAAGGAAATCTAATCTATGAAAGGAAATAACAATGCAAGATTAATCTATGAAGCAAATATGACTCTAAGATAATATGAAAATGCAAGGATAAGCATGATGATGGATGCCATGCATGTATGAGAGAAGAAGACAAGAAGAGAGAAGTTGCAATGAAGCTCCAATGTCCAAACTCTAAGGTTCAAACTCTAATACTCAAACTCCTCAAAAATTACTCTCTAAACCTATAGCATTACAATATTATAGCAACTAACATTTATCCAAATGAGAAGGAGAGGACTCCATATAAAAGAAAGTGTGGAGGTGGGAGGCTTCTCACTAGAGCAATGTGGGATAAATCCCTAAAAAGTCAAGTAAGAGGAAAAATCCCACCACTTAGAGATATGTGCAAAAAAAAGGAATCTTTCTAAGATTTTTTTTGATTTTTTTTTTTTCATCAAAAAAGAGAGCTTTAATTGGGGATTTATTTATTTAATTAAAAGAGAGATTTTTTTAATTAAATAAAATAAGATTATTTAATTAAAAGGGAGATATTAATTAAATAAGATAAAACTATTTAATTAAAAGAGAGATTTGAATTAAATGAGATTGAAATATTTAACTAAAAGAGGGATTTTCTTTTAATTAAATAAAAATCTTTTATTTATTTAAAAGGGATCTTTTATTTTAATTAAATAAGTTTATCGATGAAATAATCAAACTTTTGGAAATATTGAAATAATTAAATTAATTACAATTTCATCAAATAAAAGAACTTAAATTGATTCACTAAAATATTGTGATGCATTGATTCAAGAAATTGACAAATTGATTCTTGAAATTGATAAATTGAAGAATAAAGGCCCATAGTCTAGGTGACCATTTTAGGATGCATACAATGAAAGTTATGGCACTAGTAGGTAAGGAACTAATTATGATGTAGAATATCAAAGAAGTGTAGATGAAAGAGTTATAGATATATAAAAATTAGGCCTACAAAGAGGTAGGAGCTTCAAAAATTGATTATTTGTTTGCTATTAGTTAATTAATTAGATCCACTTGTATTGCATCCAAGAGGAAATTTGAGAAGGGGCAATTCACTATTGAACATATTAGTAACAAAAGGGAGAATCTGATTATAAAGATAACATTCAAGTTGATCTTGGATAGGTACAAAAAAGTGCATAAGAAACAAGAAAATATGGTAGAGTATTGAGAATTGTGTCTCAACCTTGCAAGATTTTTTTGGAAAACTCTAGAATTTGTTTTTGGTAGTTTTCCACATGTTTATGAGTTGGAAAAAGTTATATTAGTTGTTAAAAATATGTCTTGTCCCTAGTACAATATTGGAGGGCTATTTTTAGACTATAAACAAATCATTATATGACTTCTATGGTGATCTAAAATAGAGGACAAAATTATGGATGGAAATGCTATTCTTGGATTTAAAAATGCCAAGTGGGTAACATGTGGCATGGTTGTTTTTCTCATAGTTTTGTAAGACCAAAAATATTTTCCAAGTTGTAAATAACTATAAAAGGAGGGCTTGGGGAGGCGTTTGAATCATCAAGTTTTGTTTGCTAGACTGGTTGCTAGAAGGAGTCTCTCTAAGTTTGAGTTGTGGTGATGTGCTCTTATAAGAACTTGCATTGGAAGTTTTTTGCAATCTTCTTCATTTGAGAATACATAATGCGGGTCTTGGATGGTGGGCTTTTTCTCCTAGCCATGATAATCATCGTGTTATGTGTTCATTGTTATTTTGATAATATTATGATGCATTTCTTCAAATCTTTGCAATAATTAGTTGAATTTTCATAATTGTCCTCTCAAGGATTAGTGTAGAAAGTGATTTCGTGCACCTTTTCTTCCTTACAAGTGGTATCAAAGCCTAGTTATTTTTGGTTCTATTTGTTGGGTACATGGTTTTTGGAGGTAATCAAGGTTTAAGTGGGAGCTTGTGTAGAGGTTTTCATTTCTATGTTGCAAGATTGCAAAGATGGCAAGCATATCAGCAAGGATTGATGTGGAGAATTTTTCTGGCACTAACATTGAAATGTGGAAGCTAAATATGGAAGATCTATTGATTGATTGGGATCTATGGGATGTGATTGATGAGAATAAGTTGATGCCCATAGATCTGACTTTAGCTACATGGTATGATGTGATAGATAAAAAAGCTAAAGGTCTCATTAGATTGTGTCATGTAGACTTGAATCTTATTAATGTCCATGAAGAACCTACTATGAAGAACCTTTGGAAGAAGCTAAGTGAGATCTATCAAGTGAAATCACTTGTGCACAAGATTTTCTTCAGGAAGAAGTTGTATTCCTTGAGAATGGAAGAAGGTGGATGGATTTTTTAGCATCTTGAAAGTTTTTAATTTTTTGGTGACTTGGTTGATCTTAGCTGGGGTGTTGATGGATGAAGAAGAAAGGTGCCAAATCTTATTGTGTTCATTGCCAGACTCATAGGATAGTCTTTTCATGGCCATATGGAGCACTTTAGTTGTCTTGAAAATGGAGGACATTATTGGTTCTCTACTTTTTGAGGAGATGAGAAGGAAGGTCTCTCTAAATGCCAAAGGGGCTTTGAGTGTTCAAGGAAGATAAAAAGAAAGAGGAAAGAAAAAAAAGCAGCATGGTCATTCTAAGTACAAGAATAAGGAAAGATCAAAATCTCCTGGTAAGTCCAATGTGATCTACTAGAATTCTGGCAAACCTGGACACTTCTAAAATGACTCAAGGAGGAGAAAAGGAAAAAGAAGAACAAGCAAGATTCTAATTCTAAGTCTGAGAAGGAAGATGGAGATGTTTTCATTGTATACTTGTCCACTCATTTAGGTGAAAATTTATGGTTGATAGACTCAGGTGCATCTTTTCACATGGCTCATAATATAAATTTTAATAGATATGAAAAGTTTGATGGTGGTAAGGTGTATTTGAGTGATAACTTAGGTCTTGACATTGTTGCTCATGGAAGTATTAATGTGAAATTTTTTGATGGTATAATTAGAATATTTGATGGTGTCTTTCATATCCTGAGACTAGCAAGGAATTTGTTATCCATTAAGAAACTAATAGATGCGGGTGTGCATGTATAGTTTTCTAAAGCAAGTGTGAAAATTGTGAGAGGTGCTATGGTATCAAGAGGAATAAGATTGGGTACATTGTATCTACTTGATGCATGCATGATTGATTGCAATAGTACTTCTAATAAGATTGTGACGAGGACTACTTTGTTAGAGAAGGAGAGGGTTTCTCTTTCAACAGATGGTCATGGTTTTTGGGTACCCAAGGGTGCTCTATCGACAAAATCAAAGCTTCCTACAAAGAAGACTATATTATGGCACCAAAGACTTTACCACATAGGTGAGAAGGGTCTACAAACCTTAAAAACTAAAAATCTTGTTGATGGGTTGAATGACTACAATCTTGAGTTTGATTTTTGTGAGCATTGCATCAAAGGTGTAAAAAAAACATCTTTATTTTTACTCAAGTTCTCATAAGTCCTCATGTATTTTGGATCTAATCTATTTAGATGTATTTAATCGAGTTGATTTTCTTTATATTGGTAGATCAGTTTATTATGTTTCTTTCATTAATGATTTTGGTAGAAGAACATGGGTTTATTTCCTTAGGAGTAAAGCTGAATTTTTTAGTAATTTCAAAAAATTTAAAGCAATGGTTGAGTTGTAGAACAGAAAGAAAATAAAGTGTTTAAGAATTGATAATGGCAATGAATATTGCTCTAATGACTTTGACACATTTTGTAAAGATTGTGGTATTAAGATAGAGAAGGCAACTCTATATTCTCCAAAGCAGAATGGAGTTGTAGAAAGAATGAATAGGACATTGATGGAGAAGGCTAAGAGTATGCTGAGTGGAACTGGATTGGGATAAATTTTTTGGGCTGAAGTTGTAGCCACTACTTGCTACATAATAAATAGGTTTCCTACATCAGCACTTGTTGATAACACACCAGTGGAAGTATGGTTGGGCCACAAGCATTTTTTTAGACATTTGAAAGTTTTTGGTTGTGAGACATATGCTCATGGGACAAAGGAGAAGTAGGAAAAATTGGACAATAAAGTTTTCAAGTGTATCTTCATCAAATATAGTTATGGTGTGCAAGGATACAAGCTTTGGGATCCTATTACACAAAAGGTATTTTATTCTAGAAGTGTTATTTTTAGAGAAATTAGGCCTTCTTCTATTATAGTACAACCAAAATAGATGGAAGACAACAAATATGTGATTCAACTTCCTGCTACAACTGAGAAAGTTGAATTGAAGCCCTTATAAAGACAAGATGTTGAAGAGAGCTCTATGAGTTTTGAATCATCAGAGGAAGAAGAACTTGATCATGAACCTAAACCAAATCTTTTTTGAAGGTCTAGTAGACAAAAGAACACACTATAAAGGTAAGGATATTCTCCTGATGATTGGAGGTGTATTTTTTTTTTGAATATTAATATTAATGAACTCAAATCTATAGAAGAGGTTGTTAGTATGAATAAGTTAGTGTCTTAGAAAATAGCCGTGGAAGAAGAGATGGAAACTCTTAAGAGGAATGACACATGGGACCTTGTACCATTTCCTAAAGGATGAAAGTCTATTAGTTGTAAATGGGTCTTCAAAAGGAAGATGGATCTAGATAGAAGCATTGAGAAATATAAAGCATGATTGGTTGCAAAAGGTTCCTCCCAGGTTGTACGAATTGATTATTGTGAAATTTTTTCTCCTATAGTAAAAATGTCATGTCCATTCAATTTTTAATTTCTATTGTAGTAGCTTATGATCTAGAAGTTGAGTAGATGGATGTGAAGGCAGCTTTCCTTCATGGAGATTTGGAGGAAGAAATTTATATGACATGGCTAAAGCACTTTGTGATGAAAGGTAAAATAAATTTGTTCTATAAATTGAAGAAATCCTTGGATGGTTTAAAGCAAAGTCCTAGGATGTGGTACGAGAAGTTTGATACATATTTATTGGATTGGGATTTGTGTGATCCAAATCTGATCACTATATATATTACAAGTCTAATGGTAATAATTTCCTAGTTATTTCCTTATATATTGATGATATGTTGTTTACTGGCAAAGGAAAAGGATTTATTGTAGAATTAAATTTTTTGCTCTCAACAAAGTTTGAAATGAAAGATCTTGGTGCCCCAAGGTACATTCTAGTAATGGAGATTATAAGAGATAGACAAAATAGAAAGCTTTGGCTAGGTTGGAGTAAATATGTTGGTAATATTCTAAGAAGATTCAATATGAAGGATTTCAAACCATTGAGTATTCCTATTATTATGGGAAAAATAATTTCTAGCTCATAGTCTCCTACATCCCCATTGGAGATGGAAGAGATGAGTCAAGTACTGTATCAGAGTGTTGTTGAAATTTGGATGTATGCTATAGTCTATACAAGACCAGACATTGCCCAAGTAGTGGGAGTACTTTCTTGTTACATGCCTAATCTAGGAAGAACACATTGAGATGCAGTAAAAAGAGATTTTAGATACTTGTGGGGTAGCCTAGAGTACTCTATATATTTCCATGGAATAGGAAATGAGAATTCATTGGATATGTTTTTACATTATTTGGTGGTGCAATTAGCTGGATGACCAAGAGACAATCTATGGTCACTTTTTCCACTATAGAGGCAAAGTATATGGAAGCTACTCATGCTTGCAAGGAAACTATCTAGCTTAAGAGAGTGTGTTCAGATATAGAGTTCAAATAGGGTGCAGTGATAACTTATAGTCATATTCAGAGTGCAATCTCCTTAGCGATGAACCTGACATTTTATGCCAGGACCAAGCACATTGATTTACAATATCATTTTGTGAGAGATATTGTCAAGGATGGAAAGGTGAAGCTGGAGAAGGTAGAAACTTTGGTGAATGTTATTGATGCATTAACCAAGCCTACAAGAAAAGAGAAATTTAGATGGTGTTCAAAGTCTATGGGCCTCTTGGACCCTAGCAATTAAGACCATGATAGTTTGGATCCCTTAACTCTTGCAAGGTGTTTGAAAAGTGGGAGAATATTGAGAATTGTGTCTCAACCTTGCAAGCTTTTTTCAAAAAATTCTATATTTTTTTTTGGTATTTTTCCACATGTTTATGAGTTGGAAAAATGTGTATGAATTGTTAAAAATGTCTTGTCCTAATGAAATATAGGAGGGATATTTTTAGAGTATAAACAACTCATGATATGACTTTTATTGGGGTTCTAAACTAGAGGGAAAAAAAATGGATGAAAATACTATTCTTGGAGTTACAAATGATAAGTGGCTAACATGTGGCATGGTAGTTTGCACATGGTTTTGGCCTATGGTTTTGTAAGACCAGAAATGGTTTAAAAGTTGTAAATTAGTATAAAAGGAGGGCTTGGGAAGGTGTTTGAATGACTGAGTTTTGTTTATAAGACTAGGTGCTAGAAGGAATCTCTCTATGTCTGAGTGTGAGTTCAAGTTGTAGTGATGTACTCCTATAAGAACTTGAATTGAAAGTGTATTATAATCTTCTTGATTTTACATTACATTGTGCAGGTTTTGGAGGGTGGGGTTTTTCTCCCATAAGGGTTTCCTAGGGTAATCATTGTGTTATGCATTCATTGTTATCTTAATTATATTATTATGCATTTCTTCAGATCTCTATAATAGTTCATTGAATTTGCATAATTGTCCTCTCAAAGATTAGTGTAGGATGCAATTCTATGCACCTTTGCTTTCTTACATAGAGATAGTTGATCAAGCTACACATATATGTTATGCACTCATACTAGTAAGTTCTATTAATATGGAATTACTTAAACTAATGAGTTATATATTTTATTGATAAAAGGCATGCTAAGTGCATTGAGTAAGAGACATGAGAACAACTCCATATCTATAGGATAGTACCACACATCCCCCATAATAGATTTCCTAATAATAACCAAAGAAAATATTGATAAGATGAAGGATACCAGTGATAAAATTAGTCAACCCTAAGATTCAAGAAATTAGCAAGAACAGGGGAAGAGTGATAGTTATCAACTCCAAGGTCAAATTTAATCTAGCTTGGTCACTATCTACTCAGAGAAGAGAGATTATAGAAGAAGAGATGATGATGGAAGTGACAAGGATAAGAATGGAAAAAAAAGATGGTGGAGAAGGCTAGATGCAAGTTGATGACAAAATTAATAGGAAAAGAGAGGATGAAGAAGAAGAGGAGGTGGACAATGATCCACCTAGTGATGATCCTCAATTTGATAAGCTATAGAGTGAATCTTAGAAGTTAAAGAGGAAATATTGAGAAGAATTCAAAAGATGTTTTGGAATCAAGATAAAGATTGATAAATAGAGGTCTACATGAATAAAGAGACAAGTATTAAATAAGACACTTGAACATCTCATGGAAGAAGTTATAGTCAATAAGAACAATTAGTGCATAGGCTAATAAAAGTGTATTTTGACAATATGGAAGCAACAAGAGCATATATTGAAGATAATTTGGAAAAGGAAACTACATATAAAGGTGAAGGGAGGAAAAACCAATTTTTTTCAAATAAAATTACAAAACTTAAAAGGTAAGTTGTAGAATGGCATTGTTACAACATAAGAGATCTTGAATAAGGAAAGAACTATGTATAGTACCCTATACAATTTTGACACATTCACTATAGAGATTGACACCAATATTATTGATGTACAAAGAGGAAGAATAATTCATATCAATGAATTGGATTCTTTGGTAAATATTGTAAAATATTTAAATAGACTTAAGGAATTAGTCACAAAAGAGAAAGATCTTACAACTAAGAAGGAAAAGCTAATAGCTAAAGTTTTGGAGAATGTTAAGTTTATATATATGTTTTATAAAGAAGACTTTGGCCGAAGTGTGAGGCATTTTTGAAACACTAGAAGTTTTTATAGTAGATGGATTGGAGAACATTGCATTAGAATTGTAAAATCATATTCTTTCTTTGCAAGATTTGAAGACAACATGAGAAATGCTATTGCCTTTCATTGAATCTAGATGTACAACTATTGTGATCAAGTTATAAATACTTATAATTTTCACTGCATATTCTATTTTTCATATTTACTAGAATTGACTAACATATACAAAAATGTGGAGAAGGTCAAAATAAGGGGAAGATCACAATATTTAGGGAAGATCATGATAAATAGAGGATCATAATAAAGTGAAGATTCAAAAAAAATAGAGAGGAGAACAGAGGATATCAGAGTATCAGAGTATAGGACAAGGACAAAATAGAGATTTTTTTTTCATCAATGCCAAAGGGGGAGATTTTTGGAATTTGATGAATATGAAAATGAAGGTATGACATATAGTTTTGTCACTAATGTCATACACTTAAGGAATAATCTCTAAATTGATAAGAAAAATCACTATTGGTACCTTAAGGCATTATTAGAGGTATAAGTATTGTTATCATAGTAGAGTATGAAGGATGTTATCATACTAATATAAATAATAGTTATCATACTAAGTAAGTTTCATTTGGTAGACAACAACATAAAGAAGAATGTCTGTAGGGTTAGCAAGATAAGAAGAATGAGAAGAAACAAATCATAAAGGTAAGAGAGATATGAAGACACAATAGACATGAAGAACAATGAAAGATAAGCATAGTGGAAGAAGCTAGAATAGATCACAAAGGGATCTAACAATATTAAAAAAGAAGCAAAAATTAGGTCATGTTATCTTATATAAATACTTAACTAGTTTTCTACAAGGTTTGTTGAAACTTTTAATCACTTGATATTCTTTCATAGGAATGATAATTTTTTGTATGAATTTCTTAAAATTCCTTTGATAAGGTGAATGCCAAGACATGTAGGATGAAATCTCATAACTAGGTAGTCTTGATAGACTAAGGCTACAACTTACATTATATCAGTTATTTTTTTATCAAGTGAGTTTCTTAAAAGGAAACATTATTGTAAGCATAATAAGCAACCTTTTTTATCACAGTAAAAAACAATGTGGGTATCATCCCTACTATAGTTTTTCCCTTTGAAGAAGGGTTTTCTACAATACCAAAATCCTTGTATTATGCATATGTACAAGTTTATGTCTTAATATTATTTACTTTTATGCATATGAATTGAACTTATCACTTTTTTTATCTATTGTATAGAAGGTTTATAGGTTTAAAGATATGATAGACTATTAGTTAATAATGATAAACAGATTAATAATTAAAGTTTGATAAGTACTAAGTCACCCCCTCCCCTTAGACTTAACCTTTCCAATTAATACTTAATAATGACATTACAGTAACCAAATTGATACATTGTTTCATGGGATAAAACTCTAGCAAGACATGCACATCATTTTATATGAGCATTTTCTATAAACACCCTTGCAAATGGGCTTCAACTAATTACATAAATGCTCAAATATCTTTTTATTGATCAATGACTCTAGCTTGTGAGCTATATTTCATGATTATATCAAATTGATCATTGGAGTGAAGAAACTAGTTATCCATTCAATGATTCAATGTCACATATGTAGTTTCTTGACATGTCTCATTTGATGTTTTGATGTTTCTTTGGATAACAAGATGATTTAATTGTCAGGAGTAATGACACAAGACCATAGTTGAAGATTCAAGGTTGGTTGTCTCTTTTGACTCTATAAACACAATGTCCATACATCCCCGTGTCCATTTACCAATTGCAAGAATATTGTTCCCTCTTTCATATAAAAAATTCTTTCAATTGGTAATATTAGGTTGTACATAGATATAATATGCTAGTATGTCATTTAGCCATTTGCCTTTCTTTTACCTTATCCACTTTGGTTGGTATTGGAAGTCAATGTAAAAATAGAGTTATAACTACAAAGGCAGTATCTAAATGTATTTTTTTGGCTACTCCCCTTTATTATTTTTGCATTTTTCATGCTCTATAAATATGAATTTGGCTTTGCCTCATATCAATGGAAATTCCTATTTTACTTTTTTCATCATTTAAGCAACTTGTGCATCTTTCCTTGCGTTGGGTGTTTCTTCTATGTATTTCATGTTTGTAAGCTTATGTTTGATATATCCTCATGGATTTTTTTATTGTGGATATGTCTTTCCTTGGAAGATATCATTAGATCTATAATTTGTATATGAGTGGTTGGAATATGTATTATAATGAAACTTCTGTATGTTGGGCATTTTCTTGATTGTGATATTACTATCAAGTTTTAACTATGCTATCTATCAAAATTTGAGTTTGACTCACAAATTACTTTGTTAAAACTTAATAGTGATATCACAATTTGACTTTTTGTGGAAAATATCCCCTATGTATCATTTTATTAATATTTTGTACAAGCCTCAATACGAAGAAACCATAGTTTTAGCATGGTGCACCACCCACCTTTACTTGTATGCAATTCTTAATCTTTTTTCCCTCAGTTTTTATAATTTATTTGCACCTTGATTTGATGGAAGTCAACCTCCTTAGATTCAATGCCACATACATAAGGTCCCAATCTTTGAGATTGATTCATTATTGTACAATATTTTTGGGGGGATCAAAACTCAAAAATTTGTGAATAATATTGTGGTTTTAGTGTTGTTCAATTTTCCCACCATGTTGTAATTTGTACATGTGAGTTTACAGTTGCTTTTTATTGAACAACAATTTTGATTGCACATGTAATTATTTTCTTCTTTTAATTTAAAAAAACTCAAGAATTGATGAATAATATTGTACTAACAACTACTACTGATTGAGTGTGTTCCAATAACCATGCATTCCTTGTGCACTCAATCAAGACCAAGTAATAATTATAAATAATAGAAAAAAATGAATATAAGTCCATTAAATCTTATTTTAGCTTGCTTTCTTCATAATTGATCAAATTGTTCAATACTAATTGTACATTATTAAGCATTATGAATTCATAAGTGCAAGATTATTAGGATATTTGGAAGTAGGTATTGAGTGAATCTTTGAGCTAACTAATTTTTCACCCTTCAGTGCTTAACAAATTTTGCAAGGAACTCATTTAATTAAAAAATACACCAAATTTTTTTCATATAGCTAAATTTTTTGGCATTGGATTTGTAATCTAAAATCACTTTGGTGATCCCATTATGATTGCATGCAATGCCAATTGCCCAAGGGACCAATAACTAGGCTAAAGCAATGGCATTGTTAGTTGGCCTTCAACACACCCTAGGGACAAGCTGGACAAAGATTCACATTGAGGGGGACTCTACACTTATTGTGGAGGGCATCAAATACCAAAAGTACTCCAATTGGTGCATCAAATATATTATGGACCAAACTTGGAGTATTATGCTAATGTTTCCATCTATTTGCATCGCTCACACATATCACGAGGGAAATAAATTGGCTAAAAATCTCACAAACCATCGTTGTAATGGTAGAACACTACACTTTGAAGGGTCAGCCACAAATTTTTGACTTCCTAGAAATCATGCAAACCATAAATGAAGATCATACAAGTTTTGCAAAATCAACTCTATTCTCTGGTGAAATCTACCCTCAAGAACATGTTCATGAAGGTAGAGAAGCTCCTCATATTGGTACTCTTTATGTTGGTCATCATTTTCATAGACACTATTGTTTTCATGCCTCTTCCTTGTACAAACATGCTCATGGAAATGTGCCTTAGCCACATGACAAAATGGAAGAATAGTGCCTGCTCCTTTGTTCAACTTTTATTTTCAAATTACATAATGGCTTCTATCTATGACTAGTAGTCTCTGAAATGTAGTTTTGGGTGTTTATTTCATAAAACTCCCTAATATGTTTATGGGGTTTTCTATCATCTCCTCCACAGTTCACATTACTCTTCTATTATGTTCATCAACCACAAGCTAAATGCTCTTTTTCTTCAGTATTTCTATGTTATGTAAAAAATATTTTTATTAATATAATTTTATATAGGCCTTGCTACCTTTTGTTTAAAAGAAAAGAAAAAACTAAATTGTATATAGACACATAAACAAATAATGGAAATTAGCCATATAAATTAGAAGTCTACAATTACCCATAATTAGCTAGAACAACTACTAGGGAATAGAACCTAGCACTTGAACATATTTGGGAGATGTGTATATGGTACCCATATCTTTTTTAAAATCTTCATAATTATTGACTTAATATCCAATATATTTCTTTAGACAACATTGCACCAAAAGTCATGACTTTAAAGTTGTTAGTACAATGATGAGTACCTATAATTGAATGACATGTACCCTAAATTGTAAAAAAAAAGACCAATGAAGTGATGTCACACCAATTATGAATGTATAGGTTCTTTTTGTAGGACCATTGGTTTCACTTTATATTTGAATTGTTTGTGACAATTTTACATAAATCATACTAACATGGCACCATAATTGAGGATGTGAACTTTTATACCTTAGCTGTAAGAAAATGACTTACCAAATAAATTATTGCAAAACAATTTTAAATGATTTAAAATTTATAAATAAGATTTTAGAAACTGCAAAATTAAAATGGTCTTTGATGTTCTCATTGTTGATTTAAAAAATTTTCAATAATTGCATAAAACAAACACTATTATAAAATGACCACTCAACCATAATTGAAGTGACCCATAGTATGGAAAAGAAAGAATCATAGAGAAAGGACAAATTAACAAATAAATTTGTTCTATATACTTTGTTATTGTAATGGTGTTCTTTTTAGTTGATGTGGTACACTTATTTTTTAGGTACTGTTACATGATAATCAATTACAAGGTAAATGGGTTAGTCTAAACGGATACTAGTACACTCTACTAGAAGTTTCCAATGGGATGAAATAATTGGTATAGGCTAATTTCACTGAAAAAAACAAAAAACTACCAAAGAAAAAATAATGTAATTTTAATTTTTCCAAATTCATCAAAATATAGTGATTTTTATCTAAATTTTATATTGTTTTCAACTATAAACTATGCAGATCATGAAGATCAAATATTGAAATTAAGAAAAAAAATAATATGTTTAAATACACTTATTATGGAGGGCATCAAATACCAAAAGTGCTCCAACTGGCACATGAAATATATTATGGCCCAAACCTGGAGTATTATGCTAATGTTCCCATCTATTTGCATCACTCGGACAATATCATGAGGGAAATAAATTGGCTAAAAATCTTGCAAACCATGGTGGTGATGGTAGAACACTGCACTTTGAAGGGTCATTGCCATAGATTTTTGACTTCCCAAAAATCATGTAGACCATAAATGAAGATTGTACAAGTTTTGCAAAATTGACTCTATTCTCCAGTGAAATCTACCCTCAGGAACATGTTCACGAAGGCAGAGAAGCTCCTCATGTTGGTCATCTTTATGTTGGTCGTTGTTTTCATAGCCACCTTTGTTTTCATGCCTCTTCCTTGTATAGACATGCTCATGGAAATGTGCCTCAACCATAGGATAGAATGGAAGAATAGTGCCTTCTCCTTTGTTCAACTTTTATTTTCAAATGACATAATGGTTTCTATCTATGATTGGTAGTCTCTGCAATATAGTTTTGGGTCTTTCTTTTGTAAAACTCCCTAACATGTTTATGGGGTTTTCTATCATCTCCTCCAAGTTCACATTACACTTCTATTTTGTTCATCAACCTCAAGCTGAATGCTCTTTTTCCTTTAGTATTTCTATGTTATGTAGAAACTCTTTTTATTAATATAATTTTATATAGGACTCTCTACCTTTTTTATTTTTATTTTTTAAAAGCATGTATAGGTTCCTTTTTGTAGGACCGTTGGTTTTGTTTAATATCTAATTTGTTTGTGACAATTTGACATAAATCATACTGACATGGCACCATAATTGAGGATGTGAACTTAAAACCTTAGTTGTAATAAGATGACTTACCCAATAAATTATTGTAAAACAATTAAGAATGATTTAAAATTTATACATAAGATTTTAGGAAGTACAAAATTAAAATGGTCTTTGGTGTTCTTACTATTAATTTAAATAAAGATTTCAATAATTTCATAAAATAGACACTATTATGAAATGACCGCTCGATCATAAGGGTCCAGTTGGTTTGTGGAATTAAAAAAATTAGGATTCCTAAAAACATTGGTTTAGCCATATCCAGATTTTACAAATCTTCATTCGAATTTTTGGGATTTTACTTAAACCATTTGTTTTCACTCAAAAGATGCACGTGAAGACACATTTGTATGGATAAGCTTGGAGTTAAGGTAAATTTCAAAAGAAAGTCCAATCTATTGTTTTCACACTCCCTAAAAAACATAACTAGGTTTTGATTTTCAATTCCTACTTGCTAGTAGGAAGTTGGAAAACCTAGTTTTGAGGCAAAATTGGAAGTCCCATATGCTAATTCCATTTTGCCAATTTTGAAACAAACCCAAAAAAATTCAAATCTGGATTTTGAAAAAGCCAATTTCTGTCATCTTCGAGGAACCAAACAAACCCTACTTGAAGTGACCCACTGTTTGGGAAAGCAAGAATCACAGAGAAAGGACAAATTCACGTATAAACTTGTTCTATATACTTTATTATTGTAACAATGTGCTTTATAGTTCATGTGGTACACTTATTTTTTAGATACTCTTACAGGGTAGTCAATTACATGGTAAATGGGTCAGTCTGAATGGATACTAGTACACTATACTAGTAGTTCCCAATGGGATGAAATAATTGACAAAGGTTAATTATATATATATATATATATATATATATATATATATATATATATATATATATATTATATAAAAAGATAAAATAATGTCACTTTTTTTTCCAAATTCACTAAAATATCGAAATTTTTATATAAGTTTTTCTGTTGTTTTATATTATAAAGATTAAAAATTAAAATTTTCAAAAAATTCATGATATTTTCTATTTTTTAAAAATTGGTCAGCTGCACTTTTTATGAAGAGGATAACTGCATCCCTAAGAATTCGCATTGATAATAACATTCATAGGATCCCAGAAAGAGACGTTTGGAAAAGATGTAAAAGATGATCTCCTACAGTATCTGGTCGAGCTTTTAGTTTCCTCCGAAAGAAGCAGCAGGTTTTAACATTGCACTGAAAAGACGATTAATGAATCAAAATGAAAGGCAGCCTATGATAATTGTTAATGGAATTATGTCTGGTTACATGCGAAACGATAGATAATATGTTTGATTATATGCCAAGTAAGGACTGGTCTTTGCTTATATGTTTTCTCTTTAATTGTCATACGAGATCATAAGGGAACATCCCCAAGTTAATAAAGTTTATAGAGTAGAAGAATTAAAGCAAAGCTGTGACGTTTCATCTTTTAGAACAACAATTTAGAGGGGAAATTAAGGAGCACGAGATTAAGGGTACCAACTGTTATGTGAATCCAAGCTAGATTGATTGCAGAGTTGGATACTGCCATTCAATAAATTGTAAGTTAGATTTAGTTCCTAACATTGTACTTATTTAAATATGAGCTTATTATATTAGGAATCACTGGTCAAAAGAAAAATCTAAATAGAACAACATTAGAGTAGTGACTATTCTTATCAAATGGATAAAAATATTTACTATGATATAATCATTATTTATTTTAAGGACCACTTTGCAAATTGGTTTATGTATATTGTAAATTGTGAATTATATAAAATTCATATAGTAGTATTTGATGAATTATAAGGGGCATTTTTGTATATTGTTGATGATTTTTTTTAATTAGAAGATATTTATAAAAATCATGTTCAATTATAAATTTCATAAAGTTTACCAAATATGAAATAAAATTAGATGCATATTATTATTTTTAAAATGGTTTCTTGGAATACAATAAGGATGCTCTCTCATGTTTTTATTTTAACTTGAATGTCTTAAGATTCATTTATGTAACAAAAAAGATTGTAGATAAGACTACAATGTTTGTTAGTAAACAAGAATAGTTTGCTTATTGAAAACCTATTCAATGTAAATAGAAACTATGGTCTTATCTTATTGGTTACAAACAAAGATCAATTCAAAACTCAACTATAGACACAACAATTATTGAAGGTTGAGGTTTACTCAAATTTACACCACTTAAGTATGAAATGTTGCCAACAAGAAGATATCCTAGTGTATTCATGAATGTCCTACCCATTCCTACATAGGATATTTTTGACATACAAATCTCCATGCCCATTACTCCATTAAACATATACTAAGAGATACTTGAAATGAACATATGAAAAAACTTATTGAAATATAAAACTTAATACGATGTTAATGCAATTTTCCCAAAAATATTTTATTCAGTAAAGTAGCACTTGTTTAGTCAAATAATGAAAACCTTATAAGTTTCCTAATAATCCTCAAATTCAAATCGACAAGAACAGTGACCTATCATAGGAACAAAGTTGTTAAGCTCAATGACCCAACACATGTTTGAACCTTGGTGGCAAGTGTGTCAAACACTTTTTTAAATGACTTCTCTGAATATTTAAATAAAATTTATTATTAAAGAAACCTTTTTTATAAAAATAGTTGAAAAAGTCCAAATTTTTTGAGCTTTTGGTGGATTTAGAATTTTTGTTTGGTAATTGAGGTAGCATAGAATCAAGTAGTACTAATTCTTGACTAGCAAGTATTTTCTCAATCATAGGAGAAACAACATCCACAAGTCTAACATAAAGTATAGAGTATTTATTAGAATGACTCTCCAATATATTCTCTCCCTATCATATCTTTTCCCTTATTTAATAATCATATGCTACTAGAATAAACCCATTTAAGTTTTCCCCTTCCACATTAGCCATGGATTTATACTTCTCAATAGTCATAGACATAGAAAATTGTAGAACATAGATAACAACTAATTATGTCCTTTGAAAAGTTTGTTAAAGATCTTAATAGGCACAACATCAAAAGGGAAGAACCTCATCTTCTATCTACTAAATCTAATCAAGAAAAAAATCATCAAGATAGTACAAAGATTTTCACAGACATCTATAATAGAATGAAAATATATTCTAAGTCACTAAAATTCCATTAGAACAAGAGGGACAATACCCAAATAAAAAGATTTAGATGGAATTTTTTTAACTAGATCAAATCCCACATGTCATTGACTATGAACATTCAAACTTGATTAGGAAAGTAATATCCTCCCTAAAAAGCTAATTCTATATCAATAAATCTAGAAAAAATTAAAGAAGAAAACATTTTTAGTTAATATCACCTCAATATACTCCTCTTGTTTCCATGTTGAGATGTTGATTGTCAAATTAATTCATGTTTTTTTCAAACCCATAAGTTTAAAAATTAAACCATGTCCAATAAGTTTATTATCATATCTAACTTCATATTATTTTAATAACTAAATCTTTTAATCTTATTAATTTGAATATCTTTGAAATAATGGAAAAGGACACCAATTACATGATTCCTCTATAAATATTAATACACATACAAACCCATAATCCAAATACCACAAAAGAATAATTACAAAAAATAAGAACCACTAGTAAATATAAACCAAAAATTCTACAACACAATTGTTTGGATTAAACATGAAAGTATATATTATTTAATTCAGTGACAATAAAAGACCCCACAACACACACAAAAAAAAGGAAACTCTTCCACCAACAAAATATAAAGTTCTCATATGAGCCACCACAAATAATATAGTACTCAACCTTAAATTAAACTAAACAAGTGCTGCTTTGGAGTGTGTAAGTTTTTCTTTTCACTTCAAATACTCTCTCATTTAAGCATACCATTGTCTAGTTACAAGGGATAAAGTATAGTTGTTGTTAGAGTGGGGTTTCCATCGCACTAAAAGATTGATCTATCAGTGCCCAATGCAACCACTCAACTTATAGTACAAAAGAGGTGGTTAAACCCTTGTCATGAATCCTGAGGGGAGCGCTAAAAAAATTTCCAACAATCTCCCCCTCATCATTATCTTAGGGTCTAAGGATTTAAACTTGTGACCAAGATCTAATACCACTTATTAGACTGGGTTTACCATTGTACCAAAAGATTGATCTTTCAATGCTTGATAGAACCACTCAACTTATAGTACATAAGACGTAGTTAAGCCCTTGTCATGAATCTCGAGGGGAGCGCTAACCAAATTTCCAATAGATGTTCATAGTATCTTTAGTTATAACTAGCTATAATGACATATTGTTGTTCTCTAGTAATGTGATTATTTATTTTAGTCTCAGAACCATCTCTATCAACTTGATCAAAAACATAAAAATTCATAATCGATATAAAAATACCAAAGAAACTTAAATATGTTGATCATAATTCTCACATTTTGAAACATTTACTCAATAAAACTACTTTATCCAAATACTTGTACATGCTACATAATGGTTCCTACAAAAGAAAGCTATTCACTACAATACCACTTCACTGAAAACAAAAAGTAACATAAGTTCTCTTAGTATTTATAGCTCATGGAGTGTCATCGTAATCATAATGTTGATTAGAGAAATATAGAATGTGTCATGAGACCTTTCAACTATATACATATAAAAATTGACCTTTTCTTAGTGATAGAAATACATGCAAAAAAAATGCAATTAACCCAACCAGTATAAACGTATGTCATTGGTCACAAACTAAAGCCAACTAACACATAGTACTCGACATTTTAGTGGGTTTGAAATATATAATACCTAGTGCACTGTACTATACTCACACAATTAGATGTAATTGTTCCACATAATAAAAATATAATTCTAGTAGACCAATATTATTTCCCTTGGTATTTAGAATATTTTTTGTTTAATAGGGTTGTTCAGATAGTGAGCCCATGGCTTCAAATCCTGGCTCTTTTACATCATACTTTTGCTGGATGTAAACATTCATATATCACCAAAATAGAACTTTGGATACAATGTAGACCGTATTGTTCTCCTCCATTATCTTTAACCATTGGAAACCTTGGGTTATCTCTTTTAGGTCAAGAGAAGAAGCACCAAGATAGACCAATGTATTGAGAGAAGTGTTAAAGAAAATTTAAAAACCATTTGGCATAGGAGTTTTCTCACCTTCAAAAGAGAGAAACATTTTGAATTTCATCCTTATTCTAAATAACAACTAGCAAATTTTTAGTCCCTGATGTCTAAGGTGGGGACTAATGTTTTTCAAGTCACTTTTTGGTAATAGTCTCTAATTCAAAAACTATGAAAATGGACTATATATTTAAAAGGATTTTTCTCTATAAAATTCCATTTTTCTATTGTTCAAGCTGATTTTTTCCAAAAAAAAATTATTTTTTCATAGAAACTTAGTAGAAAAAGGCTTTGAGGTTCACGGCATGCCATGGAAATGGAGGATGATCAGTTGTTCTTGGGTCCCCTATATCGATAAATAGACATGGCCTTTATATGAAATGTTTACATAGAGGGCATCAAATTCTATTCCCTTATTGTAGCAAACAAAGGTGCCTTGATTTTTCCTTCAACTTTATATTCGTTGAGGAACTCAATCTTGATTTGGATTTAAAGGTATGTTTCTTCAATATATTTTGAGCTTGTAATTGGTAAATCTATTATAGATATGTAAGATGGAGGATTTGGTTGCAACTTTGAAAGTAGATTTAGGTTTCACTTTCATCAAGTCAAAGAAAAAAACTATAAGTTGTTTCACACTCAATTCTCTATGCTCCAAGAAGTGCCATGCATTTGTTGTCTATGTTCTATTTTGCTTTTTTTTTGTTTAAAAAGGCATTCTTTAGGGTTGGCTAGGATTTCTTCTTTTCTTTTTCTTTTTCTTTAGTAGCATCTTAATTTTGGTATTTTGTAATGCAATGGTCTCTTACCCTTCATCTCAAAGCACTCAAACCTGACTAAGGGATTTTTCATTTTTCACTATAGTGGAAACAAGGAATTTCATATAGGTTACTAAACTTTTAAACAAATTACTTGAACAAATATGCAAATTGGATTATTTTTCCTACTGTATAGTTTTCAATTGTATTTTTCCATGTATTTTGTTTTTTTTCATTAGAAAATAGAAGATGTGTTAGAAGCATGGGAAGAGTCCTAGAATCATGGCATTCTTGTTATTGTTTGAAGCTTTCATTACCATTTTTTACATAAAGAAAATGTAAAGATGATTATTTCTTCATATTCCATTTTGCTTTATATTTCATAGTTAGTCTCCATTCAATTTATTTTCTATAGAGCTTGAATTCAAGACTCCTATTTGAGCTTAGCTTCAACTAATTATTCTTTTTTCTACTATGTATTTTTTTTTCTACTATGCATTTTTTAAACATCAAAGGATCGATTGGTGCTATACTTTTGTATTCTATAAATACAATGAATCCCTAATTGCTTCCAAGTCCTTGATTTCTTTGATTGATTCTAGAATGACCAGATAGGTTTTTCGCATCTATACTGGCATGGATACAATATGAGGAAATGGTTAGAATAGTAATAATAATTTCAATTACTTGTCCTTTTTACAGATGGTGCAGAAAATGCATGACTCAATAATGGAGATTTGGCCTCTAGAAGAGAAGAGGAAGAAGGTTGGTTCGTTCTTCACTATCATTTTTCTAATTTGACACATTTTGTGGCTTTCTAGAAGCACGTACATTTGGAAACTAGGTTCTTTTGAATTTTTATTACTGCTATTGATCTGAGTGATTCTAGCTATTATAATTAGCCTCATTTCGAGGTTAGGAAATCATGGCATGTACGTGTTATGTAAAATTTGTATTCAACACTGAAAACATTTTTTATTCCACACTTGAAATCTTATTTCTAATCATGTCTTGTTTAAGCAATAGCAACATATCTCATTTTCAACACTTATCTTTATTCCTCAATTTCTAATCAATTAAATTCCTATATATTGATTGCTTGTAGAATGAACTAAATCTAATTTCAACAATAATTTTGTATTTCCATGGTCATTTTTTGGCATTGGTCCTCAAATATAGCCTTGAGTTGATTGATTATAGTGAGGGTAACATTATAGTTGAACTATTCAAAGAGACCTTGTTTGTGATACCTCATTGGAAATAAGAATCCTAAAGTCTCTTAAATTTTCTTTTTCTATCACAAGAGGAAATTATATTAGGAAGTTAACATTTTCCTCAATTAAGGACTATTAGGTTTGTTGGTTTCTAATTTAACAAATTTAAAAATACTAGGAAACAATAAATAAAACAACACCTAGGGGTTGGCTATTTCCTAGGTTTAATACATTCTATTTGAACTTGGACCAACTAAAAAAGCACTTATGCTTTCTTTTCTTTAGGCTCTACTAAACCAAGATGGGTCAACCTAAGGATTTGACACTTTTTATATTATATTTGTCTTACAAACCCTTTTTAGTGGATCTAGCATTAAAACTTCTAATAATTGCAATTTTATGACAAATTTGGAGTAGCCAATAACAAACATGACATATGATTCCAACAAGTGATGAATAACTTTTTCACTGATGACTTTAATGATTTTTATTTTAAATATTTAATCAATACAAAGTTAAAATAGATTTTCTTGACTTCTAAATTAATGACCATTTCCTTATTCCATTTCCATGGAGTCATACTAGTTAGTATTAGAAGATCTATTCAATTGACTTGTAAGTAAATGTATCAATTGTTAACCTCCAAATTCTCTACTTTAGAACATCCCTCCCACATCTCAAATGACCATATCACTCCAATGAATCATTTACTTAATTCCTTGAATTAAAAGTAATAAGTGAAATGACATACAACTCACTTAAATATTATATTTGAATATAATGAAACTTGTTCATTCATTCTAAAAGTCATAAAAGCATAAAAATGGAGACAAATTTTTGACACACAAATACTCGGCAACTTTCCTTGTATTAGCCTCTTTGAGAATCATACATATTTCTAATAAAATACTTATGGCAATCACATCAAATCAAAATAGGTCTTTCATTAACTTCAAATTGCAAAATTTCAAGCTTAAACAATTCAAGACTAAACACAAAAATAGTAGACTGACTCAAAATGATAATATTCATCATATATCTAGAATTCAAGCCCTTCTTCTCAATCTTGGAAATCCTTTTATAGAATAAATATTGTAACAATATTCAGATTGGGAAGATACATGTCATCACATGACTCAAAAAAAAGTTATAGAGAAGACAAATTTTTATTTTATAAATATTCTCTATAACTAAAAGATATGCAAAGTAACTCAAAATTTGAAAACTTGCATCTTGATATTCAAGTATAGTCTTGGCTTATAGTGCAAATATATCCATAGAAAGCCAATGCTAAAGTAAGATACCATGGTATAATTCTTGTCCTATTTTATCTTCATCTGTTGTCATCAGTTGTCTTCTAACTACTTCCTATGGGAAAAGCCTTAATTTCTTCAACTACTTCCCACACATAAACTTCTATTTTTGTTGGCTAGTTAGTTCCTCTAACAACCTCCAAATAATTAATGAACTTGTTCCATTTGGCATCTATTATAGCCTTTGATTCTATTAAAATTTATTCAAATCCACTTAATTTTGAATAACGAGTCAATCAAATCATAAAAAATAATATCATCAACGTCTCCCTCAAAAATTGTTGTGTAACATTTTCCAATGTTATGATATGGTTGAATGATGTTCACCACTCTTGCCAATCCTTCAGCTTATTTTCATTATCAACAATGGGGGGAATAAAAATACCAATGCCTACATCCATTACCTTTACCTTACCTTGGATCCCCTATGACTTGGCTATAAAGAAACCAATCAATTCTCTCACCATCTCAAAGGCCTCTTTTACTGCGAAGATTTATCAGGCAATTGTGGCTTCTTGTCCATCAAAATAATTAATCTATCAAAGAAAGGAATGTATGGGCCCCATTAATTAAAGATAGAGGAGAACCATGTAAGAGATTCTTTGCATGCATATGATGCACTTTACAAAGAGATAAAAACATTGTGGACATGTTGGGATACTCTTTTCAATACTTCTATCATGTCATACAATATTTCATTTAGCACAACCAATACCATCCCCAGTTGATTATTTTCACTTGGAGCTTCAACCTCCAGCACTACCACTGCATGCTCTCTCCTAATTACCTTATCTTATGTCATGCAAGAAACCTATTCACTAGCACCTTTTACCTCATCAACCCTCATCTCCTTATTTTCTTCCATTTCCTTGAGTTGTTCTTTCAAAGTGACAATCTCATCTTCTAACTCTTGTATCTTTTCCTCCATCTTGGGTAACATGTAGCTCTTCTTGAGCTCCTCCTATACAATTTCATAGTGCCAATGTATTCTCTAAAGGTCTAGGTGAACTAGTCTTCAATTTTTTCTACCTTAGCTTTAGTCATAAATAAAAATGCTTCAAAAAACTTTATATTTCACTTCTAGTAGTTGAATTTAATGTCCATATAATAGCATTTCCTTCAATTGTGTCTTAAAATATATAAATTAGGGCTTATTTTTCTCAAGGCTTATTTTTCTCAAGAGAAAAGCTCTACATAACTATTGTTTTACTATTAATGTTAAAACTTGAGCCTCTTTGTAAACCTTGTGCTGAGAAGCCTTCACAAGAAATTGATTTTTCATGTCTTCTTATTTGATCTAGCACAAAGGTTGTTCCCAAATCCCATCCATGAACTAGTAACATTCCACTTCTCTGTACAAGATCTCAAGCTTCACTCACTATCAAAATCTCACTATCTAGATCATAGCCAAGAGATTCTTTATGAGATCTTTAGTCTTTTTTTTTTTTTTTTTAAGTATAAGATGTTGGAAATATTCAGGATGAAATGTGTTACTAAGAGGGGAGGGGTGAATCAGTAAGATATAAAATTTTATCCATTTTAACCATTTATCATTCATTCATCTAATCTACTACATAAATGAAAGATCAATCATTCATAACATATGAACACAATGATTTGGTGACCCAAAAACCTTCCAATTAGAAAGAAAAACTGGGGTGGGGATGATGCCCACAAAATTTCATTACTGCAGTATGAAGTTGGCCAGTTAAAGCTTACAATGATCACTTCTAGTGATCTGCCCTATTAGGAGCAATTAGGACTACTAGATCCACCTTGTTAGAGGATTTACAAACATACAATGAAGTATGCACTCTGTTAGGAGATTTACAAAAGAATGTTAAGTCTACCTTGTTATAGGATTTAAAAATTGATTCACCTATTAGGATGAAATAGTGGATATACTTACAACTTGTTTTCTGATAAGATCATTTTGCATTGATCACTTGATGTGATAGATATAACTTTTATGCTCCTTATGCTGACCTTGTTGTATTCATTTTGCTCTGTTGTTGATAGCAATACCTTCATTTCATGCGAACAATACTTTCTTATTTCATGCCAATATGTTCATATTCCATTTTTTTTATATTATATATTATATTCCAAAAACTCATATCATACATTACATATATACCATTCCAATATTTTGCAGTTACAAGGTCGGCCAAAACACAAGTGAACAAAACATTACTGAGTCGGCCCATTAGTAAACTCGGGTTCACTGAACTAACTTGGTGACCTTATGATAGTTGGTATCCACTACATTACTCGAAATCGTCATGCACTTGGTAGAAGTAGAGACTCAGTTCATACTAGTCATAGAACATTGCTTTGAACTCGGTAACCATTGGTGACTCGGTAGATGTAGTGTTACTCGATAGAAACTATCTTCTTCATTTACCTTGCTTAGCTCGGTAAACACTGAATCCTTTGTTTACCTTTTTCACTCGATAAACTCTACTAATCTTTTATTACCTTTTTCACTTGGTAAAATCTGCTGATCTTTGATTACCTTTTTAACTTGGTAAACTTTGTTTATCTTTGATTACCTTTTTTCACTCGGTAAAACACTGCTAAACTTCCTTTAATTTTTTCACTCAGTATCTTCTAGAATGCTTGGTGAGAACTGTTTTCCTGTTGAACTTATAAGGTAACCACTGAATACTCGATATATACTTGAGACTAAGTGATGAGCAAGATAAGAATTCAAGATAGACTAAGTGTTTGTACTAATGAAAAATATATCATAATTCCAACAATCTCCCCCTTTGGCATTAGTGACAAAAACACTTATGTACAAAATTTGATGTACTAATTTACATATATCTCCCCCATACAATATGCTCGGAGCATTTACAAATATCTCTATCTCCCCCTCTAAACTCTATCTCCCCCTTTTGACAATAATGCCAAATTAAGAAATATATATTTAAACGGAGATACCAAAATGGGAGATGAATTCAGAATGTACCTTGAGAATAAGAGCCAAAGTCTTATCCCAATTTTCTTGTAAAATTTTGCAAGAGAAGAGTGCTATTTGAACTTTTGCTGAAAGTTCATTCATATGATCTGCAACTAAGAAATTGTTGTCATGGATCAATGCTTTGGAGTGGACGATGTGTTTCTAATGATAGGAAGAATCATGTTCTAGATGTTTATTAAGGTAGACCTGATCCTTGCTTCCTCTCTCAGCAATTTTGTCTACTTTTTTGACAAAAATTTGATTTGGAGATGATGGGATGAACTTGAATTGGGATCAAGTTGCAATATTTGGGCACTGCCCTTCATATCTTCATCAATTTTATTCAATTTTTCTTTGATCTCCTTTGTGTACTCGGTAACATCACAAAGTTTGGCAAAAAGTGAAGTTACATTATTAAAAGAATTTTCAAAATTGGCCAAAATTGTAGACAATTCTACCTATTTTATTGCAATGTGCTAAGCAATGTGCTCAAGCACCTTATTATCAAATTTCCTTTCAGCCTTTTCAATCAATTTTTCCTAACCAAAGGTGTCCTTGTTGAATTTATTTACAGCCTCTTCTAATTGAATCAAAATGTATTGAGTAGAATCTACTTCAACACCTATAGCCTCTGTAATAATGTTCTTGGCATCCTCTATTATTTTGTATTCCTTATCCCTTTCAGATCTTAACTGCTTCTGCATAGCCTTCATCTCTATTAATTGACTAGCATACCTCATTTCTTCAATGGTAGCATTTTCATAGTCAATTTTTGGAATAGCTATATCTGTGTCTAAATCAATTTCTTCTGGTATTTCTTTTCTAGTTATCATAAGTCTTAATGGTTGCTTTTTTTTGAATTTTGTGGCCATTGGTTTTATCTTAGGAATAGACACAATAGTAGATATGGAAGGGCTAGCAACAAAAACTAGGATAGGACTTGAAGAATGAATGCCAATAGAAGTATTTACCAGATCAAAAATTGGAATACTTTCCAAAAATGATGATATACCTATTATAGCAGTATCTAAACTACTTATACTTGAAGTAGATGCAAATAATGATGTCAAAATTGTTGGAACTGACATAATTGTAGAACTTACTGATGTGTCACTTGATGATGTTGGAATAGAGGAGGCTGGCTCGGTGACTGAAGAAGAGGGTTATAGCAGGGTAGTTGAAGTGGTAGACACTTTCGCTGATGATACCTGGAGCTATGAAGTGGCAGGTGCAGATGATTAATCTGATGAAGATGCTATCAAACCTGCAGAAGCTAACTCCAACCTTGATGTGATAGTTTTAGGTGGAGAGTGAGGAAGAGATGCAATGACTACTACTACAATTTTTATTGGATCATCTTCCTCCTTATTTTCTTCTTCAGCTTCTTCCTCTTTTTCTTCCTTGTCTTCCTCCATTAATGCATGCAGCTCTCCTAGTGAGACTGTGATGGATGGAGAGGCAGTTGTATCATCATTGTCACTGCTATCATCATCCTGGATTTCTACTGGATCTTCATTGGGCTTATGCAGATGATAGATATTTTTCCACATGTTTGTTGCATCATTTACAACATGCTCAATGTCTTTGATTAAAATCAAACAAGTGTGGAATTTGATCATCATTTTTCCTTCATGATTTTTCATTGCAGCCTTTATTTCTACTCTAGTGAGATTTGGTTGAAGGTTATTCAGAGATTGCTCATAGATATCTTTCACCATTTAAGTAGCTGCTTCCCATCTTGGTTGCAATCTCTCTTGTAGTTCCTTGGAGATTTGAGAGGTAAGTTGGTCCAGGGAGTATTTC
This sequence comes from Cupressus sempervirens, assembly GCA_028749045.1. NCBI lineage: Eukaryota > Viridiplantae > Streptophyta > Pinopsida > Cupressales > Cupressaceae > Cupressus > Cupressus sempervirens. The sequence continues at coordinate 948,128,476 of CM053787.1, read as the reverse complement.
CATTTTCCCATCTTGGAGAATACCAGTTCCTCTATCTAGATTTTCTTAGCATCTATTCTTGTTTCAAATTTCAAAGCTTTGAAATTTGTGATGCCTGCCCCTTCTTCCAATTGTTTGAGCCTTTTCTCAAATGTGAGTGAAGGTCTGACCAGTACAGGTTCATGTTTGCCTTTCCTGGTCCTCCTTGAGAATACTATAGTAGGCATCTTCTTAGGTTTGGTAATGGTTACCTTATATTTCTTCTTTAGAGGTTATTCTCTTGCAGATTCTTCTTCTTCTTCTTCTTCTTCTCCTCCTTCTTCTTCATCATCTTCTTCATCCTTGTCTTTACCTTTAGTTAGCATAAGAGGACCAGTAGTAGTTTTCATTTTGGCTATCTTCCTCTTGCCTTTGCTTATTGCCTGAGGTAGCTTGATTTCAAGCTCTATTCTGGCCTTTGCTTCATCATAGGTTCCAAAAGCAAGAATGTTAGGGATAGCTGGTTCATTGACCAGTGCCTCAATGATATCTCTTGCATCATCAATATTTAATTCATAAGGCAATGGTTTTACCCATGCCACTCGCGGTATGACTACCTATATGTACACATGATCACAGTCAACCATGAAAAATATATCATCTTTATAATCCTCAATAAGCTTAGGAGGAATTTTTAACCTATTATTCATCCTTTCCTTGAAGTCTTCAAAATAGTTATCCATGACTTTGTCAAAATTTTCACCCATTTCTGCTATGAACTCATTAATCTGATATAAAATTGGAGTGTCTTTCCTCCATATTATAGATCCTTTTAATGGAAAAGACTTTTGTATATAAAAGAATAAACAAATTAAGAAAGAACCAAATTTATAGGGGTTATTCTTCAAAATCCTTATGCTTTCCATATTTTTATTCTGTTGTCTTAATAGCAATTCTGACAAATCAAATTCTGGATTTTTCTTTACAATCTTAAATGCTAAATCCACAGCTTCACACGGTACACTATTCAATCTTTTGGAATTGTATAACTTATATGCAATCACATAAATGCCAAATCTGAGTTCCACGTCAGATATATTGTTAAGCTTTAGTCCTCTACCATCCCAACTTCTAGGGTTATCTTCTGTAACTCATCCTAACCTAGGTTTTAAGTGGTTTTAGCTTTGCTTAGCATAGGCAAACCCGTGATTTTATGAATCATCTTTTTGGTTATCAATATGGGTTGTTCCAACCACAACTAACCATTATGAACACGACTCAGAACATATCTAACCCATTTAGCCAAGAAACTTTTTGGTAGGTGCGGAATATGGGTCAAGCCTTTTTCTTCTAAGTGTTTGTGCTCAATTTTTAGGGCTCCATCAATACATAATTGACCTAGGGCATTATCCATATCTAATGTACCAATTTCTTGAATAGCACATTTGAAATGAGCATGAATATCATTAACAAGAAGTACCTTAGGAGGGATTTTTCATTGAGCTCCATGATTGTCAAGTGATTCTGCAACTGCGGGCAATACCTTGAATTTTGGGGCTTTCCATTCAACTCCTTTTACAAGCATTTCAGAACCCTTCTTCACCTTGTTGCTGTTGGTGGTTGCGGATGCCATTGTTGCTCGATGGATGAAAATATTTTCAAACAATTACTTTGCAGGAATTTTGCTTCAAATCACTTGGCATGCAACTGGAAATCCTTTTGGCTCTAAGAATTTTAAGTCACGATGGAAAATGAAATCAAATTCTACCCTTTTAATGAAATACTATCATTAAGGCTCGGTACAAAGGTATAGTGCATGCCAGTCTATCATTGAAATACTCGGTAGAACCTTGCAACTTGGTGGACTAAAAGAATCTTTGATACTCCCGACCTAGCTCAGTAAGGTCTTTAGTCAGCCTTGCTCGGTACATTCAACTTGGTGATTGATACTATTTCTATGATCCATGTATCTGAAATACTGTATTGATCATTTGCGCCCATTTTTATAATAAAAAACTGTTTAAGATGTGGCTAGAAGATGCAGTTCCTAAGTCTTCTTAAGTATCAATTGGAAATGATGGAGTCACCCACTTCTTGAGTGACATGATCATTATTTGAATTGTCTTGAACAGTAGATTTAGGAATCCACTATTGTCTCATTTGCTTCTGAATGTTATCAATTTTTTTTTTCTTTTCATCTTCAATTCTTCCAGTATTTATGCAATTCTTAGCTATATGACCAAGTTCAGTACATGTGTAACATCTTATGGTTGTATCCTTCTTTCTTAGGTGATGTGTTGCACATTTTATCCCGATGTGTCTATATTCTCCACAATAGTGACATCTATAGCAGGTATTGTAGTCCCAACCAAATATTTCTTTGATAATTTTTTCTACTGGATTAAAAAGCTTTTATTTGCATTGAGATGCCTTGTGACCTAGTTTCTTACATTTGTGACATTTTCCTTCAAATTTTGATTTTTCTTTGCATTCATTAGCTTTGTGACCATGTTGATTGCAGTTGAAGCATTTGCCATTGAATTTTGCCTTTCCAATACTCTAACATTTTTTTGATGTATGACCTATCTTACCACAGTGATTACAAGTAGGCCTCTGATTTCTTTGTGCACCTTGTTTGGAAGTTTCACCTTCTTCCTTGTAACCAAGTCCAGCTTTGTCTTTTTGTCTATGAAGATTTTGCTCACTTAGTTTATTTAATTGAGTCATGTCTGCTTGTGATTTCATCATTCTCTCATTGATTTTTTGTTCAATTTTTAGGTCATTTTCCAAACTTTCATTAATTTGTCTTTCAGATCTCAGGTCACTTTTTAAGCTTTCATTAATTTTTCTTTCAGTGATCAGATCATTCCTCGGGTCTTCATTTTGAGATCTCAAATTCATAATTGCTTCATTTGCATTGGAAAGTTGATTTATAAGATCTTGATGCTGAAGCGATTGACTATTTCTTACCTCTAAGTCTTCATTTGCCTTGTTCCTTTGTTCCAAGACTTCACATAGCCTGATTGATTGGATTTCTTGTTCTCTTTTGAGTTTTCTTACTTCTTCTTGTAGGGAACCATTCTTTTCCAAGAGTTCCTTGATTGCCTCATTAGCTTCATTTGAACTACTTCAAGGTAAAAGGTCTTCAATTATTTCTTCAACATATTGATGATCATTCATTTGTCATGCAAGTTCCTTCCTTCTTTTTAGGGATTGAGAAAGATGCTCCTTAGCTTCTTTGAGTTGAGCCATGATCATTTCCAGATCTAACTTTTCATTTTCAATAGCTTTTTCAAGTTTGAATATCTCCATTGCTCTTGATCTTTTCTCAAGCTATCAAACTTTGTCTTGAGAGCCAAATGCTCTGATACCAATTGTTGGAAATATTCAGGATGAAATGTGTTACTGAGAGGGGAGGGGTGAATTAGTAACATATAAATTTTTATCCATTTTAACAATTTATCATTCATTCATCTAATCTACTGCATAAATGAAAGACCAATCATTCATAACACATGAACACAATGATTTGGTGACCCAGAAACCTTCCAATTAGAAAGTAAAACTGGGGTGGGGATGATGCCCACAAAACTTCGTTACTGCAGTATGAAGTTCGCCGGTTAAAGCTTACAATGATCACTTCTAGTGATCTTCCTTGTTAGGATAAAGTAGGACTGCTAGATCCACCTTGTTAGAGGATTTACAAACATACAGTGAAGTATGCACTCTATTAGGAGATTTACAAAAGACTATTAAGTCTACCTTGTTATAGGATCTAAAAACTGATTCACCTATTAAGATGAAATAGTGGATCTACTTACAACTCGTTTGCTGATAAGATCTTTTTGCATTGATCACCTGATGTGACAGATATAACTTTTTTGCTCCTTATGCTAGCCTTGCTATATTCCTTTTGCTCTGTTGCTGATAGAAATACCTTCTTTTCATGCAAACAATACTTTCTTATTTCATGCCAATATGTTCATATTCCACTTTTTTATATTATATATTATATTCCAAAAATAATATCATACATTACATATATACCATTCCAATATTTTACAGTTACAAGGTCGGCCAAAACACAAGTGAACAAAACATTACTGAGTCAGCCCATTAGTAAACTTAGGTTCACTGAACTAAGTTGGTGACCTTATGATACTCGGTATCCACTACATTACTCGGCATCGTCATGCACTCAATAGAAGTAGAGACTCGGTTCATACTAGTCATAGAACATTGCTTTGAACTCGGTAGCCATTGGTGACTCGGTAGATGTAGTGTTACTCAGTAGAAACTATTTTCTTCGTTTACCTTGCTTAGCTCGGTAAACACTGAATCCTTTGTTTACCTTTTTCACTCGGTAAACTCTGCTAATCTTTCATTACCTTATTCACTTGGTAAAATATGCTGATCTTTGGTTACCTTTTTCACTCGGTAAACTCTGCTGATCTTTGATTACCTTTTTTCACTTGATAAAACACTAATGAACTTCCTTTACCTTTTTCACTTGGTATCTTCTAGAATGCTCGGTGAGAACTGTTTGCCTATTGAATTTATAAGGTAACCATTGAATGCTCGGTATATACTTGAGACTAAGTGATGAGCAAGATAAGCATTCAAGATAGAATAAGTGTTTGCACTAAGGACAAATATATCATAATTCCAACATAAGAAAGCCAAAATAAAGAGTAACATCATATGGAAAGGTTCACCAAGACTAAAAAAACAAACTAAGTATGAGCATAAAGGTAAAGATCTGGACCAATTCAAATCTATCCTAACATAACACTTGGTTAACAATAAAAAAAGAACAACTGTATGCAAATAACTAGTTCTGGAGAGTGGAATTCTTCTATCCAAGAAGTCCATGTAGAGAATCCTTCAGCCATTTTGAAACACATGTTCCCTTCTTTGATGATGTTGAAAGGGTTATTGACTATTGATGTAGGGGGGATATTAGGAGGTATTGGAATAGCAGTATCAGTGATGATCAACTTCTTTCCAACCTTGATTTTGGATGCAATATTAGGAATGATTAGTGATTTCTCTACTATGTTGGTTGGGATCATGTTGTTCAACATTTCACCTATTGTAATGAGTTCTTTCCTCCTAACACTACCTTTTTTACATATTTTTAATTGTTCTTTGGGTAGGGTGTTGTCCTTTGATGCATCCCACTCTTGACATTTAGGAATGTGGAGTGTCTCATATCATGTTGTTGATTTTGCAACTCTCCTCTTTATGTTAATTTGGTTCAACATTTCATGAACTGTGTAATCCACATATGTTGTATCATCTTGTTCCACTTTAATGTAAAATGTTATGTGTTAGAGAAAAAGGTTATTTTAATTTCATTAATTAAATTACCTTTTCTCCCTTCTTAAGATTTTGATTTATGCATTTTTTCTTTCTCTATTTAATAATAAATTAGTAATTATTAAATAGCTTTTACCTTTAGGTTACCCTTTGTAACTTATTAGGTTAACCTTTTTGGGTTTCGATCTCCTTTTATAAGGATTGATCTCTTTGTAATTCTTAATCATTTCTTCATTTGAATATAAAATTTGCAAGTATTTTAGAGCAAACCGTTGCCTCTTCTTGTCTTTTTTTCTCCGTGACAGATTTTTTACATGTAGGTATTCAAGGGCTTCATGGATTTGATTTTCATATTTTCTCAAATCCTTCATGGTATCTGAGTCATAACTACTATAGTTTATTGGGTATTTGAAGAAAATAGAGAACAAGGGTTTGACAAATTAGATCCAAAGTTTTTTCGGGTATTTCCTTATTGAAATATGATTTAAAAGATCACTATTAAAGAGGGATATTGTTGAAAAGAAGGAAGATTGTTGATAAAGAATATTTTCAATCATTGTTTTGTCACTGATGTCAAACCTACTATTTTCTAGAATGACAATTTCTTATAAGATCTAAGTACTATCACTTAGTTGATTGATGAAGAGGATTTAATCAATAAGATGTAATAAAAGCACCTAAGGGATAGGTTGAGTTATGGTTTTGTAATGAAGTACAAAGATTAGTTAAGACAATGGTAAAATGATATATTGATAATACACTTGAAGATATGGAGGTTGCCTACACTTAGAAACTCTAGAAGAATAACTTGTAACAAAGCTATCTACAAAGCTTGACTAAATTCATTAGTGGGTGCTGAGCAAGCTAGCTCATGCAAAGTAGATTATTAGTAAGTGCCAAGAAATTGGAAAATCTAGTGTGTGCTAAGTGAAACAAAAAGTACTAAGAAAGTTTAGGTGTCAAGAAAGACAAAATGTAATAGGTGTCAAGCATCAATAAAACTTAGTTGATGCTGAGTGAATCCACAGTATGTGTCAAGCATTAGAAAGGCAATAGTGTTGAGCTACTACATTATTTGAAAAGTCAAAGATTCACCAGATTTGAGCTGATAAGTTTGTTACCTTGAATTTTGTGAACTAGATGGAAGATAAGGAAATTGAGCTAGTGGCACAAAATTTTAGGTAAACCATTTTTAGGTGAATATAGGTGGATTCTTCATGATGTTTCTAAAAGAAACAAGATAAGGGGTAGATACATCATATCTTACCTAATCCATTTGAACCAAAAATCAAAGTCGGAAAAGTATTCCAAACTTTTATTTAAGGAGTTACAGGTCAACAAGCAAAGATTTTGGTTGGAGAGAGAGTGTGGTGTCAAGGGGAAGGCATCAAGAAGGAAGAACGGAGCATAGAGACTCTGCTTTGATAGACTCTACTTTGATAGGTGACCACAGAGGTGATTGCATTATCAAAACAAGCATGGAGACTCAAGGAGACAAAGATTGAATGGAGGAAAAGCTGTCAGAGCTGCAAAGATTAATAGCCAGACATTTTTGTAAACTAAATTGAGATCTAAAATTTGCAAGTTATGGTGCAAGTTATATTAGATCAAAAGCCCTTATTTGTTACTCTCTGGCAATTGTATCAGTTAGGAAAAAATCCTATGGACTTAGGTTGGTTTAATAGCCATTGCATAAATCCTTTAATAGGTGTCATTCCAAGTGAATATTGTAAAGTCCTTTAACCAGGCCCACTTCTAATAGTGTGGTTGAAATCCCTTAACCAGGTCACATTTAATAGTGTGTATTGTAGCCTTTAATAGGGCAGACCTTTCATAGGGTATCACTTCAAAAGAGTGAGAAAGGAGTAGCATGTTGTTGGTGGTTTTTTCCAAATTGGGTTTCCACATAAATCACTATGTTATGTGTTGATCTTTCATGTGTTATTCTTGCATGTTGATTTATCAATAATTTTCTAAGAGATATGTTTACCTTGGATGAATGATTGGTTTGATGGGCTCACTATACTTAGTGAAAAAGTTGTATTAAAAAATTTGGACCTTGAATAATTGATTCACCCCCCCTCTTAGTTATTCTAAAGAATTTCTAACAATTGGCATCAGAGCCATCTATTGATTTGGTTTAAAGGTACTACAAGTAGAAAGATCAAAATGTCCAAGAGAGAAGTTCCCAAGCTCAATAGAGATAACTTCATTGCATGGCAAAGTTTAATGAAGTTGCACCTTGGATCAATAGGTGATCATGCAAAAACCTCAATGGAAGTGGAACATAATGATCTAACTGGTGTTCCTACTATAGAAGATATGAAGAAAAAGGAGCACAATCAAGCAATGTTGGAGATTGCCTCTACTCTTAGCTATGCTGAATTTGATGACATCAAGGGATGTACCTGTACATTCAAGATGTGGAAAGCCTCATTAGATATTTATCGATGAGATTAGAATGTCCAAAGAACAAAAAAAGAAAGCCTTAAAGGAAAGTATGATGACATGAGAATGGAGGAAGGTAAGAACATTGCTCAATATGTCTCTAAAATAAAGGAAGTAGTAAGTGCAATAAGAAGTTCAGGTTGTAATTTAGATGAAGAAGCTATCATTAGCAAAGTCTTAAGAACCTTTCTCCCCATCTATGCTTTTAGAGTATTAGCTATCCAAGAGTTGAGATGCATACCAAGAAACAAGCTAACTCTTGAAGGCATAGTGGGAAGACTTGCTACATTTGAGTTATCCAACTTTGATAACTACACACCTGAGAATCTTGAATATTCTTTTAAGGCCAAGTTTTTGTTGAAAGACACCAAAGAGGTGGAACCAAAGAAGAAGAAAATAAAGATAAAATATGCATCCAGTGACAACAACACATATGAGGAAGATGTGGAACAGTTGGTAGCATTGTTGGCCATAAGATTTCACAAAGAAAAAGGTAAATTCAAAGGTAAGCTACCTATCATTTGTTTTAATTTCAATAAAATGGGACATATTGTTGCAAGGTGTACACAGAAAAATAACTACAGAGAAGGAAACAAGCACAAGAACATAAGAGAAGATGATGGAAGAGATTACAAAGACAAAGGAAAAAAGTGCTACATTGTTGAAGAAGAAAACTCTAAAGAAAATGATGATGAGGTAGTCTATGTAGTTATGAAGGATGAGTTAGATGAAGATGAGGAAACAACACTAGTAACCTATGTAAACAAGAATGACAGGTGGAAATAGTGTTAGATTTAGAAATGATGATCCATGTCTAATCAAAGGAAAAGGTTTCATTAAGCTTACAGAGAAAATTTCATGTGATAATGCATATTATGTTGAAGGATTGAACTAAAATCTGTTGAGTGTGTCACAGTTAGGCAATGTAGGATGCACAGTAGATTTTGGAAATAAAATTGCCAAATTCTATGACACTATTGCAAATCTAATAGGAAAAGGAGACCAAACTAGGAGTAATCTATTTTACCTAGATATGGAGGATGTTGCTTGTCTTATTGTAAGAATTGATAATGAGTGGATATGGCATAAGAGACTATGGCATGTCAATTTTGATAATCCAATTAGCATTAGCAAAATGAAGAAAGTTAGAGGATTTCCCAAACTAAAGAAGGATGACAATACAATGTGCAAATAGTGTCAGCTAGGAAAGATGACCAAGTCAAGTTCCAAGAGAAAAACCTATACTTCCAAAGAAGTAGTAGAGTTAGTCCATACTAATTTATGTGGCCCAATAGAAGTGAAAAGCTACAAAGGAGATAGATATATAATGTTGTTTATTAATGACTACTCTAGGATGATGACTGACATGTTCTTAAAGGAAAAATCTGATGCATTTCAAATGTTTAAGTGGTATTTGGCTAAGGTTGAGAAGGAAATAGGGAAGAGTTTGAAGTGCCCAAGATCCAATAGAGGAGAAGATTTTACATCAAAAGAATTCAAGACATTTTGCAATGATAAAGGAATTAAAAGACAAACATCAGCAATTAGAACTCCCCCATAGAATGGAATTGTAGAGAGAAGGAACAGATTAGTGATAAATTGTGCCAGATCATTAATGATGGAGAAGAATGTTGCTCTAAAGTATTGGAGAGAAGTTGTAAGTATAGCTGTCTACACCCTAAATCGAGTACAAATCAAGAAAGGTAAAAATGCAACATCTTTTGAATTATGGTATGGTCACTCACCCAATGTAAAATATTTTAATTTGTTTGGTTGTAAATGCTATATTCTTAAAGATTCTAGAAATGAAAAGTTTGATGCAAAGAGTGATGAAGGAATATTTCTTGGATACTCCACTAGAAGTAAAGAATATAGGTGTTTAAATACTAACACTAACAAAATTGTGGAGAGTGTAAATGTAGACTTTAATGAGCATACAAAAGTTCAAGTTGATGAATCCAAGAAACTAGAAGAGTACAAATCCTTTGTATACTTCTATGAAGGAATGTCTACTAAAGAAGCTACCAATCAAGTTGGGAATCAACAACAAGTTTTTGTATCAGCTAAGTTACAACTAGTTAATGTCGAGTTGCATTTAGAAGTCAAGTTATAGAATGAAGAAAATGCACATTCTAATTCTAAAATTAGTACACATGAAAGAGATGATGAGCTACCTGAAAGAGATGTGCATAGTGACTCTGAAGGTGAAAGACAAACATGGTAATAAGGAAAGAACCAAGGATATCCAAGTATGTGATAAGACATCACCCTATAGATTAAATAATTGGTGATAAAGAATTCAGACCAATGACAAGGAACAAACTAAGGAATGAATCATGTCTATTGAGAATGATTGAACCCAAAACAATGAAATATGCACTACTAGATGATGATTGGTGTAAAGCTATAGAAGAGGAGATTGATCAAATAGAGAAAAACAAAACTTGAATTTTAGGTCCAAGACCAGCTGATAAGAATGTGATTAGTACCAAGTGGGTATTTAGGAACAAGCTAGATGAGAATGGTGAGGTAACAGAAAATAAGGCTAGACTAGTCTATAAAGGCTATGCACAAGAAGAAGGACTAGACTATGGGGAAACATTTGCCCCTTTTGCAAGGATGGAAGGAGTAAGAACTCTACTTGCATATGTTTCTTAAAAAGGTTTTAAAGTTTACCAAATGGATAGAAAGTTCATTTTTCTAAATGGTATACTGGAAGAGGAAGTCTATATAGAACAACCAGAGGGATTTGTTGATGACAACAAAAAGGATATGGTTTGCCAACTGCATAAAGCACTCTATGGTTTAAAACAAGCACTTGGATCTTGGTATGAGAGACTTCACAAATATCTTGTGAAGATAGGATTTGAGAGAAAATATGACAAAAACAACCTATATATAAAGGAAATAAAAGGTAAAGACATTTTAATATCTGAAATCTTTGCTAATGATATAATATTTGGAGGAAAAGATGCACTATGCAAAGATTTTGCTAATAAGATGAAACATGAGTTTGAGATGTCAATGTTTGGGGAAATCAAATTCTTTGTTGGATTGCAAGTACATCAACTAAAACATGATATACTCAAAACATTTGGCTTAGAGGATTCAAAACCAATTAGTACATCAATGGTAATAGAACTTAAGCTATCCAAGAATGATGAGTCAGCTAAAGTAAATTAGACAATTTACAAATCAATGATTGGAAAGTTATAGTATGTTGTACATAGTAGACCAGGCATTGCATTATCTATTGGAATAGTGGAAATAATTTTTGCAAACCCAAGAGAATAATGAGGTACCTAAAAGGAACAGAGGACTTTGGCTTATACTACAAGAGGACTAAAAAGTTTGAGTTGAATGCTTACACTAATGTAGATTGGAGAGGAAATATTGATGATAGAAAAAGTACCAGTGGAGGAGCACTCTTCTTAGGTAAAAGATTAATCATTTGGACTAGCAAAAAGAAAAGTTGTACCTCATAGTCCATAGTTGAATCTGAGTATGTTGCTACTGCCATCAACTACACCAATATTGTATGGATCAAACATCTATTGAAAGGCATGAATGAAGAAATGACTAAACCTATGATACTCTATTGTGATAACACAAGTGCCATCAACATACCAAAGAATCTTGTGATGCATGCCAAAACAAAGCACATTGCAATTAAGTATCACTATGTAAGAGAATTGGTAGAAGACAAACAAGTGAAGATGGAATATGTCAACTCAAAGGAACAAATTGTTGACATCTTCACAAAACCATTAGCTAAAGATGTATTTGAGTATCTTAGAGGTAAGTTAGGGGTAATACCACTATCCAAGGCTATTTGACTAACAACAAGAAACCCCTACATCAAATGAGTTCATTGCTAAAATGATGTAAATTGATGCAGAGGATACTTACTCTAGGTTTTGCCTGAAGTAATTAAAATACTAAAATTCCAAATCAGTCACAAGCAAGGCAATAGATGGAGAAATTGGAGTTCCTACAAATGTTATATCTACATGATAAGATACTGAAATAATATTTCTTTGACATTGTTGTCAAAGAGGGAGAAATAGAAGAAACTGATCAAATCTATAGGATCAAATGTGTAAAGGAAGAAATAGAAGAAAGGAAGGAGAAAAGGAAATAGCACAAATAGAAATCAATCAATCAAGATGACAAGATTAGAGAGGGAGTAGAACAAAAAGAGAACAGAATGTCTAAACAAAAGAGATATCCCTAATACTTTGAAAGAGGGAGTCTTACAAAATTTAGAGGGAGTCATAAGAAATTCAAAGTTGTTGACAGAATAAACAATTTTGGATACAAAGTTTTCTTTTTGGCATTTGACTTATTCCTTTAACCTAGTTAGCATTTTGATAACTTGGTTGATTAGTTTCATTTTCCATCAACACCAAAGAGGGAGATTGTTGAAATCTGATTGAAAAGATCACTATTAAAGAGGGAGATTGTTGACAAGAATGAAGATTGTTGATAAAGAATGTTTTCAATCATTGTTTTGTCACTAATGTCAAACCTTCTATTTGTTGGAATGACAATTTCTTATAAGATCCAAGTACTATCACTTAGTTGATTGTTTAAGATGATTCAATCAATAAGATATAACAAAAGCACCTAATGGAAAGGTTGAGTTATGGTTTTGTAATGAAGTAGAAGGATCAGTTAAGACAATGGTAAATAGATGTATTGATAATACACTTGAAGATATACATGTTGCCCACACTTAGAAACTCTAGAAGAATAAGTTGTAACAAAGCTATCTATAAAGCTTGACTAAATTCATTAGTGGGTGTTGCGCAAGCTAGTTCATGCTTAGCAGATTATCAGTGAGTGTTGAGCAATTGTAGAATCTAGTGTGTTTCGAGTGAAACAGAAGGTGTCGAGCAAGTTCAAGTGTCGAGCATCAATAAAACATAGTTGATTCTAAGTGCATCCACAATAGGTGCTCAGTAATACAGTATGTGGTGAGCATAAGAAAGACAATAGTGCCAAGCTATTGCATTATTTGAAAAGTCAAAAATTCACTAGATCTGAGCTAATAAGTTTGTTACCATGAATTTTGTGAACCAAATAGAAGATAGGGATGTTGAGCTGGTGGCACAAAATTTTAGGTCAACCATTTTTAGGTGAATATAGGTGGATTCTTCATGATGCTTCTATAAGAAAAAAGTTAAGAGGTAGATACATTGTATCATACCTAATCCATTCAAACCCAGAATAAGAGCAGGAAAAGTATTCCAGACCTCTATTTAAGGAGTTATAAGTCAAGAAGAAAAGACATTGGTTGGAGAGAGTGTGTGGTGTCAAGGAGAAGGCATAAAGAGGGAAGAAAAGAGAACAGAGACTCTGCTTTAATAGACTCTACTTTGATAGGTAACCACAAAGGTGATTTCATTGGCACAACGAGCTATTGGTCTCAAATTGGTTTTGACAATTGAATGTCAACACACTTAACAAACTTCCAAGATTCAGATGTTGAGTATAATACAAATGCTGAGCTACAGTATGTGGCGAGTTAGAAATTCAATAGGTGCCAAGTGAGCTTCAGGTGCCGAGCAAGATTCAAGTGCTGAGTGATAAGTGATGCCAACTCACTATAGGTGTTGAGAAAAGTATAGATGTCGAGCAGATAGAGTTACTATAAGAGCCAAGTGAGACATAATTCTTATATGTGCCGAGCATCAGCAATTAGTAAGTTCCAAGTAACGCAGAATCAAAATATGAGTTTGTGCCTTCAAAAAATTAGATGTAAACCATTTTTGAGCCAACCTAAGATGAATATCAAAGGATCTAAAAGATAAGATCGAATCTTTTACATTCCCTATATAATCATCATGCAACCAACAAGAAAAATGGAGAAAGAATGCAACCAATAGGAAAAGTGAAAGAATTGAGTAGGAAAATAAGCATGAAAATTGATCATAGATTCATACCTAACCCTAATATTTTTAAACCTTTAAAAGGAGATCGATACCACATAATTCATGTGAGTGTAAGAGAGGTATATGGAATGCATGTAAGATAGTTATATGGGAGAATACAAGAAAATTTTAGAGGGGTGTAAAGACTTAGTGAACAAAGAGTAGCATTGTAGAATTCAGTTGGTTAGAATATAGCATTAGCAGTTTGAGCAAAGTCATATCAGATCAGGAAGGATTAGAACAGACTGAGTAGAACAAGGATCTAGAATCAACAACTAAATATTGTAAGTCATCAGTTCAACACATTCGCATACTTTCTAGCCATTGTATTAGGAATGAAAATCCTATGGAGATAGGTCAATCTAACAGCCATGTTGTAAGCCTTTAACAAGGTGATAAATATTTTAATAGGGTAACATTCCAAGGGAGTGCTTGTAAATCCTTTAACTAGATCACTTTTAATAGGGTGTAAAGCCTTTAACAGGGCAAACCATTGGAAGTGGTCAAACTTTGTAACCTTAAATAGTTACATATCGCTGCAGTGATAATTTCTGGGTGTCATCCCCACCCTAGTTTTATCTTCTCATTTTGGAGGGTTTCTAGGTGACCAAAATCTTGTGTTACCTATTTTCATGCATGTCTTCACTTTTATGTTAATTAGATATGGTAGATGCATGTGAATGATCTTAGTTAAAAGTGTTAGAGCTTAAATACTTTTATTTCTGATTCATTCCCCCTCTTAGAAGTAAATCTTCCCACCTATAATTTCAACAATTGGTATCAGAGCCAAGTTCTCATAAGGAGGAGCCTTATAGCTTGGAGAAAAGATCTATAAATGGAAGTCTAAAAACTTGGGATGATCATATAAAACTAGGTGATTGATGTACAACTCACTCTACATGCTATGGAAGAAGCCAAGGAAGAACTAAGAAAATCCTTAAAGAGGAGAAGAAAATTTCCATAGATGAGAATTATGCATAGTACAAGGAGATTGACACCTCAAAATTATGTGAAAATGGAGATTCCAAAGAGTTTGATGCAGCAATAGTAGATTTGATGGAGAAGAATGGAGCTCAAGCAGAAGAGATCAGAACTCTTAAGATTGAACAAGAATCTCAAGCCATAATGCTTTGTGAAGTGAATGAATAGAAGAAAAGAGCTATTGAAGATAAGGCTATGCTAGAAGAGGACAAAATAAAGCTTGCTAATATATTGGAGCTTGCAAGAATTTCTAACATGCAGCTAGACACCCTAAGTCAGATGATGAATGCAGATCAAGAATTGAATATTAAGGAAATATAGATCTCCACATTGAAGATGCATAATGAATAACTACAAAATGACCTAAAAAGAGAGAAGGAAATTGTAGAGAGCTTCAAAAACCCAATGAGGCCATAAAGTAATTTGAACAACTACTAAAATCACCAAGATCTAGTAATGATACTTTAGGACTAGGATACACCAGCACTGAAAAAGGAGAGTCATCCAAAACTGCAAAAGAATGAAGTAACAAAGGTAAGAACACTAAACCTACTTGTCATTTTTGTGGCAAAAAGGGACATACTTCTAATGTATGCAGGAGCAAGAATGCCCATTAGCATGAAAAACCTAAAAGCATGGGTCATTGTCACAAGTGCAACAAGTAAGGACATCAAGCACATTACTACAAGAATAGGACTATCAGAACACCAAGATTTAAAGATCACTACTACAATTGCAAGAAGTATGGACATAGAAATTTTGAGTGCAGATCAAAGCCTATGTGGATACCTAATCAACTAGCAATGGGAAATAATCATGGACATCACTATAATTGGGACTACAACACTAGGTATAGTTGTCACTACTATCAGGAATATGGATACATCCCTAAAAATTGTATAAGAACACACTTCAATAGAAACTATATTGGATGGCTCAACCAAACCACATGTTTTAATAATTTAAAAACTGGTCATATTAGCAAAAATTGCCCAACAAAGTCAAAGGAACCCAACTCAAAGTTCAATAAAGGAAAAGGAAAGGTATATGTTGAGTACATCAGAGGAGAAATGAATAAGACTTGGAAGAAGAAACATGGAAGCAGCACATCCAATAAAGGGATCACTTAACCTAAAGGTTCAAGTGGTCACATTTCATCCAAGTAAGTAAAAGAAGGTATGTGGGACTGATATGCAAAGTTTTGTCATACATCAGTTTCAAGACAAGCAAGTATTGAAGAAGATAGATCAACATGAATAGAGATATAAAGTTAAAACTTCAAGTTTTCACTAGTATTGCCGAGTAAGAAATGTTAGCCTCAGATGTTGAGTAAAATTCCAGTACATGCTGAGCTGATTACCAAAGTCAGTAGAAGCCAAATGATCAGTTGCAACTGAGTTGGTAGTAGAAGCTGAGTGAGGAGAAATTTTAGTTGAATCTGAGTAAGGGAAACTCCAGTGGATTTCAAGTAATGTAGAAATGCTTAGGAAGCTGAGTGGAAAGCTGTAAATGCACTAAGCATTACATACTATAAAATTAGGGTATATGTTTGCATTTTTAACCATTTTTCTTCATCATGAACAAAGAGAAAAGATGAAGAAGAGAATAGAGTGAATTCCAAGTAGAGAATAGAACATTTGAGCAAATTTCTATGCAGATTCGACACAATTCCATCAATTTCAAGGTATTTATACTAGTGCTAAGTTACACAGTTTTTTTTTTTTTTGTGTTTAAAACCCTAGATAGAAGAAATGGCCTCTAGTTCTAGGAAACCTTAGGGAAAAGATCTGTTTGAAGTTCAACTTTTGTTAAAAAAAGTTAAACAACCTAATTTTTGGCCAATCCCTAAAGTTGCATACAAAAACAACCCAACTGGAGCCATATCTATTATTCCTCCTAAGATAGTTATGGTCTAGGATGTTAGGAGGTGTTATAATTGTAAGATTGGAGCTATAAGAGACATGGAGATGAGAGAAGCATATGATAGGTTGTATGAGAATGGAGTTTTGAAAGAAGAATATCAAATCATTGAGAGGAAGGGTTTGACTTGTGCCCTAGAATTCCCTATTGTCTTCAAAATTGAATGGATCCAAATTGTGCTCCACAACATTCATGATGGAATTTTATGGATAGAAGATGGCCCAATTAAAACATCAAAGAGGATTATTCATAGCATAATAGGGTATCCAACTCTAGATCAGCCCAAGACCCTCAGAAGTGACTCTAAGGAAGCAATTGAGAAGAATATAGGAGAAAAATGGAACAAGAGAGGAATGGCTATAGATACCATTCAAGATCCTCTTGTTGAATTAGTTGTTAGGGTTATTTTACACAAGCTCTATCAATCTAGTGGACTCAATAGTGTGTGATGCATTGCAAGAGATGCTGGTTACAAATTAGTTAAGAAAGATTATACTTATGATCTTGCAGAATTGTAATTGTAACAAATCAATGAGAATCTAGGAGCAATAAGGAGAACCAAGGGAACACAATGAAAATTTGGTGCAATTTTAATTTGTATATTTTTCTATGTACAAAATGAAGTTTCATCCTTTGCTAAAGTTAGCTGGAAAATAAATATGACCATTGTAGCTCAAGTAAATGAATACATTTAACAAATGGGAACTAATTTTGAAACACTTATGACTAGCTATTTTGAAGATTTCAAGAATTCCATGAAACAGAGATTGAGGATACCTATTTCATTAGTTGAACAACATGTAAATAATGTATGTTTTCTTGTGGATATTGATTATACTTGTATTCAAGTAGCCATACCAAGGGTTAGATGGCTAAGACCTCTTAGATATGAAATAAACATTGATGAGGCATCTATAGCAATAACAACATTGTTAGCAAAAGAAGTGGACAAGAGTGCACCACATTTTGGGGCATATGATGTGGTAAGATCAAAGGTGGACATGGAGTTGAAATCTACCTCTATATTGAAGAAAAAGGATAAATTGGTGAAAAAGCTAAAAGCTGAATTTGGAGAAGGGGCAGCTGAGGTAGAGCAAGAAGAATATGAAGAGGCAGATGATGATGATGATGAACGAGGGCAAGAGCCATTAGCATGGTTGAGGATTTAGAAGAAGAAGAAGGTGCTAAGCAGGAAGCACATAAGGTTAAACCTAAGAAGAGAAAGGCACAAAAATAGCCTGCAGCATAGCCAAAAGCCAAGAAGAAAGTAGGTAAGCCAAGCCCAGCAAAGCCTACTACAAGGGTAGATACAAGGGAAATAACTAAAGTGGAAAAGGAATAGGAAAAGAAGAAATCCACAGAGCAAGGAGGGCCAGTAAAGAAGAAAAGAAGAAAATATGTTGCACCCCCAGAGTCAGATGAAGAGGGAACAAAATCTAACAATGAGCAATTAAGAGTGGTAAGCCACACCACCAAATTTGATCTTAAAAATGGTTGTGACAACATTACGAATAATGTAGATTTAACTAGATTAAAGACCATTAATTTTAATAAGTTGTCAAGGGAAGAGAAGAACATAGTGGGAGAATCTATCTACACTATGATGACTAAGTTCAAGACTACTCCACTTGAACTTGATAATTCTATGCATAAGGAGCTAAGTTCAATTGTTGAAAATAAATGGCATTATTACCTAAACATGGAGAAAGAAATAAGAGAGTTAACATTGGCTCGAGTAATTCTTGACCTTACAAAATGCCAAATAAGCAAGGCTAGCAAAAAGCATGGGAGCAAATTTGCACCCAAATACAAAGCCTTTAGCATTCTACAAAATAAGATTGAAGATTTTGTAAAGAAGTCAACACTAATGTGGAAATTGATTTATGGATTGACTATAGTGAAGGAAGGACAAGAAGATTCCTTTGAGGGAAGAGATGAAAATGAAAATGAAGAGGAAAATGAAAAGGAGGAAGAAGGAGAGAAAGAGAAGGAAGAAGGTATAGTGGAGGAAAAGACATAGAAAGGTGATGAGGCAACATCAAAGGAGCAACAACAAGAATAGAATGTCCAAGACACACAAATGCCACCACCTAGTCCTCCACATATAGCACTTACATCTATAGAAACTATAATTGTAAAGGATGTTCCTGATACTTCAAGTCAAAACATTAAGCCATTAACTATAGAGAATCTCAAAAAAATCCTCCACCAAACAAATTTGAAATCACAATTGTGTACAAATCCAGTTTTGGTGAGTGTAGAGGAATTGCAAAAAGCTATAGCTAAGATAACTAAGGAGAAGGTGAATATGCAAGAACCACCTTCACAACCTCCTATAGCTACAAGTGATCAACCACAAGAGCAACAAGCACAATATGCATCTATTAAGGTTGACACTACAGTTATAATAACTACTAAGGAACAAGCTAAGGAAAAGATAGGATTGAAAGATAGCATTGATCCTCTAGAAAAAAGCCAAGATGCACCTCTTTTGATCACCATAATTGATCAAGGTAGAATAGAAGAAGACAAGGAAGAGGAGAGGAACCCTAAGGAGAGAGAATAAGAAGGAATAAAAACTCTAGTAAATTTTCCTACTATGGGGACTCCTAAGAAGCTGAGCACTGATATAGTACGATTGCAAATTTTAGCACCAGGCTCGAGCTCTACCAAGTTAGCAAGGGTACTTCATTATGGGGATCTTGCACTTGATGAAGAGATAGTCATACCAAGTTATGACTATAAGACAATGAACATATCAGAGATAAATGAAGTGCAAGAGGTACTAGAGAAGAAGAAGAAGCAAAAGATACTCAGAAATGAGTATAGACAACGGCAAGCATTAATAGAAATCAAAGATATCTTTCTTGATCCATTCAGCTTGCTGGTACTTGATGAAACAAAACCCATTATAGAGCAACTATCGAACATACTGGACCATGTAAAAAATGAAGACGTTGATACCAATGTCAAACTATTGGAATGGTCTGAAAGGAGATTTCAAATAAAGGTGAATGAGAAGATATCTAGTGAAATAGCACTTTCAGAAGTAGAACTGGTAAGAAAGTTGAGAAGGTGAAAATAGTACTTGAGAATATATTCTCATTGTACTCCAAGTTGTGTGATTCTTCATATTTCACACAAGAGACTAGCCTAAGAGGAACCTTAAGTTATCAAGTACACAACTACCAAAGGATCTAGCTCAAAGTGAGAATAATTTTTCCACAATGCTTCACACTCAAAAGGAGTTAGCTATATTAACAATACATGTGGCTAACATTAAGGCCAAATTAATATAGATACAATCTGCAATAACCCCACACATGGAAATATTGCATAAAGATATGGCCTATGTAGAGAATGTTTTAAAGAAAGATCCAAATCTTTCTACATTAGAAGGCCTAGTACACCTTGAAGTAGAGACAACCATCCAACTTAAAGCATTGGAAATAGTATTGGACAATTGGGAGGCTTCTCTAAAGATAATAATGAAGGTAAATAATTTTTTTTTGGCTAAGTATTCAATTCATTCTTAGGACCCTTTGACACAAGTGTCAAAAAGGGGGAGATAATATATTATGCAGATAAAGGGGGAGATATAATAAATTGGGGAGATAATAAACATGGGGAGATATAATGAATTGGGGAGATAATAAATGATACCCAAAGGGGGAGATAAAATTTTTTTGAGGAGAGATAAGGAAATAAAGCCAAAAGGATACAAAAACTACAAGGAGATGTGTGAAAGGAGGAGCAAAAATAAAGGGGGAGTACAAATAGAGAAAAAATAGATTAGATAGAAACAAAAGCAAAGGAATGATAAGGCAGAAAATAAAAATACCATGAGACAATTTCAGCATAAGAGATTTTGGAAATGGTACATCAGCTCAAGGGGAGTTACAAGTTTTTATGGTATATAGTCCTCTATAAAATTTTGAATAAGTTTTTGAAGTTTTGAACATATGCTGAATAGGATATACATTATACTCATAGAGATCAGATTCATAATGCTTAGTTAAGTGTTTTTGCCACTCATGTTAAAGGGGGAGATTGTTGGTTTTAGATTGGTTTTGACAATTGAGTGTCAACACACTTAACCAATTTCCAAGATTCAAATGCCGAGTATAATACAGATACTGAGCTATACCATGTGCGAAGTCAAAAATTTAATAGGTGCCAAGTGAACTTTAGGTGCCGAGCAAGATTCAAGTGCCAAGTGATATGTGATGCGAAGTCACTATAGGTGTCAAGCAAAGTATAGATGTTGAGCAGAGAGAGTTACTATAGGATCTGAGTGAGAAAAAATTCCTATATGTGTCAAGCATCAACAATTAGTAAGTGTCGATTAACACAGAATCAACATATGAATTTGTGCCTTCACAAACTCAGATGTAAATTATTTTTGAGCTGACTTAAGATGAATCTCAAAGGATCTAAAAGATAAGATCAAATCTTTTACATTCCCTATGTAATTAAAATGCAACCAATAAGAAAAATGGAGAAAGCATGCAACCAATAGGAAAAGTGAAAGAATTGAGCATGAAAAGAAGGATTAATATTTATCATAGATTCATACCTAACCCTAAGACTTTGAAGGCTTTAAAAGGAGGTTGATACCCCATTATTCATGTGAGTGTAAGAGAGGTATATGGAATGTATGTAAGAGAGTTATATGGGAGAATGCTAGTGAAGTTAAAAGTGGTATAATGACTTAGTGAAGGAAAAACAACATTGCAGAATTTAGTTGGTTAGAATAGAGCATTAACACTTCGAGCGAAGACATATCAGAACAGGAAGGATTAGAATTGATTGAGCAAAACAAGGATCTAGAATCAGCAATTAAATATTGTAATTCATTAGGTCAACACATTCTAATACTTTCTAGCGATTGTATTAGGAATGAAAATCCTATGGAGATAGGTTGGTCTAACAACCACGTTGTAAGCCTTTAACAAGGCAATAAATCCTTTAACAAGGTAACATTCCAAGGGAGTGTTTGTAAATCCTTTAACCAAATCAATTTTAATAGGGTGTAAAGCCTTTAATAGGGTAGGCCTTTCATTTGACAAACCATTGAAAGTGGTCAAACTTTGTAACCTTAAATAGTTACATATTGTTGTAGTGATAATTTATTGGTGTCATCACCACCCTATTTTTACCTTCTCATTTTGGAGGGTTCCTAGGTGACCAAAATCTTGTGTTATCTATTACCATGTTTTTCTTTACTTTTATGTTAATTAGATATGCTAGATGCATATGAGTGATCTCAATTAAACATTTTAGAGGTTAAATACTTGTACTTCTGATTTGCCCCCCTCTTAGAAGTAAATCTTCCCACCTCTAATTTCAATATGAGCATGGAGACTCAAGGAGACAAAGCTTGAAAGGAGAACAAGCCGTCAGAGTTGTAGAGATTGAAAGCTAGTCAATTTTTTGAATTGAATTGAGATTTAAAATCTGCAAGTTATGTTGTGAGTTATATTAGATCAAAAGCCCTTATTTTTAGTCTCTAGAAATTGTATCAATTAGGGAAAAATCCTATAAACTTAGGTTGGTTTAACAACCATTGTGCAAATCCTTTAATAGGGTGACATTCCAAGTGAATCTTCTAAAGTCCTTTAACCAGACCCACTTCTAACAAGGTGGTTGAAATCTCTTAACTGGGTCACATTTAACAATGTGTTTTGTGGCCTTTAACGGGGTAGGTCTTTCATAAGGCATCACTTTATAAGACTGAGAAAGGAGTAGCATGTTACTGGTGGTTTTTCCCAAATGGGGGTTTTTATGTAAATCATTGTGTTATGTGTTGATCTTTCATGTCTTATTCCTACATTTTGATTTATCAGTAATTTTCTAAGAGATATGTTTAGCTTGGATGAATCATTGGTTTAATGGGCTCACTATACTTAGTGAAAAAAAATTATTAGGACATTTGGACATTGAATAATTGATTCAACCCCTCACTTAGTTATTCTAAAGCATTTCTAATATTCTTAAGAAAATAGAGGGGTTACTAATTTTTGGAGTGGTTTGAGGCCAAACAATCTCAATGGATGGATCCAAAAGGTGTCAAAACCCCTTTTTCCATATAAAGTTTGTGCATTTTTGACAATGTTGATTTGGGAGGCATAAATATTTTCATAGCAGGATTGTACAGCCTCTGCATACACTTCAAGATGCAAAAAAATTGCAAAAAAGGGAGTTTTCTAGCTGTCATGGTTTTAAAAATTGGCTACCAATCACCAAAACCTCTAGCAGCCCTAGTAACCACCAGTGGTTCTAAAAACCACTATGGTCCCAACACTACTAGCCATTGGTAGGCCTCCTCATAGTCACTATGGGGTCACTCTCCTTTACTACACTCGAGCATACACTGCCATTGCCTAGATTTTGCTGCTGCCACTATTAGGTTTCCCCTATGACTGTTCTACCTCTTCATCCTCATGGCACTTCCAACACCTACCACATAGCACTAGTGCATTGTTAGCACCTACCACATGGTAGTAGCACGTCATCTTACTTTTGGAGCTCCCTGCCACTTGGATGCCATGTGGCACTACCACGTGGTAGTCTTTTTTTCTATGATGGCCGATAGTTTGTAAATTTTAATTTAGTAAAATGATGATGTCAGCATGATGTGAGCACTACATTGGCACTCCTACATCCCCTTTAGGTCCTTTTTTGATTTGGTGTTGATTTTTTGGTCATAACTTTAGCATATGGAGGTCTTTTTTTAATCCAAAAGAAGTGTTGAAAAGCTAGTTGCATGATGGAGATAGTGATGTAGGATTTATTTGGTTTTTATGTAGTTTGGTTTCCTATTCTGATAGTCAAAGCTAGATGTTTAGTTTTTCACTCTAGAGGGTATATCTTTAGTGTCCCATCTCCATTTTTTGAAAACATTATATTTTTGGAAAGTTGGATCTGTCCTCTTTTCAAAAATGCTATAATTTTCTTTGGACTCTACTCCATGCTCTTTCTATCATGTTTTTTCTTTATTGCACTATGGTGGATATCTTTGGTGTCTCAACTCCAGGGATCATTTTCATGGCATGGGATCTCTTTTTTTTTTTTGTACTATCTGTTGTATCATCTCTTTGCCCTTTTTTATCATTGCTGATATTATTTGTATGCATTCTTGCAAATGGACTCAGATAAAGTGTGATATTTCATCTATATTTTTGTTTTAGTTGTTTGCCTTGTTTTTCCTTTTGATTTGAGTAGCGTCATTTCAGGAAAAGTTCATACAAGTTATTGTGTTCTTGGGATTTATTATGTCTTGTTCCCTATTGTACATGCACTACTCTGATAATGTGTCATGGGTGGGGGGGTGTTGATGTTTGTCTTATTTTGCCATCTTCCTTTGTCTAGTGAGTGTCCTTTCTATGACATTAGCCTCATGATGTGTTTGAGATTGATCACCTCAGTACACACTTATGTACTCTTTTGTGCATCTTGATCATGGTTCTTTGAAATCTAGTTCTATTGGCCCACTTGTTTAGTTTCATATCACCTCACCCTTATTTGCATTAGGGGGATTCCTATTATTTCTCATGCTTCCTTGGTTCAATTGATCAACTCTTCAGGCTTTAGTATTTCATGCCATCTATATTTTTGAGTTTAGTTGTTTGCCTTTGTTTGCCTCCTAATTCGATGCAGATTATAATCTTCTATACCTAGTCAGGTTCTACTTCAGAGGAGGTTCTATAGATCAACAATTTCCTTTTGATAGAGTTTGAAGCTTCTTCATGCTTTAATGGTTTTCTTCATGATCACTCTTTGTTATTATTTTTTGGAACATTCCTCTAAATTGGAGGCTTCTGCAATCCTTCACTGGGTCTTTAGCTATCTCTTTTTTGAGTAGAGTTTTTCCCACTAGGTTTTCTCTATTTCTCCATTTTATAGAGAATTTTTTGTGATTGGGTACCTCATTAGGGCTTGTTTTCGAGACCCAAGTTTTCTTTTAGCATTGCATTGTAGTTTCCTTACTCTTTTTGCATTGTTTGTAATTGCATTATTTCTCATCTTAAGTGGGGGTGTTAGAGGAAAAGGTTGAATTAATTTCATTAATTAAATTACCTTTTCTCCCTTCTTAAGATTTTTCTTTATGCATTTTTTCCTTAATCTTTTAATAATTAATTAGTAATTATTAAATAGCTTTTACCTATAGGTTACCCTTTGTAACTTATTAGGTTAACCTTTTAAGGTTTTGATATCCTTTTATAAGGATTGATCTCTTTATAATTCTTAATCTTTTCTTCATCTAAATATACAATTTACATTTTTTTTAGAGAAAGCCCTTGCCTTTTCTTGTCTTTTTCTTCTCTGTGACAGATTTTCTACATGCAGGTATTCGAGGACTTCATGGATTTGATTTGCATATTTTCTCAAATCCTTCAATATGTCCAACCTTCTAAGAATCCTTGTGCATTCTTGAATAGCCCACTAGAAATTTTATCCTATGACATTGAAGACAATGGAAACTTGCACACAATTTTGTCTAATAATGAGTCTCCACAAAGACTTGATAAGAACCCTAAGAGTTCTTTAGTCTTTTACTCACTCTCCCTTAGTTTTAACATCAATGTTAGTTCACTCTACTTAACCTTGTAGAAGAATCTTTTGAATTCTTTTGATTTTATAAATTCATCATCTTCTAGGAATTTTTCTACTTGAATGATCATATCACCAAGCCTTGCTATAGATAATTACAAGTCTATCAATGAAAATCTTAGCTGGTTTGATTCTTTTTGACAAGAAATTTGTCTCATGTTAGCAAAATATTGGCTTTTTCTAGTTATCAATTATAGAGTCCTCTCCTTAGTCTTTTCAAGTATATGGATAATTTTCTACCTCATGTTTCCTTTAGCTACCCACGCATATGTTTCAAGTTGATCATTTATTTCTTCTAGTTCTACATCTGGTTGTGGAGAGTTTGGGTTTACTATATCGTCTTCTCTTAGATCTTGTGGCAATTGAGACATGATGTGCTAATAATTCTGCAATAAATTCTCAGGACTAAAAGGGTAGGTAATTTCTAAGAAAAAGAGTTGAAATTAGGGTCATTCGTCTTCAACTCCCTTTCCACTCTTTGAATAGGCTCAAATTTTCTCATTATATCTTCCACATCAATCTCAATTATTCATTTCTAATTATATCTTCTTGAGGAAATTATTTATTTTTTGGGAGAGTATAATTCCTTATTTCCTTTATGATATTCTTGGCTACATTTTTAGGATCATATATTCTATAAGGTGTAGAGGAGAAATTGTAATGCCTTAGAAACTTATGAATTTGAGCAATAGATTCTTTTCCAATTGTAAAGTCACTAATCTAAAAAACTCTACACAATACTTTTCCATTGTGTTTCTTAGGGCCTGGGTATTACCTACCCATCATAATGAGTTGCCATAAGAACTCCATTATCCCCAACCTAGTAGGAATATATTTTGGTAGTATGTGTGGGGGGTTGGGGACATGTATATACTATCATAACTAAAACTATTTGGAACAAAAGGCATCTCCCTAATTATGTCTAATTTTTCCTCATTCTCCAATAATGCAAGCCCTCAAAACCCTCTTTACAATATCTAAGAATCTTTCATGTTGGGCACCCAACATTTTCATAACAACAAAGCTATAATTATTGAAAAATGAAATAGAGATTGAGTAGGGATAATGTTGATCCGATACGTGGTTCCCAAATTGCACTAGAAAATCTTTATCAAGATCTGAAGTCTAATATATGAAGTCTAGGATGAAGTAGCCAATATTTTTTTATAGGATTAGATGCATTCAGAGTGAATAATGATGGAATTTAAAATTCCCAAATTCTCCTTTCTAGGTTGCTTCAATCTGCTCTTGGATCTTCTCAATGATATACTTCACATAGTCACATTTATTATTTGTGAATTGGTCTTGGATATTTAAGGCCATAAGGTAAGGTCCTCCATACACCATATCAAAACCATCACTTCCAAGCACCTTATGAAGACCATAGATTGTATTTTGCATATAATTGTAGAATTTATTCATAGGGAGCATCTTATCCACCTTCTTTGGAATGTCTCCAACTGATTTGAGCTCATATGTAATGTGGTGAATCATTACCTTGCTAGTATAGAACTTAACATTTCTTTCAAAGTTCTCCTAAAATTCTTGGATGTCAATTTCCATGCTCATCTACCCTTCAAGTCCAAATGTTTCAATAAAGGATGCATGATCAAGTGTACATAATAAACTCTTATCCCTCTTATGAAAATAATTTTTTACAAGGTTATAGGATGTTAATAAGGCTTTCAACAAGTCTACGTTAGCATATACCTTAGGGAATATAGCTTTCCCAAACTCCTCTTCCATGGGTTCAAAGCTACAGACTTCTTAAATCTATTATTGTAGAAAAACATGAACACATCATACCCATTTGTATATTGGAAAATCAAATCCTTGCAATAGATGTATGGATTACTAAAACTATGATCATGTGCTGAAATAGCCTCTAATGATCTAGAAAAGAGATGAATTCATTCTTCTACTTATTGGTTTAGATTTCTTTGTGTTGATTTTCCCATTTTTATGTTGATACAAGTGAATAATTTCTACATCCTTGGATTGTCCCTTGTCACCTAGTCCCAAACATTTTCTCTATGAATAAATATTGGATTCTAAAATTTCTAGGAAGCAATTTAGCAATTTCATAACTTGAACACTCTACAATTCAATATTAACTTTAACTTCAACAACTGGTACTTTTCTCAATCTCAAAGAATATTTTTTATGCATGAAAGTACTCCATCAAGCTCATTTACTCCATTAAATGTTTTCATGCATGAGGATTTAAAATTGATGCAGTGTAAGGTAGAAGAATCCCCAAACGAGATGTCCTAGCCCCTAGCAAATAACCACATAGTAGAAAGAAAACATAAGATAAACAATCTAATACAAAATGAAACTCTTTATTCATAAAATAATTATTTACACTCAATGTGCTAGACTCTAAGGCCTTCTGCCAAATACGTTAGCAATTACAATATTAGTTTTGCAAGATCCCTCAAGATCCAATCTAAATACTAGCTAGTCTAGATCCATGCTCTAGTAGAAACCTCTAAGGAAGATCTCAACTTGTGCTCGCAAGGCCCCCAAGCAATATCATTATTTCCCAAGCCTCAGCTAATAGCCCTTCTCAAAATTTTATCTTCTAGCCTATCCTCTTCTCCAAGATGGATGATGATGACCTAAGACTCCACAAAATACCCCTACTTATACCCAACTAAGCTAAAGGTTAGCCTGGTAATTACAAATTAAAATAAACCCTTACAATAAATATATGCATAAGTTGCAAGTTGGTTGCAACACTCATTAAATACCAATAAGGCAAATTAAATGCTAAAAGGTTGGCTCATAGATAACTCAAGTAAGAAAGACACCAAGACATGACTATGTGTGTCACAAACCTCCACTAAGCATAACCAAGATCCCTTCATTGGCTGAGCTAACTTAGGCAACACTAATGCCAAGTTCCTAGTGTAAAATAAGTCACAGTAAGCCACAGTATACACTGAGTACCCCAAGCATCATCGAACACCTTCATTAACCAAGTTACTCAGTTAACATAGCAACCACAAACTACCCAATAATGATTGGTCACCATCTCTTCATTGACTAAGTCCTCCAACTCCAAATCCAAACCAAACCATCCTCAAAGATTGTATGCCAACCAAGGATGCTCCTGCATCAAGAATTCCATTATGAATGTCACTTCAGAAATTGATGTCGTTAACTGCCAACTAAGCCTTCTTATTTTATGAAAAAATATTGATTGGCTATATAACCTTATCTTTTCTAATTTTTAAATTTTCTTTATCCACTTTTTTCTTGTTAAGGCTTTTGATTTTATGCTACACTAGATCTTTTTTTTCATCATAACTCTATGAACTGTACTGCTAGAAGCCTCTCAACTTATGTGCAATGCTTTATCACTTAGTTGGAGACCTTAACTATCAAACTCCCTTTAAAACTGCAAACTTACACTAGTAGATAAAAACTCTTTATCATAGCATCAAAATTATTTGAGAATAGACTTATGATCTTACACTGAATAGTTTTATTAACTTTGGAAAGCATCAAAATGAACTCCGCAATATTACTCTTAATCCCTAATCATAGTATTGAATCAACCTTTATAATATACTTACAAATATACACTTTCCTTCGGAATGTAAGATCAGGAGACTTCATACCTGAAGGGAATTATTTCTTATGCACTTATGTTCAAGTCCTAAACATATGTTTGGATGACTCTTGTAACATGACTTATGCACTTACATTTTCTCTTCAGAACGTATCATCATGACTCACCTTTAAACATAATGATATTGACGTATAGACCTATGCTCAACTCTTAGAACATAAGATTGGGAATCAATTCTAGCATAGGCAGAAAACCCTATGACCTTATGCTTCAACAATAAGAGTAAGGTCAGAACATACTTTCAACTTTATGAAAACCAACTTATGATGATACACTTAAATCTTAGGCATAAGGTTGGAACACATGAATAATACCCTTTAAAACTCTACACTCATACTTAGTCATGAGATTAGAGAAGAATGTGGAATATTCCCATCAAGGGTTACAATCTTCTGCTCAATATAAAATTTAGCAAAATTAATGTGCCAACCATAGGATAAAAAATTATGGCTAGGTGCATGATATGGTTAAGACATTTTGACATAACCTTAAGTTATATATGATAATTTATCATCTTAACCTAACCTAGGGCATGAATTAAATAATTTAGGTCTTTTATACTAAAAAGCTTGCAACGGAATATAAGGAAACACAAATTGTATACATTTATTTAATTTTCACAATATTTTGTGAAAAAAAAATTGATAGTGAAAATATAGGTCATCAAGGTTGATGACAAAAAATAAATTATAGATATTGGTTTGATGAACATAAGAGGGTCTTGTATCTCTAGTTATGTTCCATCTAGTACATTTATATACATATTTATAATTAAGTTAAATGCAATTTAGTTATAACTTTTTGCCCATGATTGATCCATTTTTTGTGTGTTTAGTTCCAAATAATGGACTAATGGAAGCATGCATTGTAGACCACTCTATGGAGCTCTCTTCTTGGAGTTGCTAAACTCAAATATGAATATGACATGAAAACTAAAATCTACACCTCAAATTTCATTGTCTTATTTTGGTTTACCATGGAAAGAGAGACAATGATGTAAATATTAATAATTGCAATGGTCACATTAGTTCATTCCTGATGATGACCTTGCAATTTTGATAGTGAATTTTCTCAAACTAATGCTTTTAATTTGATAGTCTCTAATTAACTACTCATGCATGATTGGTGACAATTTAAACTCTTCATGTAATTTTATCCTATTAAAGGTGGTGTCAATTTGTATAATCATGCATAATGCAATCATTTTTATCAATGAGAAAATAATTTTTTTTTGTGAGCAGCTTTATTTCCTTCTTGTTAATTTCTGAAGTTATTATTTATTTTTCTTTTAGCTAGATCCTAAATCTATAGAAATATTAACATGGTATCAAATCTTAGAGAGATGGAAGAACAATATTTTTTCTTGAAGGTACAAGAGATTAAAGCTTGAAAGAATAGAGTTTTCAATCTTTTCTCTTCCTATGTCATATGTATGATTTTTTTGAAAAGAGGCCAGTGGTTCTACTTAGGCCCACAAATAGAGGTTTTTATAAAAAATTCATGACATCATAGTTTGGATAGAATTCTACATTAGATAAAGGTCAAGGTCATGCTCTCTTTGCTTGTGTCTTGCCTTCCTTTTCTTTGTACTAATGCACTATTTTTGTCGATCTTTCATACCTCTATTTGTAAATGCTTCTTTGGTTCAATAGTTGATCAAGTTTGTGGACATTTGGCACCTATATTTTCAATCAAAAATTTATTCTTGCATGGTTGAGTAGTGTCATTAAGGGCTCTCATATAGGCTTATGTGTTATCCATATCCTTAGATGATATATTTTCCCCTCTATTTTCATCTATTCTTTATTTGATGGAGTGATGAAGGGTGCTTCCACCATAAACCATAACAAAAAAAAAGAAACAACAACACATGTGAGAAAAAAATATGGACTTCTTATTATCACCACAAATGTGAAAATTATAGAATTCACAAATCCAATATGCCAACCCAAATGGGTGCCTTCATTACAATAATTTGCAAGACTAAGCTATGAACTAACACCCATTGTTGTCCTAGACAATGTTTGGACCTTTCTTATATAGAAAATTTTATGCTACCCAAGAAGATTCTAGACATTCAAAGTTAATATCTAGGGTTGATAGACCCTAACAATACATATAGAGTTAGCCAAATACATCTTTGACAATTATTTTAAAAATTCTGGGTAGCCCAACTTTTGAAGGCCATAACTCTTGAACTATTGCTATAATTGGCTATTACAACCACTTTTCAGAAATACCATCTCCTAATTTATATGCTTAGAATGGCACAAGAACCTTGTGTCGAGTCTTCAGACCTCATCTAAGAACTCTAAGGCCTCCAATGATGAGCTTGAAGATTTTTCTCCTAAATTTTGCATCAAAAATCCACAATAATTTATCTGATACTTAAGCTAGAGAAATGATATTTTTATGGTAGGGTTATAACTCTAAAATAAACCTTCATGTAGAAAATGAGAACATTTTGAGCTCTTACAAAAAACTTACTAAACATAGCGAGTTCCAAGAAATAGCAACCCCCCTCTCTACTAGTCCTTATTAAAATTGAAAAGGCTGAAAATAAAAATATTTTTGGGTGATGCAAGATTGCTCTTACACGTAGAATGCTCCTACATCATACATCCAAGGTAATTTGAGAAGTGACTCTGTCATGTCTCAAGTATTTAAAGAAAAACCAAGATGGTTAACCTCCTCCCTTGCTAGCCATGATGAGTTCTCTACTAGCCTCCCTTTCCATTTGACTAGGTATTCCTCATTAGTTTTGTTCCTTGTAATTTTTTTGAAATGACTATTTGATATCTCCTCAATCTCCTTTGTAGTTGTACTAGCTACTAGAATACTCCACTGAGCATATGCAACTTAAGCTCTACCACCTCCTTCATAACACTCTGTCCAATCTAAAATATTAAATATTGGTGAAATATTCAATTCAGCAAGAAACTCCACTTCATAATAATTTTTAGAATTATGCCTTTTTACTATCTTGCATGATACAAACTTTTTAATCTTTAGCTTATTATATGTATCCACTAGAAATGCTACTTTCTCAAATGAACCATGACTTCATCTTCGATCTAAAATTACTTATACCTCCTTCACAAATCTACCTTAGCCTTCTACTATGTATTTATTTTTATGATGATCTTTCTCACCTCTTCATGGATATTCTTCAAATGTTTAGCAAATTCTTCTACTTCAACACTTCTATCTCTCATTTATCCAACTGCTGCAATTTAGACGTATGTCTGGGACTACTCCCATATACAATCTGAAATGATGATTTACCAATAGTCCTATTGATAGAATTATTATATGTACATTTTTTCTATGGTAAAATAAAATCTCATCCCTTTGGTTTTTCTCCAACCAAACATCTCAGAAAATTTCCAAAACTCCTATTCACCACTTATGTTTGTCCATCATTCTATGGATGATGTGATGAATTGAACTTCGAATTTGTCTTCAACTTCTTCCACAGTATACACCAGAAATACCCAAAAAATTTGGTATCTCAATCTGAAATTATACTCTTTGGAAGACCATGTAGTCTCACCACTTCTCTGAAAAATAACTCTGTCACATGAACAACATCACTAGTCTTTTTGCAAGGAATAAAATGTGTAATCTTTGAAAACCTTTCAACCATAAAAAAAATAGAATCATGCCCTCATCATGTCCTTAATAATCCAAGAAAAAAATCCATGCTAACATCCTTTCACAACTTCTCTAGTACATGTAATGGTTGATACAACCTTGTATTTTTCTTTACTCCTTTCACCATCTGACATACTCTACAACTCTATACAAACTTCTTCACATCTTATTGCAATTATGGCTAGTAATAATTCTCAACAACCAAAGAAATGGTTTTATCTCTACTAAAATATCCATCCAATCCTCCATTATGCTTATCCTTGATGAGATTATCTCTCATTGAAGTATGGGGAATGCACAATTGGCTTCCTTTGAATAAGATACTATCTAGGATCATAAAATCTAACCACTTTGTCTTGTCAAGTATAACAAGTTTT
The DNA here is from genome assembly GCA_028749045.1 of Cupressus sempervirens. Lineage (NCBI taxonomy): Eukaryota > Viridiplantae > Streptophyta > Pinopsida > Cupressales > Cupressaceae > Cupressus > Cupressus sempervirens. The sequence continues at coordinate 948,095,636 of CM053787.1, read as the reverse complement.
GTACAAGTCTTATATGCTTCCCCAAAATTAGGATCATCTAGATCCAAAGTACTAAGTTCCTTGAACCCAACCACCTTTATCTACATTTATGTCAACAAACTTCGAATGCCTTTGGTTAAATTTTTCTTGACTATTCAAATATTGCAAATTTTGATTATCAGTATACAAAATAGACTCCTTAGGAAGAAGATAATGTCTCCACTTTAATGCTTGAACTATAGAATAAAATTCCTAATTATAAATAGAATATTTTCTTTTTGCATAATTCAACTTCTCATTAAAATAAGAAACAAGTCCACCTTCTTGGCTCAAAACAACTCCTATTGCACAGTACCACTAGCATCATAGTCTACTTGAAAAATCGTGTTAAAATTTGGAAGTGCTAATATAGGCTACTTAGTAACTTTTTGTTTCAATAGATTAAAAAAATTATCTACTCCTACATTCCACTTAAATTCTTTCCTATCCCCTCTCATTGTTCTAGTCAAGGATCTACAAATACTAATAAAACCTCTTATGAACTTTTTGTAAAAACTAGCCAGCCTATGAATAGATCTTACCTTTGTTGCATTTCTTGGACTAGACAATTCAAGGACAACCTTCATTTTTTTTGGGTCCATTTTCAAACCTTCTACAAAGACTACAAATTCTAGATGTACACCAATTCTTTCTTTAGAAAACTACACTTCTTTAGGTTTATTAGTAACTTTTCTTTCCTCAACTTATCAAACACCTTGTGAATATGGATCAAATGCTCCTCCAATGTCTTACTAAAGATCAAAATATCATATAGGTAAACAACAAGAAACATACCCAAAAACTCCTTCAATACCTCATTCCTGAGATGCATGAAAGTGCTCGGTGCATTGTTAGCCCAAAAGACATGACTAACCACTCGTACAATCCTTCTTTCATCTTGAAAGAAGTATTTCGCTCATCACCTTCTCTGATACAAATCTAATGGTACCCACTCTTTAGATCTATCTTTGTCAAATACTTATCTCCACTCAAATGGTACATAATATTATCCATCCTTGGAAATGGAATTCTATACATGATTGTGATTTTATTGATAGCACGAGAATCTATGTACATCCTCCATTCTCCATTCTTCTTTGGGGCTAATATGACTAGTACAACACATGGACTAAAACTCTCTCAAATGAACCTTTTTTGCGACAACTCATGAAATTGTTTGTTCAACTCTTCACTTTTTTCTGTTGTTATTGTGTGTGTTGCATTATTTTCCAAATGAGCTTCTGGAACCAAATCCATCTAATGATTGATCTTCCTTACTGGGGGAAATCCATTAGGTACATTAACTGATACAATATCAAAAAAATCTCACAACATATCTACAACTTCTACAAGTACCTCCTCTAATTCTTTACTATCTTTTGAAATTATACCAAAACACATATGCTCATGCTTTATACATTTGAGAAACTATTTTCCATCAAAAAAACATATTATGGCAACACTACATACATTTTCTTTTTTATGCTTCAACAACTTCAACTTATGCTTCATTCCATCCTTGGTCAAAGTGTAGGTATTTGCTCACCTATCCTCTACAACATGCCTATCAAACTATCATGGCCTACCCAGAAACATATGACAAATGTCCGTAGGTATAATACCACATAGTACCTCATCCTAGTAGCTTCCAATCTTGAACTTTGCTAGGCACTATTTATTGACCATGACTTTGTGGTTATCTTGTACCTAAGCAATACAATATGGACGTGGATGTTTCTATCTCTTTAGCTTCAGCTTTGTGACCATCCTTTCTAACACTAGATTTTTAGTACTTCCACCATCAATGATCACATGACAACACCTATCTTAACATCTACAAATTGTGTGAAACAAGATCATTTTTTGATCAGGTTCATTCTCACCACTCAGCGGGACGCTTCTATTAACTAGGACTTCTCCTCTTTAAGCATATTTAGAATGAGATGATCTGGCATCTTCATCAATATATGCAACTTTGGCTTGGTCTTCTATTCTTTGATCTATCCTTCCTTGGCATTGGGAACATTTAAATGCTCTATGCTCATCTTTTTCATAGTGAAAACATTTCCCACAGAAGCCTCCTCTTCTAGATCCTTTTCCTTTGCCTCTTCCTCTTTGATCTCTATTGTTTTGATCATGGAAATGATTGAAATTATTTCCCCTCTAATTCTCACTGCTACTTCCAACCTCAACCTTATTTATCTGATCATTATTACAACCACCATAAGATTGTCTGTTAGATCTTCCACTATGATCTCTTCCACTATTCTTGTTGTCAAACTTCTTGCTTAGTTTCTCCTCTACTCTTAAAGAAAAATAGTATGCCTCCTCAATACTATTCATTTGAACCAGACTTAACTTTTCCTAAATACTTGGGCTTAACCCATTAAGATAATGCACCACTTTCTCCTTATCAGCTTTTGCATGGCTAGTTCTAATGAGAACTCAATAGATCTCTTTAGTATACTCTTGAACATATTTTCTCACTTCATTCAACCCTTGAATTTTCTTTAATAGATCAAGTTCATAATCCACAAGAATGAATTATCACTTCAATTTAGCAATCATCTGATCCCATCTAGTGATTTTGTCCTTTCCTTTTCTATTTCTCTCCAAATGAACCTCCTATCATTAGAGGTTTACATGTCCCTTTAGTTTCACCTTAACAAATTTGACCCTATTAGGATCCTCAATTTCTTCATACTCAAATTATTCCTCCAATTCATTGATCCAATCGATCAGCTCCTCTAGGTTAAGATTTTCCAAAAATGTGGGAACCTCAAACTTAGGTCATTTTCCAATCTTGGAGATGGCTTTACCAAGCCTATCTTCCTCTAGGTTTAGAGCTACCTCTGGTTTGGACATTTTCTTCTTCTTTTTCCTCATCCTCACTTTCATCTCTTATGCAAAGATTCATTCCTTTCCATATTTTTTCTTCCAATGCTTGCATTTGTCTTTGGAGGGCTCTAAAACCCTTATATATAACACCTACAACTCTTCCGCTAAGATCTCTTTATGGAGGTTTGTTTCACTCTTTTGCTAAAACCCTAGTGCAAACTGCCTCACAATCAGTGATCTATCTACATGCTCAACCCAAACCATGGTCCTTGTGTGAATTGCCTCACATTCGATGATCTCTCCACATATTGAACAACTCTATCTTTGATACCATTACTATTAGAGGAAGGGTGCTCCCCTTAATACCATAAACCATAATAGAAACAAAGAAACAACAACACGTGTGAGACCAAAATATGGACTTCTTATTATCACTGCAAATGCAAAAATTATAGAATTCACAAACACAATATGCTAACCCACATGGGCACCTTCATTATAGTAATTGACAAGACTAAGCTATGAACAACCACCTAGAGCTATCCTAGACAATGTTTGGGCCTTTCTTAAATAGGAAATTTGTGAACACCCAGGAAGGTTCTAGATATTTAAACTTAATACCTAAGGCCAACAAACCCTAACAATACATATAGAGTTAACCAAATACATCTTTGAAAATTATTTTAGGAATTTTGGACAGCCCAAATTTGGAAGGCCATAACTCTTGAACCATTGCTCCAATTAACTATTATAACCACTTTTCAAAAATGCCAACTCCTGATCTACAGAATCAAAATGGCACAAGTGCCCTTCCATCAAGTTTTTGAACCTCATCCAGGCACTCTAAGGCCTCTAATGGTGATCTTGAAGATTTTTCTCCTAAATTTTCCACCAAAAATTTGCAATAACTTCTTTGATACTTAAGCTGGAGCAATGATATTTTTATGGTAGGATTATAACTCTAAAATGAACCTTCATGTAGAAAATGAGAAAATTCCAAGCTTGTATGACAAACTTACTAAAAATAGCAAGTTCCCAAAAATAATAAATCCCTTGGCTACTTGTCCTTATTAAAATAGAAAAGGCTAAAAATAAAAATATTTTTCGATTATTCAAGATTGCTCTTACTCCCAGGATGCTCTAGCATCAAGGAGCTATGTAGATTACTGTCTATTGTATCTTTGATTTGATTGGCAAACATCTGTCTATTGTATCTTTGATTTGATTGGCAAACATTTTAGTTTTTTTATCATATTCTTGACATTCTAGCAGTGTCGTTGGGGGCCCACTCATGTAGACTAATCCCGATCATCATCTCAATTTCAAAAAGGGTTATTAATTGCAATTTTCTTGTTACAAAAGATAATATTTCCTCTTTTCTTGTATTGATTTTATTTTCCCTATTTGGAATTAAGGGGGGAAGTTAGTGTTAATAATTCCAATAGTGAAATTAGTTCAATCCTAATAGTGATCCTACATTTTTGATAGTGACTTTTACAAAACTAATGTTATTAATTAGATAGTCTATTGTTAATTATTCATGCATGATTGGTGATAACTAAGACTCTTCACAGTAATTTTCTCATGTTAAATATGGTTTCAATTTGTATAAATCATGCATAATGTAATCATTATTATCAATGACAAAGAGCACAATGTATTCAATAAATTTTTTATTGTGAGCATTTTTTATCTCTTTATTATTCAATTCTTCAATTATTATTTCAAATTCTTTTAGATATATCCTAAAGCTATAAAAAAATTACAAAGGGTAGCATACGGTATAACAAAAATAAGGGCTTGTTACCTAGTAATATCACTAGTAGCATCGAAGGTATTGGTTAGGAAAGAAGAATAAGAAGATCAAATAAAATAAGTTGGCACACAACCCATAATTGTTGTGGGTAATGTCTAAATTAAAAGCTGAGGTCTCTCCAACAGAAACATTCAATGGCAGAAACCCTATACAAATACAAGGGTCCATAAAATGGATAAGTAGATTACAGTTGGATTGCTTGGTTTCGATTGTCTACATCCAAACAATTCAAAAAATAAAGTTAGGCAAGGCCCTCTATTATTTTAAGTGTGTATGATGCCAAAACCCATAAATAAGAATCGATAATAATAAATGTCAAGTTTAATGAGCTAGTAGGGTATGTAGAAATATTTTGAAGTAAGCTTAACAAGAAATAGATTTGGATGTCTTTATTTTCAAGATCTTTGAAATTTGGGTTATTATCATTAACGAAGTTGTATAATTAAGGAACCTATTTAATCTTTGAGTGGCAAATAATAAAAATTTCTCCATCTTTTGCCTTAAATATCAGCTAAAGTTGTTATTGAAAATCTTACCTACTTAATGGAATGTGGATTTGTATTTTCTTCATAATATGATTAAATTTGACAAAAGATATTTTTAAAACTAGAATGAATCTCAACAATGCTCCCCATATTAGATAAACATCTAATTAACTCTTTAATTAAGAAATGACTTAAGAAGGTGTGGATTTTAATTTTAGTTACAAATGTGTCTCCCACTTTCATAGAAGACAACTAGCTTTTCTTGTATTCACTACATAGATCATAAAATTTGCAGAATAGAGATGCATGTATACCATAATTAAGTTATGTAGTCTTTGAATCTCTACCAATGCTCAAGACTAGAAAAAAATCCAATTTACTTTGGCAACTTTTGCCAATTTATTATAGTAATTTCTTCTTTGTTGTATATATGGTTTTATCATGAAAAAGACTATTAATATGCATGAACTTCAAATTCAAAAAAAAATCAAAATTTGATATATTCTTGTAACACATAGTAATCTTAAAAACAACATTAATATTAACTCGAAGCCTCATTGGAAAATCTTCCAACATGTCATTGATATTCATTTATTTTCTTCAAAAATATAATGATCCCTTCATCTTTAATAATTTTTAAGTTCAGTAACAATTCGTTCACAATACTTTCTATTGACCTATATATTCATCTATCATATTATATACATTCTTTCTACTTTCTATGAATCTTTTATACTATATATTTTCTATGAATCTTTTATGCTATATACTTTCTCTAAAGTTCTTGTAATGTGATTTCCCTATTACAACAAGTTTTTCACTTACACTTTTCGTATAGAAAAGGACTCCAGTTGCACCTACACAACCCTTGTTAATCTTAGAATCTAGCAAGAAGGGAATATTTCTTAGCAGACAATCTTGGAAATCAACACTCAAATTCCATTCAATAGTCACTCATGAAGATAATAAGGCCACAAACTCATTTGAGATATCCCTATCAATCTATAATCTTCTATTACATGATAATATAATAGAAATTGTTTTTTGTTTCTCTATTCTTTGAAATTGTCATGTGAAAAAACATGGCATTCCTATCTCCTTACTTGAGCCATAGGGAGCGTGATCTCTACCTCTAATAAAATTAATCTTCGATAACTATATCTTGATACTTAATCAATAATTGAAACATCCCCATCTCTTCAAATGACCATCTAGATATCCTCAAGGTCAAATTAGAAAAAAAGCTTTTGCTAAAAGATATCACCAAAGACTTCCTTATTCACAACCTTCACCTTATCGTTAATGGACCAAAATTTCTTGGCCATTCTAATTATTTTCAAGCCATCAATATCAACATAAAAACACTTTATTACATTAATTTTGAAGTTTGGATGTTAAATCTACATATGTTCAAATCTTAATAAAAAAAATTCTTTTGATCATAAGATGATCATCAATAAAAGCAATGGGAAATTGGTCAGAACCAAGTTTAGGAATAGAGGATAGGGAGTAACAAAAATGATTTAATGTGTCATAGGAGATCAATTTTCTATCAAGTCTAAGTTGAATAAGATTCTATCTAGCCTTATGATTAAGCTAGGTGAAGTCGGACTCGCTAGGATACATTATGTTGGAATTCTTTCGGATAATTGAGAGGGGGCTGAATTAGTTATCCACTAGGTCTATGTTGGAATTCTTTAGGATAACTAAGACGGGGGGGCTGAATCACTTATCCATGGTCTAGATATATAAATAAAAATTTTCACATCTTAGTGAACCCATAAAACATTTATCTTCATGCATGCATCCATAAGATCATGCAATCACTTAAAACTTGTAGGTAACTGTCAAATCAATTTGTAGAAATGTAAACATGAAACATGATAGATTCAACAACACACTTGACACAATGATTTATGTGGAAACCCGATTTGGAAAAACTCACCAGTAACATACTACTCTTTTCCACTCTTTTGAAGTAATGCCCTATGAAAGGTCAATCCTATTAAAGGTTACAATACACACTATTAAATGTGATCCTGTGAAAGGATTTCAATCACCCTATTAGGAGTGATCTTTGTTAGAGGACTTTAGACCATTCACTTGGAATGTCACCTGGTTAAAGGCTTTACAAATGACAATTAGGTCAACCTTGATCCAAAGGATTTACCCTAGACTAATACAACTATTAGAGATTAATAGTAAGGTTTGATCCAATAACAACTTACAACTCCATTTATAGATTATAGATCTTTATTTTAGTCCTCCATTCTACTTGGCATTCACACATTTTATCTCTGCTTGCGTGTTCACCCTTCAAGCATCTATATCCTTAATCTTTATTTCTTAACATGCAAATAAAAACTCTTAATTAGGTCACTAAATAAAGTAATACCCTTGACTCTTTGTCTTCCTTAGGTTCTTAGAAATGACAACCCTTGCTTTTGACTAGCCATCACTTTAAATAGAGAATTAAGATCTTTTGTCATTCATTTTCCATCATCCAATTTAGGGTTAGGACAAATTAGGTAGGATTCAATGAATCTACCCCTCATTTCATATGACTTCTATAAAATTCTCCTTCAATCCTCTTTGAATTCACCTCAAAATGGTTTACCATGAATTCTGTACCACTAGCTCATCAAGTTTATCTTCTACCTAGTTCACACAATCCAAGAAAACAAACTTTTCAGCTTAGATCCATCAAATTCATGATCTTTCTAATAATGTTGGCACTCGGCATTAACTTGCTTCTGATGCTCAGCACATACTACATTTCTTGACATCCTCTATGAAATCACTCATTATGAACTAAAATTTATTGGCGCCCAGTATTAACTAAACTTTACTTGGCATCCACTGTTTTGCTCAGCATACACTAAAATAGACTTTTACATAGTTCCAATTGATTTTCTTCTTAGCTTGCACTAACTTTGCTTGACACATACTATCCATTTGGTCAAGTTTGGTAGAAAAACTCTGTTTAACTTGTTCTTTTGAACTTTCTTAGTGTAACCAACCTTTGCAATGTTAAGTAGATTATCAATGCACTTTGATATCAATATCTTAGCTAATTCTTATACTCCTTTTTACATCATAACCAACCTTTCCTCTAGGTGTTATTGTTGAATCTTTTGATCAAATATTTTTCATCAATCAAATAGGTGTTAGTACTTAAACCATATAAGCAATTGTCTTACTAGAAAAAAGCAGGTTTGACATCAATGAGAAAAGAATGATTGAAACACATTTATCATACTTCTAACAATTTGTTTTCAACAATCTCCTTCTTAATAGTCTAGGCTACCATCCAACTAAGATTAAGAATTCTCCCCACTAGGCTTATCTTTATCAGTTAGAGGAGAATTAAAGTCTCTCAATATCAAACAAGGTTTAGTTAGGATAGTATGTCTGTAAAGGCCCAAACTATTTCAAAACTTGAATCTTCTTCACTTAGTATTAGAGACATATATATTCATTAGCACCTATGAAAAACTATCCCTAGCATGTTTTAATATTAAGAAAATTGTATTTCTATTAGAGATCAGAATATCACATTGAATAAGATGTTGATTCCAAAAGAAAAGCACACCTATAGAAGCTCTTTTAGAACTACAACCAACCTCTTTGTCATTTTGAAAGAGGGAAATTCTCTCTACCTTATTTTTCATCATCTTCATTTCTTGAATCAAAATAACATGTAACTAGTGACCTTGAATAAAATTTCTTAGGATATCCTTCTTATGAGGGGCACTCAATCCCCTAATGTTCTAGGATGTGATTTACATTTTTTGCTTGATGAGAAAACCTTCTAGATGACAAGTTGTTTCCCATCTACAATTTTTATTTTTCTTACAATCTCTCAAATGTTCTTTTTGGACTACCTATCCAAAGCATACTTTTAATGACCAGCATCATCCACAAAGAATCTCTCAAGAGCTATGTTTTTAAATACTAGAAGACAGGGGATACCATTCTTCCTTCTACTAGTGACCATTGACCACTTGTTCAAATCCACTTGGTTGGAAAGGAAATCATCCACAACCATACTTCTTTCATCATAATTAGTAGAAGAAATCATCTATAGATTCATGAGAAGGAATAGGAAATTTAAAGGACCCTTCCAAATTATTATAGTGTTGAGCTTCTTCCATTGAGTCCCCTCAATGTAAGCATAGCACCAAAACCTATATAGATCTACCAAAATCTTGAGGATCATATATCAGATTCATGCCCCAAAATATACAAATATCCTACTTGACTTCTAAGATCTTCAAGGATTCATCCCCATGCTTGATTAAATTATCTATCTATCCTTCCTTCAAAGTTTGCACAAGTGGATGGAGCCTTTTAACAACATCCTCTCCCTTTCTAGGAATGCATTAATGGTTGGAGAAATCATCTAAAGAGTCAACAATAACCTAGTTTGAACCTCTCTATGAGGTAGCCTTATTTTTACTCTTATCAAACCACAAAATTTTCTAGGAATTATTGAGAGACCCCCCAAAGGATGATGAAGTAACACCAAAAACTTTCAAAATAATATCCTTTCCTTGAATACATTTCTTCTCTCACATATTTAACCTATAGAATCATTGATATGATTAAGCTCCACCTCCTTCTATCTATTCTATAGATCCTCCTTCTTAACCCATGCTTTCTTCTTAGAAGAAAAAAAAAAAAAAAAAAATAGTCTCCTTTGCCCCCCCACCCCCGCGCTTATATGCCTTAGGAAATTCTTTTCCTTGTGACCCATCTTATTACCGATGAAACAAGAAAATAGAAGAGATTTGTACTCAATCTCCTACAACAATTTCTCCAACTTAAAATGTTTGGTGGTTATAGATGGGATATTACTAAATTTGCATATAGTAACACATATGGACTGGAAAAGGTTGTCACAAGATCTATAGACACAAGCTCCCCAAAGAATGACATCAAACACTTGCAAACTTCTTCGTTCCAAAACTCCCAAGGGAAGGCCCAAGAGGTGCATCCAAACATGAGTTGAGGGAAAGAACTTATCATTAAAATCCAACTTTGGCAACCACTTTCAAAAAGGAAAACCCATTTTATGAAAAATGCATGGGCCACTACACAAAACAAAATCACAATCCTCCTTCTTGGAGAAAACAAAGGAGAGAAAACCCTTAGGAAGGGATGCAACCTCAACATGACCTTTTAGGTGCTAATTTTTTTTCACAAAGGACCCAAAAACCTCAATACTAGGCTTTGCTCCTAGGAGTTTACCAATAGAGGTAAACTCCAGAGATGAAATCACATGATCAATAAGGGGGTTAGGGACAAAATATAGAAAGCTCACTATTTTCACATCCAACCTTGACAACCACCCTCATTCATGTTGGTTTACAATGGGATTTGACACCAAAGAGCTTAGATCATTTTTTTGAATCCTACCCACATCCCTTGGGTTCAAACTTTTCCTAATAGCCATAGGATGAGGGGTTCACCTTTCAATTTGGATTATTATAGCTAGTGCAATTATTGTTGATTTTTTAACATATGGAGTTAGATCTCACATTTGAGTAGGTTTATATTGGTCAATTTGTTAATTAGCTTGAATCAAGGTTAAAATTAAATGACAATCATTGAATCAATGAATTTCAATACAAGGAACCAATGTGTCAAATAAACAACCCACTCCTACAATTCTCTCATAGTTAATAATCTCATCTATAATTAACTTCAAGATAATTGATTATGATAATAATGATTCTATCTATCACTTTGTTATAAAGTAAGTAATTCTAGAAAAAGAAAACTATTTACTCTACTATACAAATGAAAAGCATCCCTCGCCCTTTATATGTACTTAGAACACTGATAAATATTACATCACTATCAACTACTCTCTCACATTCCATTTGGTACAAGTGCTAATTTTAATAACTATTTATGTTTTAACCTCATAAATTTGAACTTCTATGAAAGAATGACAAAAGGACACCAATCCCCTAGTCCCCCTAAACCTTACCACTACTGAGTATAAAGTAGATTTCAAACAACACAATGGCATATTAAACTTTGGAGAGTTTTTTCTTCAATTCAATGACATGAAAAGGTCCCAAAACCTAAAAACAAAATAAGAAGCCCTTCTACCACAAGGAATATAAAGTAGTCCTCCAATTAGTAAAATATTCTTGGTCTAACTCAAATTTATCAAAACCATCCTAGATTTATATAATGGTCAACCTTAAAATCACTTCAAAATTCATTAAAAATAATGAATGGGCATAAAAATACAAGAATGCCATAAATATCTCGACCTTTCTCACATTTGATTAAACATTTACTAACCAATTATTAGTAAATTTGAAAAGTGCTCATCCAAAAACTTATCAGTTGGCTAATCTCTAGACAGAATGCACCAAAGACAAAAAAAATTCAAGCATGAGCTTTATTAGATTCACAAAAACACAGCGAAATTTTCTCAAAAAATTTGTTGTTTTTCATCACAAAATATACAGATCATGAAGATCAAATGCTGAATTTTATTTTTAAATCATTGTGTTTTTGTTTTTTTGAAATTTTAGTCAATGGTGCAATTTGTAGGGAGGATAGCCACATCCAAACTTATCCACACTGGTACAAAGGCCAGCTATTGCCTAAAATTCTACTTTAGTCAAAAGGAAAAGCAAAGAAGTGGTATGGAAAATCATAGTATTCGAACTACCATTTAGGGCTCATTTGGTTGTTGGAATACAACTGGAATAGTCATTGAAAATTAGAATATCCACTTATGTTCTTAGTTTGGTGTACAGAATAGAAATTGAGAATAGGAATACATATTCCCATTTTAACCCCAAAATGAACATAGATCTATTCCCAAAAATACCTATTATTAAGATGGAGAAAAAAATACATTCCCTTTCGCCTGTCATCTTACATCTGAGGTTGCTACAAATTGGAGATTTGTCATTGTTCCGTCTCAAGAACCCATGCACCATGAAAGGTAGTGTGCCCTCCACACATACACCATAAGAAATCGGAACACCGTCTCCAGATCCGCCACTTGCAGCCAATAACCATCGCATGCAAGCACGACACTACCATTTGCGATTGAAGATCTTAAAATACTGAGTAGCAGACTGTTCACTAATTCCCTCTCTAAATATTTTGTCGGGACATTCTCAACAACAATGTGCTCTAAGTTGCCAACAGCTCTTACCCATCACCATTTGCCGTCAAATTGATCATCCAAGAATAGAATTTGGAGATTTAAGTTTGTTGGAATATTATGCAGCTAACCGTTTGCTGGGCTCCCTTTGCGTGCCTATTTATGGCAAACTTGGGACAAATTTGAAGGTGGGTGATGGATAACTGTTTTTTTTGCCGGATTCCGATGCGAGATTATTTTGAGATGGAGAAGTTGTGATTGATTTGGGGGAAATATTAACTGCTACAAAATTGTGATAAAATGCTATTTGGGCTACTGATCATAATTGATCCTTTAATGTTCTACACACGATTTGTTTCTGATTAAATAAAATTATATTTCATAACAACATTTACTTTAACATAGAAGTTGTGCCATGATGTAAGCGATCTAGCAGACTTATGGCTACCAGAATCATACAGAGAAGATTCGAGTGCCTGTAGCTTTAGGTGAACCAAACAAGTTGACATTTTCCAAAAAAAAAACAATCAAGCAAACCTAATCATATTAAAGTAGTCGGTGACAAACTGAAGCCAACGAACACATCTTCTCTCTATATCTACTATTACATTAGTACTCGGTATTTAAGTAGGTATCAAATATATGCTACCAAGAGCAGTTTACTATACTCACACAATTAGATCTAACAGTCCCACACAGTACATGTATAAGTCTCGTACACCAATGCTATTTCTCCTTGGTACAAGTGGAATATTTTTCTGATTAATAAGGTTCAGATTGCTCTCATGGATTCAAACCGTGGCTCTTTGGCATCATACTTCTGCTGGATGTAAACATTCATATAATCCCCAAAACAGAACATTGGATAAAATGTAGAGATTTCTCGTTCTCCTCCATTATCTTCAACCATGGTTTCGGTTTTCTCTTCTAGAGCAAGAAGAGAAGAAGCAGCAGCGGGATAGACTAGTGCATTATAGAATGATGCCACTAATAAGCGGTTTCTATCTTTGGTAGGAAGAATGCGATGCCATGCACTCTTGTATTTCCCTCCACTCACAACTTCCAACTGGTCTCCAATGTCTATGACTACGGAGTAAGGTAGGGGCTCCACATCAATATATCCATGTTGGAATATTAAATGCAGATGTCCATTTGCTCCTGGAGCCAAATGCTCACCTACCATCTCTGACGACCTGCACAATGGTTATAAACATGAATGTGGTAGGTGAAATTTTGAAATCTAAAAGAGGGGGAAAAATATGACAAAAGGAATGATCAGATTAATTCGACCAATAAGAAGAAGAGCAGATCAGAAGTTGCAGAGAAGGAAAAAGAGAGAAGTGATCAGCAGATCCAGACGTCAGAGTGCAGAGAAAAGGAAGTTCATTTCATGCCTGCAGTTGCACATGTTTCTTCTCTGATCATTCTGTAAGTTAAATGTGTTATTGTTTCATTCGTCCTGTTGAAGCAGTGATTGCTTCAGGCGTTACTGTATGCAGCCATTAGAGCTGCAAGTTTAAAGTTTCTAAGTATTGAAGTTGTTCAAGTTTTACCAATTTAGGGTTTTCTGGTTGAAGCCAAATGCTCCCAAATTTTGTAATAGTTTGAATCTAACTTGAATAGTAAGAAAGTAGGCATACGTGATTCCATTGCTTCTAGCTCATTGCATTTGTGAAGATTATTGTTGAGCATCTCAAGCTTTGGGTCTTTGGTTTTAATGGTGAAAATATTCATGTCATAAGTTTGCACTCGGTATTGTCTTTGGTAGAAATCATTCTCTACAGTGGCTACCGAGTTCCTTCGGTGCCTTTTTCTATCGAGTTCCACTCTCTTGTGGCTACTGAGTTGCTCTTCTACCGACCTCACTCAGTATCTTCATCTACCAAGCTCCACTCTCCAGTGGCTACCGAGTTCACTCGATAACAGCTTTGCCTACCGAGTTCACTCAATAATCACACCCTCCTTTGGTTACCGAGTTGTGTATTCTTCACTTACCGAACTCACTCAGTAAAAACTTCTGCCACTTGGTTTCTTTGGCTACCGAGCAACTACCACTCGATTTCTTAAGTTGCCAAGCTAACTTTTGGCACTCAGTAATAGTATTTACCGAGCAAATTTTTTAGGTTTGGGGTTGTGAGTTTTTTCTCACATGGTATCAAAGCCTTGAGGGCCCACATCCATAGTGAGTTAAGGCATTTTTTTTTTGAGATATTTATCATGGTAGGAGATGCAAGAAAGATATGGCAGCAGCCACCATCATTTAATGGATAGAATTATGATACATGAGCAAAGAAGATGAAGACCATAATGGTTGCTAATGATTTGTGGGAGTTTGTAGTTAATGGGTTCAATTATGTGACAGACCCAACTCAGTATGCTGCTCTCACAAATGCACAAAAGTCTCATTTGAAAGAATCAAGGAGGAAAGATGCAAAGGCATTAAGTCTTATTGAAGTAGCAATGATAGAGACTGTATTCCCAAAGATTGCAGCAGCAAATTATGCAAAGGAAGCATGGGATATCTTTGAGACAAACTTCAAAGGGACTGATAAAGTTCGTACTGTAAAGCTACAAAATATAAGGAGGGAGTTTGAGAACCTTTAGATGAAGGAAAATGAATCAATTGCAGACTTCAGTTCAAGGACCTCCAATTTGATTAACCAATTGAAGTCAAATGTAGAAGACTATCAAGAGTAGAGGATAGTGGAAAAGATATTGAGAAGTTTACCTCATAAATATAACAATTTGGTCATAACCATAGAAGAGGCAAAAGACCTCACTATTTTTACAATGGATGAGTTAATGGGTACACTTCAAACCCATGAGCATAGGATCAATAGATCCACATCTTCTTCTACCCAAGAGCAATTTTTCAAGGCTCACTCAAACTCAAGAGGAAGAAATGGCTCAAGCAAAAACTCCAGAGGTAGAGGCCGAGGTAATGGACGACAAAGGAATGCTGCAACAAAAAGCTTAGAAAGAGCAGATGGAGCAAGTAGCTCATAAAATACTTCAAGAGGAGGTAAGAAAAACTACAACTCAAATAGGAGTAATGTAGAATGCTACTACTATCATAAATATGGGCATTATGTAAATGAATGCTAGAAGAAGCAAAATGATCAGTTAGGACAAGAAAATGTGGCTAATGTGAATGTGGGAAGTGGAAATAATGCCACTACCTTCATCATGTGTAATGTTGGTGAAGAAGGAAGCCCTGAGGTTTGGTACCTCGACAGTTGATGTAGCAACCACATGAGTGGTAATGAAACCTTGTTTTCATTTATTGACAAGAGTTTCAAATCAGAAATTAAGATGGGTAACAATGGAACCCTACCAGTTGTGGGCAAAGGATCTATTATGGTTCACACCAAGAAAGGTGAGAAGAAGGAAATACAAAATGTGTGTTTTGCCCCTAGTATGAAGCACAATTTGATGAGCTTTGGTCAGCTCATTCAAAATGGATACACAGTGCTAATGGAGAATGGCATGTGTGTCATTCAAGAAAAAGATGGGAGAAAGAACTTACTTGTAGTAGTTCAAATGAAAAAGAATAGAATGTTCCCCTTGAAGATAGAGACATGTTTCTCATCTCAAGTTGGCACTGCACCTCACACACAATCAGCTCTAAGGAGTGTGATTGAAGACCCATCATGGCTATGGCACCTCAGGTATGGTCATCTTGGCTATGCTGGTTTAAATTTATTGTCAAATAAAAGAATGGTAGAAGGTTTGCCACGTATAGGAAATTCATGTGACAAGTGTGAGGTTTGTATTTTGGGTAAGCAACATAGACTTCCCTTTAATTTTGGAAACTCTAGGAGGGCTAGATATCCATTAGAGTTAGTGTATATTGACCTAGTCAGTCCTATGCAAGTTACTTCCATTGGGGGGAGTACTTATTTTATGACATTTATAGATAATTTTAGTCATAGGACATGGGTGTATTTCTTAAAGAACAAATCTGAAGCATTTGAAAAAAAAATTAGAATTTAAAGCCTAGGCTAAAAGAGAATGTGGACACTATATCAAAGTCCTAAGATCAGATAGAGGAGGGGAGTTTACCTCCAATTCTTTTGTAAATTTTTGCAGGAAACATGGCATAAAGAAAGAGCTCACAGCTAGCTATACAAGGAAGATGGACAGTTGAACACCTAAGGGTGTTTGGATGTGTAGCATATGCACATATGCTTAAAAAGCAAAGGCAAAAATTGGATGACAAAGTTGTGAAGTGCATCTTCATAGGGTACAACTCAGAATCAAAGGCATATAGATTGTATGACCCATTGAACAACAAGATGATGCTTTCAAGAGATGTGGAATATCTTGAAAATCAGTCTTGATATGGTCCAACTGATGAGTCACTGAGAACTTCAAGTAAAGTGCCAATTATAAGTGAAGAGGATGTTGATGAATAGAAAGAAGAAGGAGCAAATAGAAGAAAAGGCAAGAAGCCTCAGTCATTACCGAGCTCTTCTAGGCATGATCGAGTGTCAATGCCTAGTAGTAGCAATCAAGATTTTAATCCCAGACTCTCCTCCCTGTTACCAAGAGAGACCAAGAGTCTTAGGGAGATATACCAAGATGAAAGGTATGAAGATTATGATGAGAGTGTTAATTTTGCATTATTTTCTCATAGTGATCCAATGTATTTTGAAGAAACTATTAACAAGAAGAAATGGTGTAAGGCCATGGATGAGGAGATAGATGCTATAGAAAGAAATGAGACATGGGAGCTAATTGATTTTCCTCCCAAGAAGCAAGTAATTGGAGTGAAATGGGTCTACAAGACCAAATGCAATGCTGAAGGCAAGATTGATAGGAATAAGGCAAGGCTGGTAGTCAAGGGCTACAAATAGCAGTATGGTAGAGATTATGATGAGACATATGCCTTGATTGCAAGAATGGAAACTGTGCGTGTTGTCATAGCAATTGCAGCTAAACACAAATGGAAAGTATACCAAATGGATGTGAAGTCTGCCTTCCTAAATAGTGTATTGAAGGAAGAAGTCTATTTTGAGCAGCCACCTGGTTATGAAGTTGCAGGTGAAGAGAATAAAGTATATAGATTGAAGAGAGCTCTTTATGGGCTCAAGCAAGCTCCAAGGGCATGGTAAAACAGGATTGACTCATATTTGATGAGCAATGGCTTTAGCAAAAGAAATGGTGAGCCTACTCTCTACATCAAGGCAGCAAATTGAAATGTGTTGTTTGTTCTCTTGTATGTAGATGATTTAATTTTTACTAGTAATGACAAGGCTCTAATTGGTGAGTTCAAAGAGGCTATGAAAGATGAATTTGAAATGATAGACCTAGGTCTCTTGAAGTACTTTCTAGGCATAGAAGTAAAAAAAATGCATGATAGCATCTTAATCTCTCAAGAAAAGTATGCAGGGTAGATCTTGGAGAGATTTAAAATGCAGATTAGTAAAGTAGCCCTGACATGAACAAGAATAGGTCTGAAGTTGAGCAAGGAAAACTCTAACAAGAGAGTGGACCTAACACTATACAAGATTATGGTTGGAAGTTTAATATATTTGACTGCAACTTAGCTAGACCTAATGCATGCAGTAACTTTGGTTTCCAGATTTATGGAAACACCAAAGGACTCCCATTGGCAAGCGGGAAAGAGGATCCTAAGGTATGTGAAAGGTATCGAGAGATTTGGAATTTTGTATACTACAAATGATGATTTCAAATTGGTGGGATACATAGATAGTGATTGGGCTAGAAGTATAGATGATAGGAAGAGTACTTCCGGATATGTATTCCATATGGGATTGGGTACAATTTCATGGGCTTTCAAGAAGCAACCTATTGTTGCTCAATCTACAATAGAGGCTGAATACATAGTTGCAAATGCAACAGCATGTCAGGCTATTTGGCTAAGAAGGATTTTGACAAATTTGAATGAAAGGCAAGAGGATGGAACCACAATTTATTGTGACAACATCTCATCAATTGCATTGTCCAAGAATCCAGTCTTCTATGGGAGAAGAAAAAATATAGAGATCAGATATCACTTCATTAAAGAGTTGGTGGAGAATGGGGATATCAAAATGAAATTTTGTAAGTCTGAGCAGTAGCTGGCAGACATTTTTACCAACTCATTAGGCATTGGAAGTTTTGTACACCTAAGAGAGTGTCTTGGTGTAGTTGATGTGGATCAGCAGTGATCCTTGTTTATTTGGCTTGAGATAAAGGGGGAGTATTGGAATATTAAATGCAAATGTCTATTTGCCCCTAGAGCCAAACACTCACCTACCATCCCTAACGACCTGCACAATAGTTATAAACATGAATGCAGTAGGTAAAATTTTGAAATCTAAAAAGAGGAGGAAAAGTATGACAAAAGGAATTATTAGATTCATTCGACCAGTAAGAAGAAGAGCAAATCAAAAGTTGCAGAGAAGGAAGAAGAGAGAAGTGATCAGCAGATCCAGATGTCAGAGTGTAGAGAAAAGGAAGTTCATTTCGTGCCTGTAATTGCACGTGTTTTTTCTCTGATCATTCTGTAAGTTGAATATGTTATTGTTTCATTCGTCTTGTTGAAGTAGTGATTGCTCTAGGCATTACTGTATGCAGCCATTAGAGCTACAAGTTTAAAGTTTCTAAGTATTGAAGTTGTTCAAGTTTTACCAGTTTAGGGTTTTCTAGTTGAAGGTGAATGCTCCCATATTTTGTAATAGTTTGAATCTAAGTTGAATAGTAAGCAAACAGGCATATGTGATTCCATTGCTTCTTTTTCATTGCATTTGTGAAGATTATTTTTTAGCATCTCAAGCTTTGGGTCTCTAGTTTTAATGGTGAAAATATTCATGTTATAAGTTTGCACTCGGTATTGTGTTTGGTAGAAATCATTCTCTGTAGTGGCTACCAAGTTCCACTCTCTTGTGGCTACCAAGTTGCTCTTTTACTGACCTCACTCGGTATCTTCATCTACCGAGCTCCACTCTCCAGTGGCTACCGATTCACTCAGTAATCGCTTTGCCTATCGAGTTCACTCGGTAATCACACCCTCCTTTGGTTACCGAGTTGTGTATTCTTCACTTACCAAGATCACTTGGTAAACACTTTTTCCACTTGGTTTCTTTGGCTACTAAACAACTGCCACTCAGTTTCTTAAGTTGCAGAGAAAATTTTTGGCACTCAGTAATGGTATTTACCAAGCAGATTTTTTAGGTTTAGGGTTGTGAGTTTTTTCTCACAATCCATTCTCCCTCATGAAGAACTTGAAGCCTGGGGACCTCATCATCTTGGAAGAGAAGAATGAGGCCACCTGCATCTGTGTGAGCTCTCAGGCCATCTATCAGATCATGAGCATGGCAAATAGTGACTCACCTTGGTCCCAAAGAATGGCTTCTCTCCTACTGTCAATACCTCTTTTAGACAACTCTTCTCGAGCCCCAAGTTGAAGCTTATTATCTCCAACAATCTCTCTGCAAGTTTGTAGATTTCTTACTGAAATTCCTCCATGGTTTCTGTGCAAATAAACAAGAACCCATTAATTAGGTTCTCAAAACATCTATAGATTTCAATTTTATGTCCTCTTACAAAATTTAAATGTAAAACTCTAATGATTTTGAGGAATGAAATACCAGATTTCTACAATCTATGATAGTCTATTTATGTTTCTTGGTGTGTGGTTTTTTTAACATCAAAACTTTTTGGATCACACTCAATGATCTATCATCATGATAAGAGAGCTAAGAATGATCTACATTCTTAGTTCTCTTATCAAGATGATGGATCATTTAATATGATCTCAAGTGGTTTGATACTAAAAAAATGGTACACAATCTTACCCAGAATCATAAATAGAATGTGATTTTATATCCTCTTATAATCTTGAAAAATTTATTGAAACAAGAAACAAAATTTCTTCTGTGATTTCGTAGCAATCCTGCCCATCTGTTCGTCCAATATCAGATTGTTCAGTTTTTTAACCATGGGAGACTCATTGAAGCTTTTCTCCTTATTGAGCTTGTAGTCCTCTTTGCACAACTTCTTCACATGATCCATCAGACTGTTACTTATTCCATGGTTCAAAAGCTAAGAAATCCAAAAATCAAGAAATCAGGGATCTATGAGGTATATAGAGCTTCATATACACATATTTATGGTTTCCTAGTCTGTGATGTATTTTAAAATCAATATTATGTGATAATATTCACTAATCTACTTTCAACATATTCTAAATAAGTATTACTATACATTTTTTATTATATTTTATACTATATTTTAAAAAACCAAAATGAGATATAACTAGATATAACCTATGATTAAATAAGAAAATGGGAAAATAGTATGAGACTAAAAAGACTAAAGAGCATTGCATAATATATGTTGCTAGTACCTAAAAGAATCCAAGGGTCTCACAAGCATTTGCAATCTAAGCCATGATTTCATCTCTACCTTGTCCATTGAAATTACCCATATCTATCATAGGGATGGCCATTTTAGAAAGATATCAAAGAGCTATTGAAAGCTAAGGTTAGTGATATTTCTCTGAAGCAAGCTCAAAGAAATATATGACACATAACATGTATATATTGCATCTTGCCTCTAGTTAGGGATGACTCAAAGTGTTGAATCTCAACCCTACCCAGCTTGATGTAAGTCAATGTACGTAATCCACATGGCAATAATATTACCAAGCATTCAGATCTAAAATGACTTCACTTACCCAATTAAACCTTCCATAATTTTTGTTGTACATTCAGTGCCTAATTATGATACTTAATATCAGATTTTGACATATGAACATTTTTTTTAATGTTTAATGGATGATTAAATTTAATAATCTAGATTTTAAATTTTGATAGAAACTTGAGAATCATTTATAATTATTAGGTACTACAATGCAAGGTCTCAAGTTTTCTTGGTTGCTTATTGGTCAATTTGTGCTAAAAATACTATTTTTTGGGTGAGTGGCTATTGGGGGGGTCTTGGTAGTGGTTTTTGGGCAAACATTTTAAAGTGACACTCTCTCAGTCTACAAGTTCTACAAGAGCTCTATAAATGTAGGAAACTAAAAAGTTAGCTTGATGCTCTTCACTTCGCTTATATAGAGGTTCACTGAAAAAGTTTGCAAATTTCAAAATTAAATATATCTGAAGTTAGCTTGGGTAACTCCTTGACTCATTTCCCCTATATGTTAAACTATATATTAAATTTTAAATCAATTTTAACAGTATAAAAATTTGATATTTAAAAAGGATTAATTTTTTTTTAACAAAATGTTGTACAATTCAAACATCTTATAAACGCATCTAATTAATAACAAGAACTTTTCAATCTCTAAAACTTATCACACCATTTTATCTTGAAGATAACGACAAGATTTTAACCCATGATCAACTTAAAAAATCAAAATTAAATAGAGTTCTAGAAGTTGGCTCAATCTATTGTTTGGAGCAAGGCTCGTAATTTTCTTCAGACGTGGATGAGAGAGTTATTTCTGCTATAATCGCGATAAGCTCGACGTAATATAGATTAACTGGTCTAAAATTTGACAAAGTAAATTATTCGTCGTAAATATGGAATATGTTATTTATTATTTGTCATAAATTAAAACTCCCATTTGAAAATTTAAAATTTTACTGCTACAATCAATCAATTAGAAGTTAATTATTTAACTAGCTTTTATATATATAACGCCAAGAGTAATCCTTTTGGAAGCACTTATTTTCATTTAATTCTGAGGTTATTTTAATCATAGTTGGGATTTATGAAAATGAAAATAGGCATCACAAGAATGAATATATATATATATATAAAACGCCAAGAGTAATCCTTTTGGAAGCACTTATTTTCATTTAATTCTGAGGTTATTTTAATCATAGTTGGGATTTATGAAAATGAAAATAGGCATCACAAGAATGATTACTCTCGCTGTAATATATTTAGGTATATATAAGTTAGTAGCAATTGCGACGCAATAGGAAATGTATTTTTAAATTTTTTTTTTTTTTTAAAGGTTAGTGCCAAATTATTTATTCCTTTTTAAATACATTTGTATAAACTTACTATAAAATTTTAATAGTGTAAACTTACTATAAAATTATTCTTGAACATTTTATTTATAATTCTGTATATGGTGTTTATTTGCATCACTTTAATTCAGTTTTATTTTAAGCATATTGTTACATAAAATTTTATATTGAAGAGTAGAGTTATAGTTAGGGTTAGGGTTAGAATTAGAGTTAGGTTTGGCATTAAGATTTAAATTAGGGTTAGTGTTAGGTTTAGGGCTATTGTTAGGGATTGAGTTATGGATAGGGTTAGAGTTAGGGTAAGGAATAGTGTTATAGTTAGAGTCAGGCTTAGCATTAGGGTTAGGGCTAGGGCTATTTTTAGGATTACAGATCTTGTTAGGGTTATGGTTAGGGTTAGGTTTAGAATTAGAGTTAGAGTTAATGTTAGAATTAGGGTTACAAATATAGTTAGGGTTAGGGTAAGAGCAAGGGTAAGAATAAGGGTTTAGGTTACAAATATAGTTAGGGTTAGGATTAGAATTAGAATTAGGGTTTGAGTTTCAGGTAGAGTTAGAATTGGAGCTCGAATAAGGGCTAGAGTTAGAGTTGAAATTAGGGTTATAATTAGGGTTAAAATTAGGATTAGGGTTAGGGTGAAAATTAGATTTATGATTAGATTTAGAGAAAGGGGTATAGAAAGGTTTAGTTTTAGGGTGATGGTTAAGGTTAGGTTTATATTTAGAGTTAGGGTTGTATATAGAGTTACATCAGGGTTAAGGTTAGGGTAAGGGCTTGAGTTAGGGTTAAGGTTAGGGTTAGGGTTAGGGCTATGGTTTTCATTTAGATTAAAGTAAAGGTTAAGGTTAGGTTTAGATTTTTGAGTCAGGGTTAAGGTTAGAGTTAGGGTTAGGTTATGGTTCTATTCAAGGTTAAACTAAGCATTAGGGTTAGGATTAGAGTCTAATTATGGTAGAGTTAGATTTATAGTTTGAGTTATATTTAGGATTAGAGTTAGGGTTAGGGTTAGAGTTATATTTAAGGTTAGAGTTAGGGTTAGGGTTTTAGTTAGGAATAAAATTAAGGTTAGGGATAGGGTTAGAGTCCAATTATGGTAGAGTCAGATCTAGGGTTAGAGTTTTGCTCACGGTTAAGGTTAGGGTTAGGGTTAGAGTCCAATTATGCTAGAGTTAGAATTAGGGTTAGATTTAGGGGTAGAGTTATGTTATATTTAGAGTTAGAGTTATATTTAGCGGTAGAGTTATGTTATAGTTAGGGGTAGAGTTATGTTAGGGTTAAGGTTAGAATTAGTTTTATAACCTTATCAAAGATTTAGTTATTTTTTGTATTAAGGTTAGGGTTAGGGTTAGGGTTTTTTCTGAAGGTCAAGATTTGATTTAGGGTTAGGGTTTGAGTCAAGATTAAAATTAAGGTTAGGGTTAGGGTTAGAGTCCAATTATGGTAGAGTCAGATCTAGGGTTAGAGTTATGCTCATGGTTAGGGTTAGGGTTAGAGTTATGCTTATACTTAGGGTTAGGGTTAGACTCCAATTATCATAGATAGAATTAGGGTTAGATTTAGGGGTAGAGTTATGGTTATGGTTAAGGTTAGGGTTAGAGTAATGCTCATGGTTAAGGTTAGGGTTAGAGTTATCATTATGGTTATGGTTAGGGTTAAAGTGGGGATAGGGCTAGGGTTAGGGTAAGGCTTTGAGTCAAATATTTTTTAAAATTTAATATAAGGAGTTGAATTTAGATTAAAAAATATATATATATATATATTTAATTTTTGGGATATTGTAATGTAAAATATTATAGTCATACGTAGATATATGGTTAGGAACAAAGTTACCATTACAGTTAATGTTAACCTTAGGGATAGAATTAGGGTTAGGGTTGGAATTAGGGTTAGGGTTGGAGTTAGGGTTAGGGTTTCAGCTATGGTTAAGGTTAGGGATAGAGTTATGATTATGGTTGTTGTTAGAGTTATGGTTAAGGTTCAGATTAGAGTTATTTTTATGGTTAAAATTAGGTTTAGTGTTATGGTCATGGTTAAGGTTAGGGTTAGAGTTATGGTTATGCTTATGATTAGGGTTATAGTAAGGCTAGGGTTACAGTTAGGGTTTGAATCAAGGTTAAGGTTAGAGTTAGGGTTAGGGTTTGAGTCAGAATTAAAATTAAGGTCAGGGATAGGGTAAGAGTCCAACTATGGTAGAGTCGGATCTAGGGATAGACTTATGCTCATGGTTAAGTTTAGGGTTATATTTATGATTATAATTAGGGTTGCGATTAGAGTCCAATTATGATAGAGTTAGAATTAGGGTTAGAGTTAGGGGTAGAGTTATGTTGATGGTCAAGGTTAGGGTTTGAGTAATGCTCATGGTTAAGGTTAGGGTTAGAGTTATTGTTATGGTTATGGTTAGGGTTATAGTGGGGATAGGGTTAAGGTTAGGGTTAGGGTTAGGGTTTGAGTCACGGTTAAGGTTAGAGTTATAGTTAGTGTTAAGGTTTGAGATAGGATTATAGTTAGGGTTAGGGTTATGGTTAGAGTCCAATTATGATAGAATTAGATTTAGGGCTAGAGTTAGGGGTAGAGTTATGTTTATGGTTAAGGTTAGGGTTAGGGTTAGGGTTAGGGTTAGAGTTAGAGTTAAGGTTAGGGTTAAGGTTAGAATTAGGGTTAGGGATAGTGTAAGGTGAGGATTAAAATTAGGGTGAGGGATAGGGTTTGAATTAGAGTTAGGATTAGCTTTAGGGTTATTGTTAGGGTTAAGGTTACAATTAGAGCTAGAGTAATCTATATATATATATATATATATATGTATGTATATATATATATATATATATGTATGTATATATATATATATATATATATATGTATATATATATATATATATGTATATATATATATATATGTATATATATATATATGTATGTATATATATATATATATGTATATATATATATATATGTATATATATATATGTGTGTGTGTATATATATATATATATATATATACATATATATATGTATATATATGTATATATATATATATATATATATATATATATATGTAGATATGTATATATACATATATATATATATATAAATATATATATATATATATATATATATATATATATATATATATATATATATATATATACATATGGGTGAACCCACAATAGTGGGTTGCACTTTTTTGCCTAAACTGATACTGAACTATGAATTTTCAAGAAAACTTTCACTTTCGAATGCAAATTGCTATTTAACGTTAGGAATTTGAAGATGAACTAAACTAGAGTCTTTTAGGATTTTCTGTTTAGAATCTAAATATATATATTTTTTAAAAATTTGACTTGATTTGATTGAATTATTTTTTCTCCCATGAAAACTGGTATGTTATCTAAAACCTAGTTTTTAAAAAGTGACATTTTTTTTGACACACAACTTTTTTTCTACAATAGATATCGATGTGATTCTTTCAAATTTAGTTGTTTAACATCCATACCAAAATCGTAGAAGTGATCTAATGTTTTTATCCTTAGTATTTTATATTTTATTACTATTTAAAGTTGACCTAACATGAATCTGGACATACATGGATTTTGACACATGTAACTTATTATATATTTACTTGATGTCAAAATTTCTTTTCTTGATTGATACAGGACTTGAATATGAAGACCGTAGTTATTTTTCAAAAAAAAATTTCTCTTAGTTACTATTTTTCCATGAGCGTTCAATATAGAGATTTATTTTTTATAATGAACCTCTATTCAATTCACATGCAAAAATGTATACCTAACGAATTCAAAATGTAGCAAATTCATAGTCATTAGAAAGCTCATTCAGAGTACTTCTATCATGAAAAATGACATGATTTTAGTGCTCCATATGGACTTGGTAATTGAGCCTGGAAGCCATGAAAACAACTGAAACTATTATAGAATTTGCAAAAGACATCTAGTTTTCTAGTTTCGGTAGAAACTAACTTTCTATCGAAAGTTTTTACATAGTTTTGATAGAAACTATTAATATTTAGTTTTGATAGAAACTAAATAGTTTTTATCAAAACTATTCAGGCTGATTTTTTTGTTCTAAATAGTTTCAATCAAAACTATTAAGGACACTTTTCTTCCATTTACTTAGTTTCGATCAAAACTAGGGTAAAAATTAGTTTTGATAGAAACTATATGGGTACTTTCTATTGAAAGTTTTTGGACAAAAAAATTATCTTTCACAATTTTGGAGGAATTTCTTCCTCCGAAAAAGTGTAACCCACTATTGTGGGTTCACCTATCTATATATATATATATATATATATATATATATATATATATATATATATATATATATATATATATATATATATATATATATATATATATATATATATATATATATATATATATATATATATATATATATATATATATATATATATATATATTAATAGTTAACATAAATTCAGATTATTACTAAACTATATGAAAAAGTATATCTATAGGTATATATATTATTTATGTTACCTATATATATAACATTTATATATAGAGTTAGGTATAATATTAAAGTCCAATTATGGTAGAGTTAGATTAATGGTTAGAGTTAGGGGTAGGGTTATATATAGAGCTACGTCAGGGTTAAGGTTAGGGTACGAGTTTGAGTCAGGGTTAAGGTTAGAGTTAAGGCTAGGGTTAGGGTTTTAGTGAACATTAAATTTAGGGTTAGGGCTAGGGTTAGAGTTTAATTATGGTAGACTTAAATTTAGAGTTAGATTTAGGGTTAGAGTTAGGGGTAGGGGTAGGGTTAACGTTAGGGTTAGTTTTAGGATTAGAGTTAGGGTTATGTTAAGATTAGAGTTAGGATTAGGTTTAGGGTTTGAGATAGCGATAAAGAAATGGTTAGTATAAGGGTTAAGGTTATAGTTAGGGTTAAGGTTAGGATGACAGTTAGGGCTAGGGTTAGAGTCTAATTATGGTAGAGTTAGATTTAGGATTAGAGTTAGGGGTAGGGGTAGTGTTAAGGTTAGGGTTAGGGTTAGGGTTAGGGTTAGAGATAGGGGTAAATAAATGGTTAGGATGAGGGTTACTATCAGGGTTAGGGTTAGGCTTAGGCTTAAGATTAGGATCATAGTTAGGGTTAGAGATAGGGGTAGAGAAAGGGTTAGGGTTAGGGTCAGGGTTAGGTTTAGTATTAGAATATAATATAGGGTTAGAGTATAAGTTATAATTAGGGTTATAGTTTGAGTTAGGAGTAGACAAAGCATTAGAATTATGGTTATGGTTAGGGTTAGGGGATAAAGTAGGACCGTGGTTAGAGTTACGCTTAGTGTTCCTTGTATAGTTACATTAGGAGGGAATCTTGTTCTCGTTAGATAGCTCTCTGAGCATAATGGAGCAATATAAGGATTACAATGTTCCTTAAGTAGTATTATAATTTTATCAGTTAGGTTTATAAATAGACCATTGGTTAATGCTAATTACGCTTAGCGTGAATAGTGTACAATGAAGGGCTAGTAAATGTTATTGAGGTAATGATTACACTTAAAATGAGTATAAAATGAATATTTTTCTTTAGAGTTAGAGTTATATTTAGGGTTAGAGTTAGGTGTAGGGGTAGGGTTAAGGTTAGGTTTAGTGTTAGGATTATAGTTATAGTTAGGTTAGGATTACAGTTAGGGTTAGGCTTAAGGTTAGGATTAAAGCTAGGGGTAAATAAAGGGTTAGGATTAGGGTTAGGGTTACTGTTGGGGTAAGGGTTAGGGTTAGTTTTAGTGTTAGAATATAAGTTAGGCTAGAATTTAAGTTACAATTAGGGTTATAGTTTGAGTTAGGGGTAGACAAAGCATTATAATTATGGTTAGGGTTAGGGTTATGAGATAAAGTAGGATCACAGTTAGAGTTACAATTAATGTTACGTTTACAGTTATATCTAGGAGGGTAGCTTGTCGTTATTAGACACGCCTCTTAGAATTAAAGAGTAATATATAGATTACAATGTTCCTTAAGTAGATTTTATAATTTTATTAGTTACATTTATAAATAGACCATTGGTTAATGTTAATTATGCTTAGCATGAGTAGTGTAGCTACAAACAAAAAGGTCAAGGAAAAATGTTTCAAATATTTGCTAGTATAATTGAAAAGAATTTGAGCTAAAAAGTTAAAAATTGTTTATTTATTATTCTGATACATAGATGAAAGGAGAACTATATCTCCTCATACAATTATTTAGATGAAGTAATAACTAAAAAATGAAAGATGAAAAATCATCATATGGACCACGTGTAGAGTTATCCATAATGATGTCAGTACATCACACATTCTTCAAAGATTAAAATTGTATTACGACTTTTGTTCATAATATGATCATCATAGACCTCTTTCATCATGGGTGGTAATGCATCTACTTTTACAAAAGTGTTGTGTACATATTTGGCAACATCTTCCATCTCCATTATCTCTATCTCTTGTACATGATCAATTGATAAAGCTCCATTCTAAAGTGCTTTTACCATAGTTGCACAACATTGTTTAATTATTCATGCACACTTCTAAAACTCTATCTTGAAAAAAAAATTTGATCCTACATAAGAAGTTGGGCTCATGTTGACAATGCTTGGCTGTCTATCAGAGGTTGTCACGCCTGAAACAAACCATAGAAACCAATTTACAAAGCATTAACACCAATAAAAAAGAAGAATAAATGCATAGTTAGTGAGAGGAGCATAAATTTTCAATCAATAATGATTTTGAAAAAACATAATAAGTCACTTAGTACAATCAACTGTGGAGAAAATGATTATAGAAACCTAATTGTATTAGAATTGGTAATGCAATTTTGGGTATGAAAATATGGTAAAATTAGAAGGATAGTGAAGAATATACAAACATACGTTTCAAGTATTGAGTAGCAATGGATTTGTTGAAAGTCAGGAAGCATAATCATTTTGATTTATTTCAATCGAAGAAGGTCTTTATATTTTATTGAAATGGAATGTATACTATATTTATCAAATTGCATAAACTATATTGTAGGATGAACCAATTAAAATGTTTTTATCATTAATAATACTATCATCATCAACTAATTTGACCTAACTCCTTGTACATATCTTCCTCACTCCTTATTATTGTTTTATTTAATATTTTATTATTATTTTATTTAAGATTTTTTTCATTACAATTTTCTAACATTTATTTCTTTAATTCTTTATTTTTTAATTTCTTAAAGTTAATTAAATATTTTAAATATATATCAAATAATAATTCATTATATCTCTCATCTCTAATACCAATAAATTGTATAATTGAATCATTCATAAATGAGCCATGTTGTGCCCTTTTCCAAATGCAATAGTTTCCTTGTTTGAAATGTTGGGAAAAATAATTGCTAAATAGAGGGATTATCTGTACTTTAATTTCTTTCTCCTATACTTATACTAATTAGATTGTTTTACCATTCATGAAACAGATGCCAAAAAAAATGAAAAATAACATGACCATGCAAATTTCACCCATAAAAAATCATTTTTAAGAATAAGATCAAACCTTAACTTTTTAAAAGTTAACACAAACCCATATGACTCAAGTTAAATTAGCTCTTATTCTCATTCTTGAAATCTATTTTCATAGATGTTTTAGTATATGATCTACTTAATATAAATAAATTAAATAACAAAGTATACCTTTGACATATCTTACTTATAATAGCTACAAATATATCAATAAAATCATCAAGCTCCAACAAAAAGATGGTAATTGATTGAGACCATGATTAAAGGCATATGAAGGAGGTGTGCCATATGTTCGAAAAAATGTCAATCACAAGTCAGCTTGAATAAAATTCAATGGTAATGACCTCCAAATGGCTACTTTGAGAACACAAAAGGCTTGTGAATTCCAACTTTACATTAGACTTGTCAAAGATGTATGAAGGAGGTGTGCTAAATGTTTGACAAAATGTTGGCATTAGGCTCATTAATGATGAAAGGAGTGTCTGATGAAATCCTAAGATCAATGTTGAGAAAAGAGGTAATTTGACATTTCATTGTATGGTTCAGCATAAGGCACTAAACTCCATAATGTTCTCTACTCACAATACATTTTAGTTCCTCCCATTTTGTAAAATTGATACCCCATCCAAGAATGTCCCAACAATGGAAAGTGAAATGGGAGGAAGAGTAGGTTGAATATTGAACACCAAGAATATAATTCGAGTCAACAAGGTAAACAATAAAAAAGTTTTCTAGTTTTGAAGCCGAAAGGTAGAGTAGTCTTTCTCTAATGTTGCAGTGAATACAAAGAATGGCCAAATTCACGCCAAATGCACACATTTATATTGTGGTCCATTCACATGAAGAAGATTATGAAGTGGAAATTTTATTTTAGTTAGGGGAATCTATTCCAAGAAAAATGCATGCAAACAAGAACAACATTAGATTTTGTAATGCAATTCAAATAGAAATGTTAGCATTTGCAGTTCCAAGAATCGACAGGCTGCAAATGCAAAAAAAAAAACAACATATTTAATTTTCATTCAGAAACAAAACTTAATCAACCACTCTCTCATAGTCATCAAATGTGAAGTTCAATCAATTGACTTCAAACTTCAAAGATGAAATTTAGCCTTTAGCCAATGTTATTCATACAACTGATTATTGACTGGAATTCATGAACAATACTCAAATACTGACTCAGCTTAATGAGTTTAGAGAAAAGAATAAGGAAAGAATTATAGAAAGGTCTCCTTACCTGACTTAATGCTATGCAGTCAAATTGGCTATAACCTGAACTTCAGACGCCTTCTTCAGATCTGCATGGGAAGTAGTGCATTATGGCATGCAAATATGTATAATTTTGGGTGTTAAGGATGCCATATCTGAGCAAGGGAATCAAGAGAAATTGTAAAACAAAGCAGAAGTCAGATATATTTGTGTATGTTCGAATACAACAAGGCCAACATATTTAAAGTTTTGGAATGACTTTACAGTTTCCTACTGTTACAAGATTGGTAATCGATTTGCATTCCATCGGTTGGAAAAAGAAAAATGAAAAGGAAGAAATATTGAAACAAAACACAAACACAAATTGAAAATGCATTTATAAAATCATTTTTTATTAAATTAGTGTGTAACTGCTACCATTTCTCTTTTGTTGATGGGGAATGTGTTTTGGCATATTCTTGTGTTGGGGATTTATGATGTGATTGTTTAGAATTCCTCCTGGCATAATTAGAAGTAAATTATTTAACTAGCTTATATACACCTATAGATATTACACCGAGAGTAATCATTCTCAAGGCAGCTATTTTCATTAATCCCAAGGTTATTTTAATCATAGTTGGGATTTATGAAAATGAAAATAGGTGCCTCAAGAATGATTACTCTCAACGTAATATATATATATATATATATATATATATAATCGCGGTGCAACATGAAAAGCATTTTTAAAAAAATTTCTATTTTTTTAAGGTTAGTGCCGAATTACTTATTTCTTTTTAAATACATTTGTATAAACTTACTATAAAATTATTCTTGAACATTTTAGTTTTTAATTCTATATATGGTGTCTATTTGCATCACTTTAATTCAGTTTTATTTTAAGCATATTGTTACATAATTTTTTTTGTTGAAGAGTAGAGTTATAGTTAGGGTTAGGGTTAGAATTAGAGTTAGGGTTGGCATTAAGATTTAAATTAGGGTTAGTGTTAGGTTTAGGGCTATTGTTAGGGTTTGAGTTATGGATAGGGTTAGAGTTAGGGTCAAGAATAGAGTTACAGTTAGAGTTAGGGTTAGCATTAGGGTTAGGGCTAGGGCTATTTTTAGGATTACAAATCTTGTTAGGGTTATAGTTAGGGTAAGGTTTAGAATTAGAGTTAGAGTTAATGTTAGGATTAGGGTTAGAATTAGGGTTACAAATATAGTTAGGGTTAGAATTAGAGTTAGGGTTAGGATTAGGGTAAGGGCAAGGGTAAGAATAATGGTTTAGGTTACAAATATAGTTCGGTTAGGATTAGAATTAGAGTTAGGGTTTGAGTTTGAGGTAGAGTGAGAATTGGAGCTCAAATAAGGGCTAGAGTTAGAGTTGAAATTAGAGTTATAATTAGGGTTAAAATTAGGATTAGGGTTAGGGTTAAAGTTAGATTTACTTTTAGAGTTAGAGAAAGGGGTATAGAAAGTGTTAGTTTTAGGGTGATGGTTAAGGTTGTATGCATGAATATGTGGCCTCTACTAACACACACACTTCAACACAATTTTTATTCGCAGATTCATCCCAGAATAAACATTGGATTGTTCATCCAAAAATTAGTCGGCAATGCGACCTATTGCCTTCTATCTAAAGGGATTTCTCTTGTTAGATATCCTCAAATTTGAGGTGTTAAGACACCGGACCCTCTAAGAATGATGGATTCAAGAAATGAAATTAATCTATATGGTTATGCAGATTAATCTAGAATGAGAAATGCATTCTAATCTAAGAATAAGTAAAGGAAACTAGATTAATCATATGCATATTATGCTAAATGAAATTAAGCTAAGGATGAAAATGTATGTAAAATATGAGCAAATGTGAGCAAATGCGAGTATGAATTCCAGCAACAATTTGATGCAAATTCCAAATTCATCCTCTCCCAAAATGAAGAGATGAGGTTCTCTTAAATAGACTTTCCTAGAATCCATCAACGATTGAGATCGATTTCAATCAACGGTCAGGATTAAAGATGAAGTTCAGTCGTAAAGGAAGATTCTCAAATTAAAGGGAGTTAACTGATTTAATTTGAGTAGAATAAGGAGTTAAATGATTTAATTTGAGTAGAATAAGGAGTTAACTGATTTAATTCCTTTTTGATCAACAGTGAACTGGGAATTTCCCTTTTTGAACTGAAGAAGGATTTTGGAGAGATATTTAATTTAATAAAATGAGATATGCTCTGATAAATATATTTCCTATTTAATTAAATAATTTCATTTAATTAATTAGAGACACTTTCTTATTTAATTAAATAACTATATTTAATTAATTAGGAATTACTCCTACTTAATTAAATAACTTTGTTTAATTAATTAAAGAATAGCCTTCCATTTAATTAAATAATTTTCTTTAATTAATTAGAAATACCTTTCAAATTTAATTAAATAATTACATTTAATTAATCAAGATAGGCGTATTTATTAAATTAAATAAATTTAATCCCATAGTACATTAGTCTTAGGAGATAACTTAATTTAATAAAGTATAAATACTTTTAAATTAAATTATAATTAAATCAAGTAGGTTTAATGTGACTAATATGAGTATGTACTATAGGAATTAAATAAGAAATGTGATGAATGCAGATTAGGGTCTTCTGCATCTGACAATTAAGTCAAGTAGCGAGTTAGAACAAGAATGTGTCTAATGAAATAGGACTTTAGCAATGATCAAAATAGACCAAAATTGGTATCATAGCAATGAGCCAATTTTGGTGTATTACAAAGGTTAGGTTTATATTTGGAGTTAGGGTTGTATATAGAGTTACATCAAGGTTAAGGTTAGGGTAAGGGTTTGAGTCAAGGTTAAGATTAGGGTTAGGGTTAGGGCTATTGTTTTTGTCTAGATTAAAGTAAGGGTTAAGGTTAGGATTAGAGTTTTGAGTCAAGGTTAAGGATAGAGTTAGGGTTAGGTTAGGTTTTAGTCAAGGTTAAACTAAGGATTAGGGTTAAGATTAGAGTCTAATTATGGTAGAGTTAGATTTACAATCAGAATTATATTTAGGGTTAGAGTTAGGGTTAGGGTTAGAGTTATATTTAAGGTTAGAGTTAGGGTTAGGGTTTGAGTCAGGTTTAAAATTAAGGTTAGGGATAGGCTTAGAAACCAATTATGGTAGAGTTAGATCTAGGGTTAGAGTTATGCTCATGGTTAAGGTTAGGGTTAGATTTATGCTTATAGTTAGGGTTAGGGTTAGAGTCCAATTATGGTAGAATTAGAATTAGGGTTAGAGTTAAGGGTAGAGTTATGTTTTATTTATTTATGTTATATTTAGGGTTAGAGTTATATTTAGGGATAGAGTTATGTTATAGTTAGGGGTAGAGTTATGTTAGGGTTAGGGTTAGGGTTAGGGTTGGGGTTAGGGTTAGAATTAGTTTTATAACCTTATCAAATATTTAGTTAGTTTTTTGTATTAGGGTTAGGTTTAGGGTTAGGGCTAGGGTTAGTGTTTGAGTCAAGGTTAAGGTTAGAGTTAGGGTTAGGGTTAGGGTTTGAGTTAGGATTAAAATTAAGGTTAGGGGTAGGTTTAGCATCCAATTATGGTAGAGTCGGTTCTAGGGTTAGAGTTATGCTCATGGTTAGGGATAGGGTTAGTGTTAGAGTTAGGGATAGGGTTAGAGTTA
Organism: Cupressus sempervirens; assembly: GCA_028749045.1. Taxonomy (NCBI): domain Eukaryota; kingdom Viridiplantae; phylum Streptophyta; class Pinopsida; order Cupressales; family Cupressaceae; genus Cupressus; species Cupressus sempervirens. Next base: position 948,060,990 of record CM053787.1, on the reverse strand, counting down.
TGCTTATAGTTATGATTAGGGTTAGACTCTAATTATGGTAGAGTTAGAATTAGGGTTAGAGTTATACTTATGGTTAAGGTTAGGGTTAGAATAATGCTCATGGTAAAGGTTAGAGTTAGAGTTACCATTATAGTTATGGTTAGGGTTATAGTGTGGAAATGGTTAGGGTTAGGATTAGGGTTTGAGTCAAAAAAAAATTTAAATTTAATATAGGGATTTTAATTTAGATAAAAAATATATATTTTATTTTATGGATGTTGTAATGTAAAATGTTATAGCCATACGTAGATATATGGTTAGGAACAAAGTTATCATTACAGTTAATGTTAACCTTAGGGATAGAATTAGGATTAGGGTTAGCATTAGGGTTAAGGTTGGAGTTAGGTTTAGGGTTTGAGGTATGGTTAAGGTTAGGGATATAGCTATGGTTATGGTTAAGTTCTAGATTAGAGTTATGTTTTTGGTTAAGATTAGGGTTAGAGTTATGGTCAAGGTTAAAGTTAGGGTTAGAGTTATGGTTATGGTTATGATTAGGGTTAGGGTTAGGGTTATAGTAAGACTAGGGTTAGCGTTAGGATTTAAATCAAGGTTAAGGTTATAGTTAGGGTTAAGGTTTGGGTCAGGATTAAAATCAAGGTTAGGGATAGGGTTAGAGTCCAATTATGGTAGAGTTAGAATTAGGGGTAGAGTTATGTTTATGGTAGACTTAGAATTAGGGGTAGAGTTATGTTTATGTTTATGATCAAGTTTATGTATTTGACAACATGTTCCATCTCCATTATCTCTATCTCTTGAACATGATCAATTGATAAAGCTGCATTCTCAAGTGCTTTTACCATAGTTGCACAACATTGTTTAAGTATTTGTTCAGCTCATTCAACAATACTTGACTGTCTATCAAAGGTTGCCATGCTTGAAACAATTCATGGAAAATAATTTAGAAAGCATTAGCACCAATAAAAAAGAAGAATAAATGCATAGTTAATGAGAGGGACATAAATTTTAAATCAATAATGGTTTTGAAAAAAATAATAGGTCACTTAGTATAATCAACTATGGAGAAAATGAATATAAAAACCTAATTGTATTAGAATTGGTAATGAAATTTTGGATATGGAAACATGGTAATATTATTACCTTTGCACAATACTAAAGAATATACAAACATACCTTTCAAATATTGAGTAGCAATGCATTGGTTGAAACTCATGAAGCATAATAATTTTGATTTATTTCAATCAAAGAAGCTCTTTATGTTTTATTCAAATGGAATATATACTATATTTATCAAATTGTATAAACTATATTGTAGGGCGATCCAATTAAAACTTTTTTATCATTAATAGTACTATCATCATCAACTAATTTGACCTAACTCCTTATACATATCTTCCTCACTCCTAATTATTATTTTAGTTAAGATTTTATTATTATTTTATTTAAGAATTTTTTCTTTACAATTCTCTAACATTTATTTCTTTAATTATTTATTTTATAATTTCATAAATTTAATTAAATATTTTAAATATATCTCAAATAATAATTCACTATAACTCTCATCTCTAATGCCAATAAATTGTATGATTGAACCATTCATAAATGATCACCTATAATACTTTTATAGAAATAAATGAACCATGTTGTTCCTTTTTCCAAATGCAATAGTTTCCTTGTCTCAAATGTTGGCAAAAATAAAATCTAAATAGAGGGGTTATCTTTAATTTAATTTCTTTGTTCTACGATCCATGGAATAGATGCCAAAACAAATGAAAAATAACATGACCATGCAAATTTCATCCATAAAAAATCATTTTTAAGAATAAGACCAAACATTAACTTTTTAAAAGTTAACGCAAACCCATATGACTCAAGCTATTAGCTTATATTCTTGTTCTTGAAATCTATTTTCATAGATGTTTTAGTATATGATCTACTTGATATAAATAAATTAAATAACAAAATATATCCTCGACGTATCTTACTTATAATAGCTACAAATATATCAATATAATCATCAAGCTCCAAAAACACGATGACAACCAATTGAGACCATGATTAAAGGCGTATGAAGGAGGTGCGCCATATTTCAACAAAACATTGATGACAAGTCAGCCTAAATATAATTCAATGGTGGTGACCTCCAAATGGCTACTTTGAGAACATGAAAGGCATGTGAATTCCAACTTCATATTAGGCTTGTGAAAGATGTGCGAAGGAGGTGCATCATATGTTCAACAAAATGTTGGCATTAGGCTCATCAATGGTGGCAAGAGTGTTTGATGAAATCCTAAGATCAATGTTGAGTGGAGAGGTAATTTGGCATTTCACTGCATGGTTTAGCATAAGGCACTAAACTCCATAATGTTCTATGCTCACAAAGCATTTCAATTCCTCCCATTTTGTAAAATTGATGCTCCATGCAAGAATGCCCCAACAATGGAAAGTGATATGTGAGGAAGAGTAGGTTGAATATTGAACATCAAGAATATAATTTGAGTCAACAAGGTAAACAATGAAAAAGCTTTCTAATTTTGAAGCTGAAAGGTAGAGTAGTATTTCTCTAATGTTGCAGTGAATACAAAGAATGGCCAAATTCAACCCAAATGCACAAATTTATATTGTGGTCCATTCACATGAAATAGACTATGAAGTGGAAATGTTATTTTAGTTAGGAGAATCTATTCTAAGATAAATGCATGCAAACAAGAACAATGTTAGATTTTGTAGCACAATTTAGACAGAAATATTAGCATTTGTAGTCCCAGGAAATGATATGCTAGAAATACGAAAACAAGAACAACGTATTTAATTTTCATTTAGAAACAAAAACTTATTCAACCACTCTCTTGTAGTCATCAAATATGAATTTTAATCAACCGACTTCAATTCAAACTTTGAAGATTAAATTTAGCCTTTAGCCAATGTTATTTATATAGTTGATTATTGACTGGAATACATGAACAATACTCAATTGTTAACTCAGCTTAACAAGTGGAGAGAAAAGAATAAGGAACAAATTATAGAAAGGTCTCCTTACCCAACTCAATGCTATGCAGTCAAATTGGCTAATACTTGAACTTGAAATGGCCTTCTTTAGATCTCCACGAGAACCAGTGGATTATGGCATGCAAATATGTATAATTTTGGGTGTTAAGGATGTTGTATCCGAGCAAGGGAATCAAGAGAAATTGTAAAACAAAGTAGGAGTCAGATATCTCTATGTATGTTCGAATACAATAAGGCCAACATATTTAAAATTTTGGAATGACTTTACGGCTTCCTACCATTATAAGATTGCTAATTGATTTGCATTCCATCAGTTGGAAAAAAGAAAAATGAAAAGGAAGAAATATTGAAACGAAACGCAAATGCAAATTGAAAACACATTTATAAATTTTTTATTATTAAATTAGTGTATAACTGCTCCTATTTCTTTTTTATTGATGGAGAATCTATTTTGGCATATTCTTGTGTTGGGGATTTGTGTTCTGATTGTATAGAACATCTCTCAACATAATTAGATCATTCCTTCTTCAATTATTTGATTTTAGTCTCAATTCTTATTTTTAAAAACTATTATATAATCTTTTTGACCAATTTAATAATTTATGATCAATATTTTTTTGTAAGTATAATATTTGATCTATATTACACAATAGTTTTATTATTGATTATAAAATATTTTTCAAAATTAAAAACTTATTTGTTTAAATTATAATTAAGAATAATTATTCATATGTATCATTAATATTATTTGATTTGATTTGAGTGAGCACTCTTATTGTAGAAATGTTTATGAAATCTTTAAATATTTTTAAGTTAATATATGTTATCAACTCTTCGTTTATTTATTTTAATTTATAAATAAAAGTTTATTTTTTAATAATGATAAATTCAATTTATTTTATTTCTTTAAAAATAAGTATTATTAATTTGTAATTTTATTTAATAGATTGAAAATAAAATTGTTGTACAAATATTCATTTAATTGTGATGAAAATAATAGCAACTTTGTTTATGCTACATATGGGTCTATTTTGGGGGGTTAAGCATGTTAGCTTACATGACATTCAAAACTTGGTAGTAGAGGGAGATTTGCAACTTATTATTGAAGCTCTTAAAGGAAATAATAAATTTAGTTAGAATATCTCTAAGGTCATTAAGGATGCTCATACGATTATCTCGAGACTACAGGAAGTGTCTACTTAGCACATATATTGCAAGGGCAATGAGATGGTGGATGTTCTAGTGGCAATTGGTCACATGATGATAGACATGTTTAACTGGGAAAACTCTAATGGGCTTCCAACTCATATTTAGGCATTAATCATTAAAGACTCCAAATAATTTGAGGGGTATGAATAATATATTTGTTACTTGGATTATGTTATCAAAAGGTGGATATATTATCATTAATTTTTTTTAAGGAATTTAATTGGTTCAAAAAATGATGATCAAAATGGGAGAGTTTTTGCCTAAATTGAAACACCAACTTTAAGAAGATTTGGTGTGATTTTGTCATATGCAAAAGGATGGGTGTTTTTAAAAATGATGGTACTTGCATCAATGATGAAAGGTGTGGTGTTATGCATAGAGTGGATCATACCAATGTTCATTATGATTCTTCATGGAGTGTGCTTGTTGTGAGCCATTATTTCTTGGAACCCTTCCATTTGGGCTTTCACCATTTTATTTCCTTCATTGACAAGTTATCGAGTATTGCTCTCTTCGATTCTTCTAGTCTACATTTGAGTTTCCTTGTGGTTATGTCATATATCTTTGAGGACTTTATTGAGGATATAGGTGAGAGTGGGGAAATGGGTGGTAGCCCTATTCATATTGAGTTGATATCAATTGAAAATTACAAAGAAGTTGTATAGAGTTACCTAAAAGGGGGTCATTTGGTGTGGCTTCTAGAGTGAACTGAGGGATATGAGGAAGGTGTCTGTATGTAGTTTGTTAATTCTTGGACTAAGAGGTGGGTGATTTTGAATGGAATCTCATTTGAGATCAATGAGAAAGTCATTGCTAGGTTTGTGGTTTCTCCTTGGAGGGCCAAAAATGGAAAAAATAAACCTGTGTTGCACATGAAGCTAATCTCAACCAATTTTTTTGGTCAGATGAAAGCCTAGTTCATGAATGTGGTAGTTTTTTCAAGATGGCTTTACCAAATCCCTTGAAAGAGTTATGCTATGTTATCATGAGATATCTCACCTTAGAATGTAGATTTCATATTTTCTACTAGTACCATTTCCTCATTCTTAACCTGTTCCATAATTATGACCTCATCTCATTCCCCTATCTTATCTTGTGTTCCATGGAAGACACCATTTTTAAGGTTAGGGAGAAGATTCAAAAAGGAAAACCCTATAATATCCTCCAAGAGGACTTCATGTTTAAACTTTATTATTTCTATAAAAAACCTTTGCCCTATCCAACATATTAGTGTGCAGGTTCTACTTCCTAATCTAGCTATTCCCACCTTAACCACTCAAATCTCTATTGAGGTAATGTTCACTATGGAAACACAAAGTTCTAAACCCACCCCACACCACATACTAAAGAAAATTAAGATGGAGAAGAGTATCTAGATTGTGGACTCAGACATTGTAGTTGAAGGTGGTAGGAGGAGATCCCATAAAAACAAGAAAAAATGAGTGAAAGTGAACCTTGGGCCCAAACTTGAGAGACCCCTAGCTCAGACTCCATATGAAGTGGTAAATGTAAGCAATCTCAAGAAAAATAGAAAAGTAAGAATTCTCAAAGAAAATATGTTACACATAAGGAGGAGGAAACTGTTAGTGACAGAAAGGGTGAAAATAATAGTCACTTGAGGCCCATTCCCTCCCATGTCTCTGACACGCACAAGAATAAAATCTCAAATAAGTTAGGGGTTCAACAAAGAGAGAGACTCTCACCCCCCTCTCATGTGCAAGACAAAGGTGAGCAAACCCTTGACAAGGACCCCCGATGGCCCCTTTTAATTGGTAATCAAAACAATATGGATGTGTTAGAGGTTATTAATAGGAACTCTAAAAATATGGAAGAGAGGTAGGAGATCCTGGAATAGAGGTTTGATGAGGTTACTAGGTTTGCGTTTAGGGAAATGCACTTGGCTGCATCTACCCTTTATGTTTTTCATGTGAAGAAAAAATGTCTCACCTTTTTGGTGGGACTAGACAACATGAGCTCACTTTATAGGTTCCTAGGAGATGATTGGCTATAGTTGTTGTTGGATAAATTGAAGGGGAGGGAGAAGAACAAGGAGAATTAGCTCTTTTTTTGGTGTTAGTATTAGTTATTGTTATGATAGTTAGTTTAGAGCCTGGACATTGTGGGCTTTGTTTGTGCTTTTACATACTATTTTATATTATGGTGTTTGTATATATTATGATACATTATGTCTATAGTTGTTTATGGATAGCTATAATTTGGGAGATTTTGATGTGGGATTTTTGGTGCTTAAAATGGTGGGTAGGTTAATATGTCCTTCAGACCTATAGTTATTTTGTACCATTTTGTTCTGATGGGTCAGCCCCCATTTTTGGCTGCTTTTAAGTTCAAAAAATTCATTTATTTATATATTTTGTAATATACCTTGTCCAAACTAACTAATTTTAGCTCAAGGAATATTGTTAGACACTTGTATGTTTCTTTTCAATGCCAAGAAATTTAGAATGTTCACAAATGATATTACAATGCCTCTTATAATGAACTAATATGCAAGTGCAATTCTTTTGGTACTTTCAATGCACATACATGGAAACCAAATATGGAATGAATACCTATAGCCAACTAACATTTTGACAAACAATTGACATACAACTATTATGCAGATCATATATGCTATTCGATGGACATTTCTTCAAACAAATGGTATGCAACATGTATCTCCATTATTGAATTCATTCTCATGTACAATGTTGCTATGAGTTTGCCAAGAAAAATGGACTTACAATAATGACTACAGTAATACAAAAATCTAATTTTGAATTATCACAACAAAATCATATGCCTAAAAATTACAATGCTAACCACTAATATTTGCAAGAGGAACCTGATAATAGTGATGCCCAAGAATGGAAATGAACCAAACATAAATACTATAGTACATCATCATGCATCCATAGTGTAGCAACCAAATTTTTTTTTGCAATTTAAGCACAAATAGAACTCTAGAATGAAGCTCTCCTGAATGCCAAATTCAATGGATATTTCAACACCTCCGATGGTTGCAACACTGAAGAGTTGATGTTATCTAATGCCTGACTGAAATTAGAAACCTTTTAATCAAATGATTAATAGTGAAGCTCTCACCTCTATTTACTCTTTTCTTTCACACTTCTAGAAGAAAATAAAATATTAGTTAATTTCATTCTCTAGAAGCTTCCTCATTTCTAATACAATAATTAGTTGTATTTCTAGAAAATCCACTCTCTAGAAGCTTCTCCCTTGCAATACAATAATTAATTGTGCTTCTAGAAAATTAAATTAATTAAATCTAAAGTCACATTTTAATTTTAATTTATTTAATAAATTTATAAGAAATTAATTTAATCAATTTATTCTTATTTTTCCACTTAGTCTTTAGAGAATGTAAAGAAACTAAGAACTCCACTAAGGTGCTAAAAAGATGGGGACATTATAGTCTACCCTACCTAGAATTGCTTGCCCTTAAGCAACTTCAAGTCTGGATGCTACAAAATCTCCTCATTCTCCCATGTCACATCCTCTACTAGGAGGTCCTTCCATTTCACCAAATAGTCACTTATTGTATGTTGCCTCAAGTTCCTTTCCCTAAAATTAATGATAGCCTCTGGCACCAATACCAATTTTCCCTCATAATCCAAGGGTGGAAGCATTGTAGAAGGAATACTATGACATCCTAATGCCTTCTTGAAGCATGACACATTAAAAATATTGTGCACCTTGCTCTCCACGAAAAAATCTAACTCTAAGCCACCTCTCCCACTTTCCTAATAATTCTAAATGGGCCATAGTATCATGGCTTAAGTTTCTCAATGCCACTCTTCTTAAGAGTGGATTGATAGTAAGGATGCAACATAAGATACACCATATCTCCAATCTCAAAAGTTCGCTCAGTCCTCTTCTTGTTTGCATATTGCTTCTACTAATTTTTTGCCTTGGTTATATTATCCTTAAGAATATTAACAATGTCTTGACTCTCCTATAACAAATCACTTGCATTGGGTACTCTATTATCATTTGAATGAAGATCCATAAAATTAGGTGCCTTGTACCCATAGAGGGCCTTAAAGGGTGACATTTGAATAAAAATGTGATAAGTGGTATTGTAGCAATACTCAAAAAGATAAATCCACATTACCTATGCCTTCTATTGCCCTACTATATAATTTCTTTGATATCCCTATGCCTATTTATTCACTATCTCTATCTGACCATCTATCTAAGGGTGGTAGCTAGTACTTAGAGTGAGCTCTATCACACACAACTTGAATAGCTCCTGCTAAAAGTGACTCATAAACTTGTTGTCTCTATCACTGAAAATGCTTCGAGGTAGGCCATGTAATATGAATATCTCATTAAAGAACAACTCTACCACTTGTGTAGTAGTGTATGTAGCAGTGATAAAAAAGAAGTGTGAAAACTTCATAAGGTAATCCAGAACCATATATATCCAGTCCCTTCTTTGAACTCTAGTAGTCCTATGATGAAGTCCATAGATAAACTCTCCTACTTCCTATCGGGAATTGGAAGTCGCTAAAGTAAACTAGCTAGATAGGAGTGCTCCTACTTTTTTTTTTTTTCAGGTGGGACACTCCCTAACATACAAAAGTACCTCTACTTTGAGCCCTTTCCATGTGAAATGCTCTCTAATATGCCAGTATGTCTTGTAGAAACCAAGATGTCCTATCGTAGATGAATCATGAAAATATTTTAGAACCATCCTCCTCACTATTGAGCCTACAATTGAAAATATTTTCCTTTTGTAAATGATGAGCTAATTGACAAGGTTGTATCTATTGTCTTGAATAGTTCCATCTATGAATCTGGTTGTCCATGTATCCTTTGCATACTCTACAAGGATCAAGTGTCTCCAATCGTCTGATATATCTATCAATAAGCTCAAATGGGGCCTATGTGATAAAGCATCAAAAACTACATTTTGTGTCCCCTTAAAATATGTAATATCAAATTCATGGGACTATAACTTTATCACCCACTTTTGCTACCTATCATTGAGTTCTCATTGCCCCAAAAAGTGTTTTAGGCTATTATGGTCAATTTTGATACAAAATTTTCTACCTACCAAGTATTGCCTAAATTTAACCAAAGCATGCATAATAGCTAACATATCCTAATTATATATGTTGAAGTTCCACTCTGGCTCTCTTAATTTCCTACTCTCATAAGCAATAATGTGCTTCTCTTGCATAAGCATTGCTCTAATGCCCTCTCCAGAAGCATTATAGTGTAGCTCAAAATGTTTGTTGAAATATGGTAATGCTAACACTGGATAGGAAGTCATCAAGTCCTTAAATTTCTCAAAACACTTGTATGCCTCAGGAGTCCACAAGAAATCTCTCTTTCTCATCAAATCTATCAAGGGTGTTGCATGCCTCGAATATCTATCCAAAAACCTCTTGTAATAATCCTAGAAATCTCCTCATCTATGTAAGGTTTACTACTAAAGGCCACTCCACAATGACACGAATCTTTTCAAGATCCATGTGTATGCCTTTTGTACTGATGATGTGACCCAAATACAACAACTTTGTTATACCCAAATCACATTTCAACTCCTTTTGATACAAGGACTCTCTGTCGAATATATCCAACACCTTGTTAAGGTGAACCAAGTTGTCCTCCCAAGATCTACTATACACCAAGATATCATCAAAGAAGACAAGTAAAAATTTCCTCAATCAAGGATAGAGAAACCTATTCATTATTTCCTAATAGGTAGTAGGTGTATTAGTTAGCCCAAATGACATAACTACAAACTCAAAATGGCCACAATGACATCTAAAGGTTGTCTTCTCAATGTCCTGCTCTCTAACTTTGATCTAGTGATAACCTGAATTAAAATCTATCTTTGACAAGAAGTAAGGTCCAAGAAGCTCATCTATCAACTCATCGATCTTAGGAATAGGATACCTATTTTTAGTTATCTTCCTATTTAGTACCCTATAATCAATCCACATCCTTAGTGTCCCATCATTCTTTTTCACCAACACCACTGAAGAAGTGAAAGGAGACTAACTTGATCTAATGTGGCTCATAGAAAGTAACTCCTTTATGGTTTTTTCAATTTCACCTTTTTAGATGCCTATGAGGTGTAATCATGATGAGCTTAACCCCCTCCTCTTACTCAATGATGTGCTCAATACCCTTGTCTAGTGGTCTACCTAGTGGAATGTAACTAAATACCTTAGAGTGTTTAACTCTAATCTCTTAAATATTAGGAGGATATTTACTCTTCTATTGTCCCTCTCATGATGGCAGTAACATGTACTCTGTTTTCGACTCTACCTAATCATTCTGAATCAATCTAGCCATCCTCTAGAAAGAGACCATTCTAAAATCACTATCCCTAATTACCTTAAGAGTTTGTGTCTTCCCATTCACATTAAACCTCATTTGAGCCATCTCCCTAAGATTAAGAGTGAACTCATCAATATCATGCAATCAACTCATCGCAAGGACTATATCTATATCTCCCATAGGAATAACATATAAATCTACCTTAAAGGCATAATTATTAACTTCCAAAGGGAGTCGAGTGATCTTACAATCACAATCGAGGACATAGTGATTAGCTACCCTCACTCTAACTCCCCCAAACTCCTCTATTTGTATGTCATGCTTCTCCACCAACCTAGCATCAATGAAATTATGAGTAGCACTGGTATCAATGAAAGTTATAACTCGTTGTCCAAAAAGTACTCCTCTCATTCAAAAGGATCCTTCCTACTTAATACTAGTGATACGAGCTTCCCTAAGTTTCTCATCTCCTTCCCCATCCTTAGACTCCATTTTCAACAAGTTTTTGGCCTTTTTTTCACCATCTATTTCCTCTATATTGGACTATTGGTTTGAATTATCTAATTCTAATTCCTGATAGTATGCCCACATAACTCTATTAGCTTTTCCCTTTGGTCTAAGCAGAGAGTCATGGTTTGCATCCCAAGGTCCCTTATAGTAGAGACATAATTTTTTCTTCCTCAAATCATTTAATGTTTCTCTATCAATAGGTGCTAGAGTTTTATGTTTAGAATCATTTTAAAATTCAATACTCTGTGGTTTTTTATAAAATGGTTTGTTATCCTTACTAGAAGATGCTCGTTTGGACTAAAATTTATTTGTTTAGACTACATGCTCCATACTTCTTTTCTTTTTCATAGATTCCTATAAAGAAATGGGATCAAATGCATTTACCCAACTTCTCAGTCGTTCAGATATGCCTTCAATAAAAAGAACTATCAATCTATGCTCTGAAATGTTTGGTATCATGACTACCAACTGCTGAACTTCACCAATGAAATACTCCAAGCTTCATGTATTTTTAGGCTATGTTAATTCTTGGAAGTAAACCTCAGTATCGTTCTTGTCAAATCTTTCAACCAACCTATCCACGAAGTCCTAGTATTATATCACTTGATTATGATGATGTTTTAACATACCATGGTACCACCAATCATGTGCTACTCCCTCCAAATGCAAAGTGGCATATTTGATATCTTCAATCTCTATCATTTGCCTGAGTTCCAAGAATGTGTCAAGCTTAAGAATCCAAGCTTGAGCTATCATCTTACCACTCCCATCCAATTTAGGCATAGTAAGCTTGCTTGGATCCCTCTTCAGCTCACTATTTTGACCCCTAGCCCTCCTATCCTACCTGAGTGACCTATAATATTCTCTCCTTTGATTTACAAAGTGCTCAAAGGTCATCCTCTCCTGAACTTGTAGTGCCAATAATTCCCATTCATCATTTTCAGCCATAAGGATATCTACAAATGTCTCATCCTCAACTTCCTCTATTGGTTCCTCTCTAACAAAAGTCTGATGTGTGGGCCTGTCTTCTATTCTGAAAAGAGTTCTATGAGTTATAGGTGATCCCAATACACTCCTCTTATCCCCTTGCTCCAAATTCTATCTATCATGTGGGTTCATGTGCTCAACCATGATGGTGGGTGCTTACAAACCTTGAGCCACTTGCTCTTGTCCTATAACAATTGCTCTGAAAAATTCCCTTCTTTCTTAATCCTCATTCCTTTTGTCTCTTGTTGGACTATGCTCTTGCCTATCACCCATGGTGTTTGGCTGCCTGATAAAATCTTGTTCCTTGTCAAGAAATGCTTTCCTGATAGTGCAAAATTTGTGAGAGCCAACCCAAGGTGGTTTTTGATTGCTAAATCGTTAGGATGGCAGGATTTAGCTCTAATACCAATATAATATCCCTTGCCAAAATTGATTGATTTTAGCTCAAGGAATATTGTCAAACACTTGTATGCTACTTTTTAATGCTAAGGAATTTAGAATGTTTACAAATGATATTACAATGCCTCTTACAATAAACTAATATGCAAGTGTAGTTCTTTTGGTACTTTCAATGCACACACATGGAAACTAGATATTGAATGAATACCTACAACCAACTAATATTTTGAAAAAAAATTGGCATACAACTATTATGTTGATCATATATGCTATTAGATGGACATTTCATCAAACAAATGGTATGCAACATGCATCTCTTTTATTGAATTCATTCTCATGTACAATGTTGCTATGAGTTTTCCAAGATAAATGGGCTTACAATAATGACTACAGTAATGCCAAAATCTGATTTTGAATTATCATAGAAAAATCATATGCCTAAAAATTACAATGCTAACTACTAATAGTTACAAGAGGAGCCTAATAATAGTGATGCCCAAGAATGGAAATGAATCAAACACAAATATTGTAGCGCAACATCATGCATGCATACTATAGAAGCCAAAATGTATTCTCCAATTCAAGTACAAATAGAACTCTAGAATGAAGCTCTCCTGAATGCCAAATTCAGTGGATATTTCACCACCTCAAATGGTTGCAACACTGAAGAGTTGACACTCTTCACTGGCTGACTGAAATCAAATACCTTAGTTTCTTCTCACAACTTTATATCAAATGCAATTCAGAATAATCAAATGATTAAGAATGAAGCTCTCACCTCTATTTATTCTTTTTCTTCACCCTTCTAGAACGAAATTTTTATTTATTTAATTGCATTTTCTAGAAGCTTCCCCATTTCCAATATAATAATTAGCTGTATTTCTAGAAAATGCACTCTCTAGAAGCTTCTCCCTTGAAATACAATAATTAGTTGTGCTTCTAGAAAATTAAATTAATTAAATATAAAGTCACCTTTTAATTTTTATTTATTTAATCACTTTATAAGAAATTAATTTAATTAATTTCTCCTTATCTGTCTACTTAGCCTTTAGAGAATGTAAAGGCTAAGAACTCCACTAAGATGCTAAAAAGATGGGGACATTACATATTTTTAATATTGGTAATGCACAACCAAGAATGTTATAATAATACATTAATTTATAAATAAAGTAATATTTTCCTATAAATAGGGGTGTAATAAGATGATTCTTGATTGGGAATAATTATAGAAAATTTCGTATTTCCCAAATCAAATTAATTTCTTTTGTGACTTATAGTAACATACCATGTGCTATGATAAGGGTCAACATGTGTTCCTACTTAGTGCTAGCAAAGAACCAAGCATTTTGGGTTTAAAAAAATTGTTTTTGTCTCGCCCCTTCTATGAGTGACATCAATTTCATTTGATAGAAAGGATGTTTCCTCTAGTTTACTTCTATCTATCAAAAAATAAATTAATTTTAACTCTCTATTTGTAGACAACTTGGTTGTCCATTGCTATAGAAATCTCCAGCTATTCTTAAGAGTGGTTCAAAATGGAATCTCTAAGATTTGATAGCATTTCAAAAATATGATAATTATTAATGGGCTCATCATCATGGTGGATAAGAAAAAGAGGACGGTGAAATATGAAAGTGAAAGAAAAATAAACTTTTTTATAATTGTCAAGGACTTTGAGTCAATTTGAGCCTTAAGAGGTAGGTGGAATAGTATTTTTTTGAGTCTCGTCCATAACCAATCAAGAAATTTTTCCAAGAGATATTGAATTCCCCAAATAAAGTTTCCTTTTAGAGTGGGATGTGAGGTGATGCATTTGAAATCATCATATATATCTAGAAGAGTTTTTCTCATAGTCTACTAGTTGCTTCCAATATCTACTACCCATATTAAGAGTATCTCAATAGGTTGGCCATTGGAAAACCCTACTTCAACACATATTCAAGCATATGTGTAATCTATAAATAAATAGGTTTTGTGGATGTCTAATATTTCTCTATTGAGTTCTCAAAATTAGAGAGAAAGATATGCAAGTCATGCTAGATATTGGTTGGAATTGTTTCTTTTTGAGATGTTAACATTCACATTTTGTCATTAATGGAACATATGTTTCAATTATGTGTTGATTGTTATAGATAGACTATGAATTTGGATATTATAGACTTTTGGAAAAAGTAGTATAGATAGTTTATGACATTCAGAGTACGTGAGCATGCTTATATCATTTTTGTTAATATAGACCTTATGTCGAAGGTCTCATAGTTTGATGCTCTAATTTGATAAATTTAGAGTTATTTTGGTGAAGAGTGTTCATAGGGAAGAGTTGGGGAAATAAACTACATACGGTTTTTATATTTTGAGTATAAGCTGGTTGTGAGATAGTGGCTTGGTATCAACGCATCACACATCGTAGTAAACTTGGATCTATGGCTTCATTGTGGCTTCAATGAGTCGTATTATGGCCAATTCTAGTGTGTAGCAATCACATATTCTTTGTTAGAGTCAACTACCTTTGGTATAGCATGTACTATATATTGACGCATTAATTAAGGATCATGACAAATATTTTCATGATTGTAATTATTATACATTGACAATAGGCATAGTGTGTAACTTATAATTAGTTGTTTTAATTATTTACACATTGGGAAAGCTCTGAAAGGTTGATGTAACTTCTTATTGTATCTCTTTTAAAGGAAAGTAATTCCATTGTTGTAATTGCTCACATGGATTATATGTGAATACAAATATGATCCTAAGTGATGTATATTAGAGAAGATTTGAAGGTTGGTTAATTTTTTTGATAGAGGTATGTTTACAGTCTATTAATATTCCTTGTGCACATCATTGAAATTGTAAAGGTAGTTGAATTATAATCAATAAGTTCATGTAAGGTGGATTTAGCCTTATCCTTTTATATGGTGATACTTTGAAGGTGGCTTTACCCTTCACGCTTCAAGCACTGTTCTCACATAGTGGTCCTTAATGTATCATATCAACTCCTAATATGGCTAGGTATCATAATAGGGACATTATCATACAAATGGGTATGTGCAGGACCATGGTCAACAAAACCATGACCTTAAGTGGTAGTGAAAAACTACCAAATCAGGGTTATGTCGACTTAACACATAATTTTAAAGTGGTTCTATACTTTATATCAAAAAGTTGTAAGAAAATAATTTGTAGGAAATTGAATTGAGTCTCTAAAATACTAGACCTTATCTAGAGAAAACGTTATTTGATAGTACTACAAAAAATTTTGGGTGAAAATAAAAAGTATGTGTAGGTCTAACCACCTTAATCAAAATCAAATGATAATATTTTTAAATATAATTATAGATATAAGAAGTAGACTCATGCTTGGATGTGGTGCATATTTTTCGGTATTTTTATTCCAAATAAATAATTAAATATGAATTTTCTACTATAACATTTTAAGAATTAAAAAATCTCCCATGTCTAACTACCTTAACTAATTGAAAACTTTACCAAATATTATTATTATTTTCCTTATACTAGGTGAAGCATAGAATGTGATGCAGTTTTTGGATTTCAAAAATCTACATGCAAAAATAACACATGAAGAATCAGCACATAACATAGTGATTTATGTGGAAAGTCAAATTGGGAAAAATCACTAGTAACATGCTACTCAATTCTCACTTTTTTGAAGTGATGCCCTATGAAAGGCCTACCCTATTAAAGGCTACAAAACACTATTAAATGTGAATTTGTTAAAGGATTTAACCACCCTATTAGAAGTGGGCCTGGTTAGAGGACTTTAGAACATTCACTTGGAATGCCACCCTATTAAAGGATTTACAAATGGCTATTAAACCAACCTATGTCCATAGGATTTTACCCTAATTGATACAATTATTAGAAAGTAAAAACAAGGGCTTTTGACCTAATACAACTCACAACTTAACTTGCAGATTTCAGATCTCACTTTAGCTTTCAAAATTTTTGTGGTTTTTAGTCTCTGTAGCTTTGATAGCTTGTCCTCCTTTCAAGCTTTGTCTTCTTGAGTCTCCATGCTTGATATATCAGTGCAATCTCCTATATGGCCACTTATCAAAGTAGAGTCTCTATGCTTTATTCTTCCTTCTCGATACCTTCTCCTTGACACACCTCAACCACTTTAACCAGCAACTCTTAGAGTCTCTATGCTCCATTCTTCCTTCTTGATACCTTCTCCTTTACACACCTCAACCACTTTAACCATCAACTCTTGCTTCTTGACCTATGACTTGTTAAATAGAAGTCTGGAATATTTTTCCCACTCTTTCTTTTACTTTGAATAGATTAGGTAGGATTCAATGAATATACCCCATATCTTGTTTCTTCTAGAAACATCATGAAGAATCCTCCTAAATTCACCCAAAAATAGTTTACCTAAAATTTTGTACCTCCAGCTCATCATCCTTATCCTCCATCTAATTTACAAAATTCAAAGTAATAAACTTGTCAGCTTAGATCTGGTGAATCTTTGACTTTCAAATAATTTAGTAGCTTGAAACTTGAAATTCTGATGCTTGACACATACTGTGTTACTCAACACCAACTACATTTTACTGATGCTCAACACCTACTATGAATTCACTCAGTATCAACTTTTTTTTTTTTATGCTCAACACCTATTACTTGCTCAGCACCTAAACTTGCTTGGCTCCTTCTATTTCACTTGGCACACACTAGATTTTACATTTTCTCGGCACTTACTAAAAATCTACTCAGTATGAACTAGCTAATTGCTTGGCACCCACTAATGAACTTAGTCAAGCTTTGTAGACAACCTTATTACAACTTATCTTTCTAGAGTTTCTAAGTGTGACCAACATTTGTATCTTCAAGTATACTATCAATACATCTTTTCACCATTGCCTTAACTAATCCTTGTACTTCATTACAAAACCATAACTCAACCTTTACCTTAGGTGCTTTTGTTACATCTTGTTGATTAAATCTTCTTCATCAATCAACTAAGTGATAGTACTTGGATCTTATAAGCAATTTTCATTCCAAAAAATAGCAAGTTTGACATTAGTGACAAAACAATGATTGAAAAAATTCTTTATGAATAATCTCCCTCTTTGCAAGCAATCTCTCTTCTTTAACAATGATCTTTACAATCAGATTCAAATAATCTCCCTCTTTGGGATTGATGGAAAACCAAACTGATCAACCAAGTTATCAAAATGCTAACAGGGTTAGAACAGTAAATCAAATGCCAAAAAGAAATTTTGTGACTATTATTTTCATCAGATTTTACATCTCCCTCATTGTTGATACATTGTCTTCTCCTCTTTGTTCTACTTTTTTTATTGATTCTTGACTATTTTCTCCCTCTTAACTACTATTTTCTTTTCTTTTTTTTTTTTTTCTATTAATGTCTCCCACTTTTTTGTATCTTACCATTTTGATTACTCCCTCTTACATTTTATTCCTTTTAAATCTTCTATTTCTCCCTCTACACATTATTTATCCCATTGTCCATTTGATTATGTGGATTTGATCAGTTTCTACCAATTTCTCCCTCTATCACCTTGCTTGTAACTTGTTTAGAATTTTAGTACTTTGATTACTTTAGCAAAAATCCTAAAGTAAGTATCCTCTATATCAATTGATAACATTTCAACAATCAACTTATTTGATGCAGGACAATCTTGTTGTTGTTCAAATAGCCTTGGATAGGGGTATCACCCCTAACTTACCTTTGAGATACTCAAATTCATCTTTAGGTAATGCTTTTGTGAAGATTTCAGCAATTTATTCCTTTGAACTGACATATTCCATCCTCACTTTCTTGTCTTCCACCAATTCTCTTACATAGTGATACTTAATTGCAATGTGCTTTGTTTTGGCATGCATTGCAAGATTCTTTAATATGTTTATAGCACTTGTGTTATCACAATAGAGTATCACATGTTTAGTTACCTCTTCCTTCATACCTTGCAACAGGTGCTTGATCCATACAATATTGATGTAGTTGATAGTAGCAACAACATACTCAACTTTGGCTATGGACTGTGAGGTACAACTTTTCTTTTTTCTAGTCCAAGTAACCAATCCTTTACCCAAGAAAAGTGCTCCTCCATCATTGCTTTTTCTATCATCAATATTGCCTCCCAGTCGGCATTAGTGTAAGCTTTCAATTCAAACTTTTCACTCCTCTTGTAATATAATCCAAAGTCATCAGTTCCTTTTAGGTACCTCAATATTCCTTTTACTACCATTGGATGATTTTATCTTGGGTTTGCAAAAAATCTTGCCACTATTCCAATAGCTAATGCAATGTCTAGTCTACTATGCACAACATACTACAATTTTCCAATCATTGATCTATACATTGTCTAATTTACCTTAGCTGGCTCATCATTCTTGGATAACTTATGTCTTGTTACCATTGATGTACTGACTAGTTTCGAGCCTTCTAAGATACTCAAGTATACCCTTGATATATTTTGATTAGGTCACAAATATGTCATGTTTCAATTGATGTACTTACAATCCAACAAAGTATTTTATTTTCCCAAATATTGACATTTCAAACTCATGTTTCATTTGATCAAAAAAGTCTTTGTATAGGGCATCTTTTCATCCAAATATTATATCATCAACAAATATTTTAGATTTCACAATATCTTTACCTTTTTCTGCCTTGATATACACGTTGTTGTTGTCATCTATTCTCTCACATCCTATTTTCACTAGATATTTGTGCAGTTTCTCATACCATGCTCTAGGTGCTTGCTTCAAACCATAGATTTCTTTATGTAGTTTGAAAACCATATCTTTGTTGCTTTCATCAACAAATTCCTCTAGTTTTTCTATGTAGACTTCCTCTTAGTAGGTTTCACATCCATTTGGTAGACTTTAAAACCTTTGTAAGTAGCATATGCAAGTAGTTTTCTTACTCCTTCCATCCTTGCAATAGGGGGAAAATTTTTCCCCATAGTCCAGTCCTTCTTCTTGTGCATAGCCATTGTAGACTAGTCCGACCTTATTTCTTGTGACCTCACCATTCTCCTCTAGCTTGTTTCTAAAAACCCATTTGGTACCGATCACATTTTTTTTAGCTAGTCTAGGAACTAAGGCTTAGGTTTTGTTCTTCTCTATCTGATATATCTCTTCTTCCATAGCTTTATGCCAATTATCATCTTGGAGTGCATCTTTCACTATTTTGGGCTCAATCTTGCTCAGTAGACATGATTCATTTCTTAGTATGTTCCTTGTGATTGGTCTAGCTTCCTTGTCACCAATGATTTTTTCTGTAGGGTGATGTCTCTTCACATACTTGGATAATCTTCATTCTATCCTTCTTTCCATGTTTGTTCTTTCTGCTTTAGAGTCACTATGCACATCTCTTTCTAGCATTTCACCATCTCTTTCATGTGTACTAATTTTAGTATGAAAATGTGCATTTTCCTCATTCTACAACTTGGCTTCTGAATGCAGCTTGGTATTCACTGGTTGTGACTCGATTGATACTGAAACTTGTTGTTGATTCCCAACTTGATTGGCAACTTCTTCTTTAGTAGACATTCCTTCATAGAAATTATATACAAAGGATTTGCATTCTTCTAGTTTCTTGGTTTCATCAATTTGAGCTTTTGGATGCTCATCAAAATTGACTTTTGCACTCTCCACAATCTTGTTAGTGTTAGTATTCAAACACTTATATGCTTTGCTTCTAGTGGAGTACCCAAGGAATATGCCTTCATCACTTTTTGAATCAAACTTGCCATTTCTAGTATCTTTAGGAATATAGCATCTACAAAAAAACATTTTAAAATTTTTTACATTGGGTGAGTGACCATACCATAATTCAAAAGTTGTTGCATTTGTACTTTTCTTGACTTTTACTCAATTCAAGCTATAGATAACTATACTTACAACTTCTCTCCAATACTTTAGAGCAACATTTTTCTCCATCATTAATGTTCTAGCATAGCCTATCACTGATCTATTCCTTCTTTCTACAATGCCATTTTGAGGTGGAGTTCTTGGTGTTGATGTTTTCCTTTTAATTCCTTTGTCATTGCAAAATGTTTCAAATTCTTTTGATGTGAATTCTCTTCCTTGGTTTGATCTTAGGCACTTCAGACTCTTTCTTTTTTCTTTCTCAACCCTGGCCAAATACCACTTAAACATTTGAAATGCTTCAAATTTTTGTTTTAAGAACATGATAGTCATCATCCTAGAGTAGTCATCCATAAAAAATATTATATATTTGTCTCTTTTGTAGCTTTAAAACTCTATTGGGCCACATAAATCAGTATGCACTAGCTCTAATATTTCTTTGGAAGTCTAGCTTTTGCTCTTGAAACTTGAATTGGTCATCTTTCCTAGTTGACATTATTTTCACATTATATTTTCAACCTTCTTCAATTTAGGCAAACCTTTGATTTTCTTCATTTTGCTAATGCTAATTAGATTATCAAAGTTGACATGAGATAGCCTTTTACACGATAGCCACACATTATCAAATTTAACAATAAAATATGATACATCTTCCATATCTAGGTAAAGTAGATTACTCTTCATCTGTTCTCTTTTTTATATTAGATTTCCATTAGTGTCATAGATTTTGGCAGTTTTGTTCCCAAATTCTACTTTGTAACCTACATTGCCTAACTATGACACACTCAGAAAGTTGTAATTCAATCCTTCAACATAGTATGCATTATCACATGAAATTTTTATTGTAAGTTTAATAGAACCTTTATCTTTGATTAGACATGGAGCATCATTTCCAAATCTAACACTATTTCCATCATACTAAGTAAAGGAAACAAACTTAATTTTGTCTCATGTCATGTGATGTGAGCATCCACTATCTATGATCCATTTGTTATTCTTGTTCACATAGGTTACCAGTGTTGTTGCCTCATCTTTGTCTAACTCATCCTTTATTGCTACATATAGACTGCCTTATCATCATTTTTATTAGAATCTTCTTCTTCAACAATGTAGCACTTTCTTGTTACCTTCTCTAAAGTTCTTTTTCTATGTGCGTCTTGCAGCAATATGTCCTACTTCATTGCAATTAAAACATATTATAAGTAGCTTACCTTTGAATTTAACTTTGCCTCTGTGAAATCTTTTGGCCAACAATGCTTCAAATTGTTCCACATCTTCTTCATCTATGATGTTGTCACTGGATGCATATTTTACCCTTTTCTTCTTCTTCGTTGGTTTTACCTCCTCAGTGTATTTTATTGATAGATTGGCCTTGAAAGTGGATTCAAGGTTCTTAGGTCTGTAGTTATCAAAGTTGGACAACTCAAATGCAGTTAGTCTTCCCACTATACCTTCAAGTGTTAGCTGGTTTCCTAGTACACATCTTTACTCTTGGATCATTGATACTCTAATAGGATAAATGAGGAGGAAAGTTCTTAAGAATTTTCTATTAGCAATATCATCATTTAAATGACCACCCAAACTTCTTATTACATTCACTACTTCTTTCATTCTAGAGGCATATTGAGTAACATTCTCACCTTCCTCCATTTTCATGTCATCAAACTTTCCTCTGAGGCTTTCTCTTTTCTCTCTTTGAGAATTCTGATCTCCTCCATAAATATCTATCAAGGCTTTCCACATCTTGAATGCAAAGTCACATCCCTTGATGTTATCAAATTCAGCTTAATTGGGGGTAGAAGTAATCTCTAGCATTGCCTAATTATGCTCCTTCTTTTTCTTCATATCTTCTACAGTGGGTACAACTGGATCAACATGTTCTAATTCAATTCAAGGTTTGTGTATGATCTCTTATTGATCCAAGGTGCAGCTTCATTAACCTTTTCCATGTAGTGAAGTTATCTATGTTGAGCTTGGGAACTTCTCTCTTGGACATCTTGATCCTCCTACTTCTAGTACCTTTGAACCAAATCAACAGATGGCTTTGATACCAATTGTTAGAAATTATTTAGAATAACTTTGGGGGTGTGTGTGTGGGGGGGGTGTGAATCAGTTATTCAAGGTACAAATGTTCTAATAAAACTTTATCACAAAATAAAGTGAGCACATTAAACTATTCATGCATCCAAGCTCAAACTTTCCTACATACAAAGTTGCTATAAAATCTACATGCAAAAATAAGACACGAAGAATCAACACATAACATAGTGATTTACATAGAAACCCAATTTGAGAAAAACCACCAGTAACATGATACTCAATTCTCACTCTTTTGAAGTGACGCCCATTAAAAGGCATGCCCTATTAAAGGCTACAACACATTGTTAAATGTGACCTGGTTAAAGGATGTAACCACCCTATTAGAAGTGAGCCTGGTTAGAGGAGTTTAGAAAATTCCCTTAGAATGCTACCCTATTAAAGGACTTACAAATGAATATTAAACTAACCTAAGTCTATAGGATTTTACTCTAACTGATACAATTGTTAGAAAGTAACAACAAGGGATTCTGACCTGATACAACTCACAACTTAACTTATAGATTTCAGATGTCACTTTAGCTCTCAAAATTTTCCTAGCTTTCTATCTTTGTGGCTCTGATAGCTTGTCCCCTTTCAATCTTTTCCTCCTTGAGTCTCTATGTTGTATATATCAGTGCAATCTCCTATATGGCCACTTATCAAAGTAGAGTCTTTGTGCTCTATTCTTCCTTCTCGATGCCTTCTCCTTGACACACCTCAACCACTTCAACCAAAACTCTCTTGCTACTTGACCTATGAATCCTTAAATAGAAGTTTGGAATACTTTTCCCACCTAAATCTTCCCACTCTTTCTTCTATTTTGAATGGATTAGGTAGGGGTATGCGCAGGATCATGGTGCACCAAAAAGTGGCAATCTGAAAAATCTATAGTTCTAAAATATCTCAAACCATTTCAAAATCTATTCCAACATTTTTCCCACCCACCTTGATACTAAATAAAAATAATTAATATCTTTATAAGGTCTACTATATCTTTTGATACCAAACCTATATGGTAAACTTTAAAAACATCCTTAAAATGTGCTTTTGGCCTATTTTTATGTGATTTTTACTTCAAACATGTAGCTGCCGACTTTTTTTTCACCAAAATTTGATGAAATGAAAAGGATTTTTTAAGAATGTTCTTATCTTTCCATAAATCTAAGGTTTGTCAAATTATGAGTTTAGTACATAATTATTACTTATTTTCTAAAGGAGGTACGTATAAAGTGCTGACTGACACACTAATTGAAAAACAAATATAACTTTCAAATGGTAAAACATTTTTTAAATCCAAAAGATGCATCACATTCTATATTTCTTGTACTATAAGGAAAAAAATGAAAAATTGAAATTTGCAGAGTTTTGAATTAGTTAAGGTGGTTAGACACGAGAGTTTTTTATTCCAAAAATACTAAAGTCAAAAATTAATTATTAATTATTTATTTAGAATAAAAATACCCAAAAAGATGTGTCACATCCTAGCATGAGTCTAATACTTATATCTAGACTATTATTGAAAAATATTATCATTTGATTTTGATTAAGGTGGCCAGACATACATCTACTTCTTATTTTTGTTCTAAAATTTTTGTAATATTGCATTAAAATTCAAGATTTTGAACAATCAATTTATATTTTTTTGAGATAATTCCTAGTAGTTTGGAAACTAGATTCAATTTAGTAGAGATTCTTTTCTTTCAACTTTTTTATATAAAGTTAACAACAAGTAGAAAATTTCACGTCAAGTTGACAGAACCCTGATTTTCTAATTTTTTATTGCCACTTATGAGCATAGTTTGGTTGACCATAATCCTACACATACTCATAGGATTCAATGAATCTGCCCCATATCTTGTTTCTTCTAGAAACATCATTAAGAATCCTCCCAAATTTTCCCAAAAATGGTTTGCCTAAAATTTTGTGCCTCCAGCTCATCATACTTATCCTCCATCTAGTTTACAAAATTCAAGCTAACAAGCTTGTCGGCTCAGAACTGGCCAATCTTTAACTTTTCAAATAATGCAACAAGTTAACACTATTGAAATCCTAATGCTCAGCACATAATGTGTTACTTGACAACAACTACATTTCAAGTTTATTTGTATCATCTTCTTTGTTATCAAAATAGGGTGAGCTAACCCAAATAAATGTAATGGAATCAGCTTAGGATTAACCTAATCCATTTCCCTTGGAAATCCCTCAGCATATGCAAGATATGCACTAACCCTTTTGTCTCTACATGCTTATGCTCAAGTTTCAAAACACCATCGACACATAGCTCATTGTATGCCTGGTTGATCTCTAAGGTTCACAATTCTTGAATTGAATAGTTATAAAATAATTGGATATGATGAATAAGGAGTACCTTTTGAGGAATTTGTGACTGCACACCAATAGGGTCAAGTGCTTCTAGAACTATTGGAGTTAACTTGAATGCAGAAGCCTTGCAATCAACTTCTCAAACCAACATCTCTAAACACTTTTTCATCTTGCTACTAGAGGATGCCATTCCCTTGGTTAAACTTCTAATACGGGAAGTAAACTTCAACAATTGTTTCTTGAAATCATTTAGGGGAAATTAATTTCCCTTCTCTCTTAGTTCTAAAAATTCTTTGTAAAATGATTTGATTAATTGTATCCTTTAACAAAATTAATTTTATATGATCACTATTAATGCTTCATACAAATGTTCACTCAATGACAGGTTGTCCTCCACTTAGTTTTTTCTTTAATTCTAAGAAGACACCTTCAAGTCGGTAAGGTCTCTTGACTTGTTAGGAACTGCTAACTTAGAGAGAACTTCAAACATAGTAGGGTTACCACTACTTGGCCCAACCATGGTACTTGGTAGAGTCACAATGTCAACATCTACATCCAAAACTTGGTAAGGTTATGCAACCCAACTTTTCTCGGCAAGGTCTTGTGACCCGACCTTGTTTAGTAATATCTTTAGCTGTCATATCTACTCAGCGATCCTTGTGTATCTTGAATGCCAATATGGATCTTCTACTCACTAAATGGAACTAATGTTAGATGTCTTTTTTTGAATCATAGTTCCAATAATCTCCATAGATGACTAGGTTGAAGTGATTGAGCCACCCAACTCATTGACTTGGGTGTCAATAATTTCAAGACTTTGGCTTGCATTCTCTAAAATTTTTTGCACCCATTGGTACCTCATTTGTTTTTTGATATTGTTAACCTTATCTTTCTTTTCATCTTCAACTCTTCCTTTGTTCATATAGTTCTTGGCAAGATATCCAATTTTTGCACATACAAAACATCTTTGTATAGTGTATCTCTTCCTTGTGTGATGTTTTATGTAGTTGTCTCCAATGTGCCAAAATTCACCATAGTAGTGACATCTAAACCATGTATTATAATCCCAACCAAATATAGTTTTAAATTTTTTTCTAATGGGTTCCATTTCTTGGTCCTTCACTCTAAATATTTGTGTCCTTGTTTTTTGGAATTGTGATATATTCCTTCAAACTTAGGTTTTTTTGTGCATTTACTTGCTCTATGTCCTAGTTTGTTGCAACTATACACTTTCCACTGAACTTTGATTTACCATTTCTCCAACACTTGTCTGATGTATGTCTTATTACCATTTCTCCAACACTTGTCTGATGTATGTCTTATCTTTCCATAATGAATACATGTAGGCCTTTTGTTCTTTTGAGCTCCTTATTGAGATTATTCACCTTCTTCTGTGTATCCTAATCCACCTTTTCCTTTGTGTCAAAATTGAGTTTTCTCATTCAATTGAATTATGATTCATGAGATTTCTTCATCCTCTCATTGCTTTACTTCTCTATGCTAAGGTTATTTGGAAATCTTTCATTCTCTATCCTCAACTTGATAAGCTCTTGATTTGCATCATTGAGTTGATCAATTAGATCTATTTTTTGAAGAGATAATTGATTAATTTCATTGTCCTTTTGTTCTGTTTCTTCTATTCATTTTTCCTTTTGTTCCATAAATTCACATAATCTAACTAATTGAATTTATTGATCTCTTTTCAATTTTATAACTTCTTTATGAAGAGTAAGATTCGTTTCAAGTAGATCTATGATTGTTGCATCAACTTCATCTAAAATTCTTTGCTGACAAATGTCTTCAATTCTTTTTTAGTGTAGAGATTGCCAATCATCTATGCTACAAGATCTTTTCTTCTTTTCAAGGAATGATATAGTTGCTCCTTCACTTTCTTGAGTTGATCCATGGCCAATTATAGATCCAAATTTTCATGTTTAATAGCTTTCTCTAGTCTATAGACTTCCATTATCTTTGATCTTTTCTCAAGCTGCTAAACTTCTGATTTGAGAACCAATGCTCTGATACCAATTGTTGGAAATGTAGTATAGACTGGGTGAATTGGGGGGAGGGGGGGGGGTGTTGAATTAGGAACCAATAAAATTTATACTTTAATTCACCAATTAAACATTCAGCATGTAATCTGATCTAATTGTTTACATGAAAGACTAAAAGAAATAAAATATTCCTAACACTTTGACACAATATTTTGTAACCTAGAAACCTTTGAAATATAAAGTAAAACTATGGTGGGGATGATACCTACAAGCTCTATTACTATAGTATAAAGTTAGCATTTTAAAGCATAGAATTGATTACTTCTGATGATCTTCCCTATGACGAGCAATAAGGGTTATTAGGTCTACTTGTTGACATTAAATCATGTTTATTATTAGTGACAACACTTATTTAGATTTTTTATGGTCACAAAGCTCTTCATTTAGTCTCTAGTGCTTACTGATAAATTCAGTTGTTATCAAGTTTCATAGTTGATACCAAGCATTCCAGTGGTTACCAAGTGAATTTAGGCAGTGCAAAGTCTAGTAGTTCAGACTGAGTAGTTCAGTTCTTATTAAGAAGCTCAACAATTACAAAGCTTTTTAGTGTCTATCGAGTCATTAGTTCTTGTGATGTGAAGCCAGTATTAACTAACTGATGAGATGAGTAGCATTTACCAAGTGTAGGCATGGTAAATGTGGTATTGAGATTCTATCGAGTGACACTATATCTACTGAGTCTCTAATGTTAATTGAGTTTGAAACTATGTTGAGTGATTAGCATGGATGAAACCTCTACTTCTACCAAATGCATGATGATGCCAGGTAATGCAGTGGATGTTGAGTATCAGAAATTCACCAAGTCTGCTTTCAGAGCCTAAGTTTCAACATTTGGGCTGAATTAGTAATATTGGTGTTGTCTTATATTTTGGCCAACCTTTTAATTATGAGAATTGGGTTCATATATATGTAATGTATTGTGTCATACCCAAGAATGAAGTAGTAATTTTTTGAGAAGAGTGAAAGAAAATGTGATGATCAACATGCAAATGTGACTTAGTAGTAGAGTAAAGTGTATAGCAAGGTCAAATCAGGAACAATCAAGTTTCATCTATCACAAAGAGGTGATTAGTACTCCAAAGATCTTAATCAAAAATTTAGTTGTAAGTTAGATCTATTATTTCATCCTAATAGGTGAATCAGCTTCAAATCCTTTAACAAGGTAGACTTAACAGTCTTTTCTTAAATCTTTTTACTGAGTGCATGCTTCATTGTATCTTTTTAAAACCTCTAACAAGGTGGACCTAGCAGTCCTAATTGCTCCTAATAGGGTAGATCATCAAAAGCGATCATTGTAAGCCTTAACTGGTCAACTTTATACTACAGTATTAAAGTTTTGTGGTTATCATCCCCACCCCAGTTTTACTTTCTATTTGGAAGGTTTTTGGGTCACTAAATATTGTGTTCAAAGTGTTTTGTGGTTTCAATTTCTCATGCATGCAATGGATTAAATCTATTGATGATATTTGGATTATGTTATTAAGTGCTAAATTTGTTCAAAAGTTTTGAGGTTACTAATTCACCCCTCCCCTCTCAGTAACATAGCTAGTCTTGATTATTTCCAAAAATTGGTATCAGAGCTTTATGGTTCTCAAGATAATGTTTGATAAATTGAGCAAAGATCAAGGACAATGGAGATATTTAGAGTTCACAAAGCTATTGAAAATGAGAAGCTAGATCTGGAGATGACCATAGCTCAACTAAAGGAGGCAAAAGAGCATCTTTCCTAATGCCTAAAAAGAAGGAAGGATCTTGCAAAACAAATGAATGACCACTAGTACGTTGAAGAAAAGATTGAAGACTTTTTCCCTTCAAGTATTTCAGATGAAGCAAATGATGTAATCAAAGAACTCCTAGAAAAGAATGGCTCTCTATTGGAAGAGGTAAGAAAATTGAAAACAGAATAGGAAATTTAGACAATAAGAATGTGTGAAATTTTGGAATAAAGAAATAAGGCAAAATAGGACTTAGAGGCAAGAAACAATGAAACTCAAAATCATTCCCTTCAACAAGAAAGTCTTATCAATCAGCTCTCCAATGCAAATGAGGAAATCATGAGTCTAAGATTTGAAAATGAAAGGTTAAGGAATGATTTAAACACTAAAAGGAAAATCAATGAAATGTTGAAAGTTGATCTTAATTCTGAGAAGAAACTCAATGAAAGAATAAGGAAATCCCAAGTAGACATAGATCAATTGAATTAGCAAAATGAGCAGACTCTTTATAGGCAAAAGGGAAAAATAGGACATGGATACAAAGAAGAAGGTGAATCCTCCAAACAAGGTGCTCAAAGGAATCAAAGACCTACTTGCAATCACTATGTTAAGATAGGTAATACATCAAATAAATGTTGGAATAATGGAAAGGAAAATTTTAATGAAAAATGCTACAATTGTAGTCATCATGGTCATAAAGCTAATGAATGCAAGGAGAAACCAAAGTTTGAAGGCAAATGTCACAAGTCACCTAAATGCAGATCTAAACCATTCAATCTAGCTGAACAATTTGTAAATGCAATATTTGGTCAGGATGACAATACCTGGTGTAGATTTCATTACTATGGAAAATATGGACATATTGGCATGAATTGTGTAAGGAATCACTTGAGAAGAAAGGATACTACAATAAGATGTTGCACATGTACTGAACTTGGTCATATAGCTAAGAATTGCATGAATATAGGTAGAGTTGAAGATGAAAAGAAAGAAAAATCTAATAACATCAGGAAGCAGATGAGACAATAGTGGGTTCCCAAATATACCAATAAAGCTAGTTCAAGTGATGACAATCATGTCACTCATGAAGTGGGTGATTCCACCATTACCAATTAAGTTCTTAAGAAATGACTAGAACCATATTCTCAAGGTCACATCTTAAATAGTTCCAATTGAAAGGAAGAAAAAGATCCAAATCAGTATTCCAAATATAGAGAGATCACAAAAGTTTAGCATCAGTATTCATCGAGCAAGGTTAGGTCATACCTAGCGAGGTCGGAAGTAACAAATTTTTGTTTGGTTGTTGAGTTGTGAGCTTCTACGGAGTAATCTATGCAAATAGTGGATGATAGCCTATCATGCACTATGTCATTATGGCTCTCATCGTGCTGAGCATTAATGGAAAATTTTCATCAAAAAGGGAGGAATTTTACTTCATTTCCACCATGATTTTAGCATATTCAAAGTAGAGAAATTTGCAGAGCATTCCAGTGATCTTAAGCATAATTTGTAGTGAAGTTTTTCGAAGAATTTTCTCATCTTACTAAGTGATCATGGCATCCAACAGCAAGAGCAACAAGGCAAAGAAAGGATCGAAGATTTTGATGCAAGGTGTTGAGTGGAAAGCTCTGCATTTCAAATTGGTGCTAGTGATTGCAGAATCCCTCGACCGAAATGGAGCTCTGTGACAAATTCCACCAAAGGTACTCCTTATCAATGATATTTGAACTCATTTCAAATGTGTTGTGCAAGAGATAGGAACCCTAGAAATGGATAGTGCCCTAGGTGAACTCTATGTGGATGGAACTCTTAAGCCCAAGCTTAAAGCCTAGAGGAGAAAGGCTTTAACCCATATCCCTCACCTGCCATGAAATTTTTATGGATTAGGTATATCTTGAGCCGACTCCATAATGGTCAATTGTGCTTAGAGCACCTAGTTCTAATTACAAAGAAGATGATTCATTGTATTACTGGACTTCTTATGCTTAACAAGGTCAAAGTCACAAAAACCCTAGGTTAGGATGAGCTTCAAAAGAAAACCCTAGCTGAGTGGGATGGCAAAGGATTAAAAATTAGCAATGTATTTGATCTGGAGCTTAGACTTGCCATTCATATTATTGCTCACAAGATTTATAGCTCTAGTCAACTGAATAGTGTGTCATGTGAAGCAGTTAACCTAGCATATAAGGTTGTTAAGAAGAATTTGGAATATGACTTAGCCAATTTAATGTTGAAATAGTTTTATAAGAACATGGAAAACATTAGAACCTTGAAGAATAACCCATGTAAATTTGGTTCTCTGTTGACATGTTTGTTCTTTTATGTTCAATTTTTTTTCCCTTCCAAAGGCATAGTGGTATGGAGAAAGGACACACTAGTTTTATACCAAATTAATGAGTTCATTGTAGAAATGGGTGAAAGTTTTGATAATATAATGGACAATTATTTTGAAGCATTCAAGGAAAAGATGAATAATAGGTTCTGGATTCCACAAAAATTGGTTGAAGACTATAAGGATGATGTCTATTTTATGGTTGATTGTGACAAAGTATACATCCAGGCAGTAAGGCCTAGAATAGTATGGGTGAAACCTATTCCTTATGAGGTTAATATTAATGAAACATAGGAAATAATTGAAGCCCTGGTAAATGAGCCTATGGATCCAAAGGTACCTATCTTTGGAAGATATGATGAAGAAAAAGCCATAATAGAACTTGAAATTAAGCTTCCATAGGAAATAAATAAAGGTAAGAGGAGGATATCCAAAATAAAAATAGCAAGTGCCCCTCTTATGATTACTGAGGGCAAAGATGAAGATGAAGAAGAATATAAGAATGAAGAAGAGAAATAAGAAAAGGAACAAGAGCCTGCAAGGAAGAAAGTCAAGGTGATTATCACCAAGCCACCCAAGCCCTCTATAGCTATATTGACAAGAAGATCTAAGAAGAAAGAAAGAAAAGATGAAAGTGGTGTTGTCTTTAACTGACCTCCTCCCACATTCTAAGAAAAATTGAAACAATTGAGAGAAGGTTCTAGAATAAACAACTTCAAGGTACTCAAATATGAAACCAAGACTCCAATAGAACAGAAAGAGGTTGAAGATCTGATCATGGATAAGTTAGGCAAATGGAAATTCTCTCTTGATCAATTTGCATCTCAAATTCCTATAGTTTTGTTAGATAAGGTCAAGGTTAGATGGGATAACACAATTCAAACTATGAATGATATTTTTGCTCAAACTCTAAAGCAGTCGGCACCCAACTTGACAGATGCAGAGCCGAAGAAAGTATTAAAAGATAATGAAACCAAAATGACTCTAAAATTCAATACTTGTCTTGTTCTAATGAAATATGTTAATTATGTTGTGAAGAATGAAAAAAACTTATTGAAGAATGTGTTCCATCTTCACAATTCAAGTGAGGGTCCAATTTTGATCAATGATGATGATGATGATAGTGAAAAGGATGAAGATAATGAAGAACACAATACTCCTTGTGTCACCATTGATGTTGAATAATATCAAGATTAGATGAAGGATGGTGAAAAAGAGAAAGAGGAAGATAGGAAAGAAGAAGAAGAAAATGATCTAGTTAGGATAGCAGTAGCTATTATAGCCTCCCTTCCTCACTCTCCAGTAACAATTGCAACATCATCAGGCATGGAGACAACTTCAGCAAGTGTGATTATGACCATAGTAGACACATAAACTATCCAATCACTCTTTGCTCTCTCTCAGCTCCAGGTATCTCTAATGGAAGTTTCTACCAAGCTACAACCCTCCTCTTCTTTAGCTCTTTAGTGAGGGTCATTAGCAATAAGTACAACCTCTAGTTCTATAGTTTTGGATTCTTCAATTCTATCTACTTCAGTTTTGCATCTTCCAATAAGTACTCCAATTGTAAATACTTCTATAATTATTCCTCCTATAAATACTTCAATTTTGGGTAGTACATTAGTTTTGGATTCTTTTAGTTCTCTAGTAAGCATTCCATTAGTAAGCACTATACAAGTTTTTACTGCAAGCCCTACCGTCTCCACTATTGTTTCTATTTCAAAATCTAAAGCATTATTGTTAGAAGTTGAACAAAAGACTCCACTAAACATTTGGATGAAATTGATTTGGATAAAGATATTGAAATTCATAAGTTGGATTTTGATAATGCTATTATAGACCAAATGAGATTGGTTAGTCAACTTGTTGAGAAGAAGGCCAAGTAGAAGCAGGTAAGAGAAGAAAGAGACATGGAATTTAGAATTATTGAGAGTGTGAATAACATTTTGATAGAGGCTATAGGTATTGATATAGATTGTTCTCAACATATTTTGTTACAATTGGAAAAGGCAGTAAATAAATTCAATGAGGATTCTAGTGGCCAGGATAAGCTTACAGAGAAAACAGAGAAAATTTTTAACAATAAAGTACTTGAACACATTGCTTAGAAAATTTCCATCCATCAGGTAGATCTTTCTTCAATTTTGGCAAATCTTGAAAATTATTTCACAAATGTAACATCTCTTTTTGCTAAGCTATGTGATGTTACTGAGTACACAAAAGAAATAAAGGGAAAATTAAGCAAGATTGGTGAGGATCTGAAGGCTAGTGCTTAGAAGTTGTAGCTTGACACTAGTTCAAGCTCTACACATCACATGAGAGTCAAATTCCTATCAGATATGTAGGCAAAGCTATTAAGAGAGGAAGCAATGATCCAATCTACACTTATAGACATCCAGAACATGATCCTTCCTAACATGGATACAATACAGAAGCATATTACCTATTCAAAAACATTGATCCATGACAATAATTTTTCACTTGCAAATCATATGGTTGAACTCTCAGTAGAAGTCTAAGTTGCACTTCAAACCTACAAAATTTTGCAAGAAAATTGGGAGAAGACATTAACTCTTATTCTTAAAATACACTTTTAGTTTCTCTCACATTTTGGTGTTTCTATATAAGTAGATTATGTATAAATCTTTCACATTATTGTCAAAAAGGGGGAGAGACATGATAGAGACATGTACATAAGGAGAAGATATATTTGTATATACACTCAATATGATATTATGATATGATATGTACATTGTATGGGGGAGATATGTGCAAATCCATATACAAAAAAATTACAAAGAAATTTTTTGAAAAATCAAAACTCAAAATCAGCATGTCATTGTACATAAGTTTTGGCTAGTAAGATTTTTCGTCACTAAGGCCAAAGGGTGGGATTGTTGGCATTAAATGATGTTTTTTACTAGTCACAACACTTATTTAGATTTTTAATGTTCATCGAGCTCTTCATTCAATCTCCAGTGTTTAGCTAGAAATTCAACGGTTACCAAGTTTCATAGTTCATACCGAGCATTCCAATGGTTACCAAGTGAATTCAGGCAGTGTGAAGTCTAGCAGTTTAGACTGAGTAGTTTAGTTCTTACCAAGCTTCACAGTGTTTATCGAGTCATTAGTTCTTGTGATGTGAAGCTAGTGTTAACTGATTGATGGGATGAGTAGTGTTTACTGATTGCGGGCATGGTAAATGTGGTATTTAGTTTCTACGAAGTGACACTATATCTACCAAGTCTCCAATGTTCACTAAGTTTGAAACTACATTGAGTGATTAGTATGGACCAAAACTCTACTTCTACCAAATGCATGACAATGCCAAGTAATGCAGTGGATGTCGAGTATCAAAAATTCACCAAGTCAGCTTTCAGAACTCGAGTTTCTACATTTGGGCCAACTCAATAATATTGGTGTTTTCTTGTGTTTTGGCCAACCTTTTAATTATGAGAATTGGGTTGGTATATATGTAATGTATTGTATCATACCCAAGCATGAAGTAGTAATGTTTAGAGAAGAGTGAAAGTGAATGTGATGATGAACATGCAAACATGACTCAATAGTAGAGTAAAGTTAATAGCAAGGTCAAATCAGGAGCAGTCAAGTTTCATCTATCACAAAGAGGTGATCAGTGCTCCAAGGATCTTAATTAGTAATTTAGTTGTAAGTCAAATATACTATTTCATCCTAACAAGTGAATCAACTTCAAATCTTTTAACAAGGTAGACTAAACAATCTTTTCTTAAATCTCTTTACCGAGTGCATACTTTTGTATGTTTGTGAAACCTCTAACAAGGTGGACCTAGCAATCCTAATTGCTCCGAATAGGGTCTATCATCGAAAGTGATTATTGTAAGCCTTAACAGGTCAAATTTATACTATAGTATTGAAGTTTTGTGGGTATCATCCCCACCCTAGTTTTACTTTCTATTTGGAAGGTTTCTAGGTCACCAAATATTGTGTTCAAAGTGTTTTGTGCTTTCAATTTCTCATGCATGTAGTAGTTAGATCTATTTATGATATTTGGATTATCTGATTAAGTGCTAAATCTATTCAAAAGTTTTGAGGTTATTGATTCACCCCTCCCCTTTCAATAACCTAGCTAGTTTTGATTATTTCCAACACCACCTTGTGAAAGGATTTACAACATATAATGGAGTATGCACTCTGTTAGGAGATTTGGAATGAGATTGTTAAGTCCACCTTGTTAAAGGATTTGAATGATGCATCTACTAGGATGAATCAGTGGAAGATCTCTAATCTAAAACTTGGTTTGTTGAATGAGATTCTTTTGAATAATAATGATCAACTGGCTATGATAGATAAGTCTCTACTATTCTTTATACTACTTGGAGCCTTCTTTAATTCACACTCATCTATTTCTTCTATGTGTTCTTATCATTGATTACATTAGATATGAATAGATATATTTCATATATATACAAATCCAACAAATTACCTTTTGGAGTTTGTTACAATACTAAATTCATCATAATTCACTAAATCAACCCACTACTGTAGCTCAGGTTCTCGAGATAACTCGGCGATGTTATGACACTTGGAAAAAACTTTCAACACACAACAGACTCTGGCACTTAGTTGTTGTTGAAGTATAGTCCATAATAATCACTTCAAGTAGTATGAACTTAGTTAATACTATATGAATTGTTGAACAATGAGAAACTCAGTAGATGTTGAATTAATGGTCTAACATTGCATGTTTTAGTCAACACTGAATTCACTTTCTTAACATTCAAGATCAATAGACACTGATATACTTGGTTAACACTATAGAGTGTGATTAACACTAAGATCTTCATCACTTACATTGGAAATTTTGATAGACTCTGCTATGCTCAGGTAACATTGAACATTTCCTCTTATGTTCAGTGGACATTGTAGAACTTGATAGCAACTAAAACACTTGGCTAACATTGGTCGAAGTATGATAAGCTTAGAAGCAACTGTATAGCTCAGTAGCAATGAAACTAATTGACTAAGTGTTAATTCACTAATAGAAAAATGATTTTACCATAATGTCAATAGGTAATTGTGACAAAAAAATATTCACTATTATATTATGAATTTTCCCTACAAGGAGTTCTTACATCCACTTGTTTAGGGTTTCAATTTGTTAAGAATGAGAATGAGAATCAATACCTTGAGTTATGTTCTTTCATGTCATCCTCTTCAAATATACCCATTCACTTTACCTAACTTGTTTGACAACTATACCAATTCATTGAGTCTTTTCAAGTCAAATCTTCATGTTAACTATTCTTTATTCTTTAACCTATAATTCTTATGAAATATTGACTTCATGTACCTATCTAGTATAAATTTCTTAACAATCATCTTTATCGAGATCATCTTATACTTAATTGGTTCAACTCTTTGATCAATCATATTACCAATATAGACAATTTGATACTTATGCATCACTTGGTCTCTATCAATAGAAACACATACATGGTGATATACCAAAAAATTTAATCAAACATTACTACTCATCATCATTGTGTCAATATTTAATAACCTTCATTAAATTATCAAATGGTTATATTGACCTTATAGACTACATCTTTTCCATGGATCACCATAATATTGGGTGCCTCATGGTGACCTTGTTTCTTAAGCTTCTCCTACACAAGTTTGGCTTTTCTTTTTTTGGAAGCCCTAGTTTATTTCCTTTTATTTATATGTGGTTGGGGGGGGAGGGGGGGGGGGGGGGGGGGGGGGGGGGTTAGAAGACCTTTCTCTATCTTAGCTCTATTATAGTTTTTCCTCCTTTAAGGTTTCTTTCCTTTTATTTCTTTCCAATACCAATGAGCTCCTATTAATTATTATTTTATGGGCAAGTGCACCAAGATGGTGTACAAAAAGAGGGGTATAAGTGGACACCTCTTTTTTTGAAATCAGGTAAACTTGATCTTAGAAGACCCATTTGAGGGTCATGCACTCAAAATGAGGAAATCTATAAAATACAAAAATTTTATTACTTTGAATCTAATTTCTAAACTACTAAGGCTTTTAAAAAATAGATAAGAATCAGAGGGTCAAACCCCATGTGCATAGAAAATTGTTTGTATTTTATGCTAAAAAATATAACATAGTTTATTCCGCACACTCCAAAAAGTATATAGTTATGCTTAGTATTTTGTGAGAATATTTGGTAGGATAACAAGAGCATAATCTAGATGTTGTGTATTTTTTGATAATTTTCTGACAAGTAGATTTTTTTCTATGATTTTTTGAAGTGACCCCATCTTGAAATTCGAGTACCTCTTTGTGTGCTGGATATAACTTGCATAAAAATAATTTAAAATCAACACTCTATTTTTTAGTGTATATAATAAGGTGTATACCAATAATATGTAATTTATTTTTGATTTAGTTAAGTAGATCAAAAGTTATTTAAAATTAGGATACGCATGTCTAAGAGAACATTCAAGATATTTATATAGAAAAAATAACTTCATAATGCTAATCTTGTCCAAAACTTTTTAAAAATATATAGTTGAAAGGTAATAGAATATGTGAGATTATGAGGGTAATTTTAGAGATATGGACTTCACCATTTACAAACTTGATAAAGTCAAAGACAAATAATTGATCTTAGAAGATGAAAAAAATTCTAAAGTAGTTAAAGTACAGGGAAAACATCAACCCAAGCCTCTGGGTAGTTTTATAGGCATATTACCAAGCATAAATATGATCACACTTTATTGGGAACAAAACATGAGTATGTTATTCTTAGGAAGAGTAGATTGTTATACTAGACCAAATGCAATCACATTTTTCTTAATTAAACTTTACTAACAATAATGCGATCATCTTATGTCTATGTAAAAGTAAAGTCAATTGTTCAAAGGCCTAATAGACCTAATTAGGCCTAGTTGAAGAAGAAACTTCCAAAAAATGGATTGATTTCACCAGATAAATGATTGGATTAGGTAGGGCACTCTAAAAAATGTCTTGATCTTGACTTTCATACTTTGAATCAACCATGCGTGGGACACATTGGAACCATCACATTTTTCAATCACTTCATTATCTAGTTCAGAATATTGTGAGAGTAATTAGAAAAAGTATTGTAAGGGAAACATGTGTATTACCATATATTTTCAAAATCTCACCATAGAAGAAGTGTCATCAAGCGTTGATGCATATTGGGATTTATACAAAGATTCAAATGTGAATTCGGTCAAGGAAAGTTTAGCTTTTGGAAGTCTAACTGTATATCTTGGAATCAATTAATTTCATGTTCCTCGATAAAAGTAATAATTAATTATCTATGAATGAATGAAATCAATAAAGACATAATTAATAAATACATAACAATTGTATTGTAAAATAAAATCACATCAAAAAAATTGTATGTGTTACACTTAAAAAATAAATTTCAAATAAGAAAGGTAAAATTTTCCATTACAATCTACTAGTTGCAAGTTCCATCATCAATTTTTTTTTTCATAGTAGTCTAGTAGTTGCAAGTTGTAGCTTCATCATAAGTTGTCCATAATAGTCTAGTAGTTTTAGGTATCAAATGTTTTCTATGACAATATAGAAGCCAAAGGTGCGAACTTCATGGAAAGTTTTCAATGATAGCCTAATAGTTTTAAGTTATAACTTCATCACAAGTTTTCCATGACAATCTAGTAGTTGCAAGTATCATCTCCATCACAAAATTTCCTTGAGAATCTAGTAGTTGTGGGTGCTATCTTTATCACAAATTTTCCATGATGATCTATTAGTTGTAGGTGCCATCATCACATATTTTCCATGATGGTCTAGTAGTTGCATGTGCCAACTTGATCACAAGTTTATCATGAAATTCTAGTAGTTATAGGAGTTAACTTCATCACCAATTTTTGACGACATTATATTAGCTCCAGGTATTGTCTTCATAACAAAATTTCCATGAAATTCTAGTAGTTGTAGGTACAATCTTCATCACAAGTTTTAGTAATATCATGTGTGAATTGTAACCAAGGTGAATTTTAACTATATTTTCCCAGACTTAATAATCTTACGAATCATAAGAGCTTGGTAATATGCCACATCAACCATATTTGGAGGGCAGGGAAATGCAAAAATAATTATCTTATGCATATCAAAATCAATTTAATATGGTGCAATAGTTTTCTCACTTGTATACATGAATTTATTTCCATTGTATTAAATGTTTGTATAAGTATTTGGGTTTAAGTATGTAGTTATGACTCTACATGTTAATGGGGTATGTAGTTTTCAAATTAGTGCCCATTTACTATAAATACTATTTTTATGTTAAATAAATATTTATTTAGATTTAATAGGAAAAATCTCTACAACCTATTGGAACTCAAAAAAATTTAAGGATTTTGAGTAGCATTTTGAAAGCTAAGCTAAAATAAGCCCATATGCATGCTTTTTTTGCATATATACCTGACTACCATTTTGAGGCCTATGATGTGTTTTAAGTGCTTGTTTTCCTTGATTTAGTATATTTATCTACCTTAGGTAATTATTTTGAAATTTTTAGTCATTTGGTGAGGTGTTGTTTTGAGCATTTGTCATAATTAAGCTAAGAGGCTTTCTACAATGGCAACAATTTTCAATGTAAACATTTTCCATTTTGAAAAAAATTGATGTTCATTTACATGTCATAAAAAAATAGAAATAATATAAATATAATTATAACTAAAACCATGCAAATTACATAGAGGAAATGGAAGTAAAAATGAGGTAGATCAAGAGTCTCGAATAATTTCCTCATGCCTCTTAAGCTCACATAAATATGCGATGATAAAAATTATGGGATTATGAAAATAGGCACCCCAAGAAGGATATCTCTCGGCTTATATATATAAGGTAGTCTACATTTTTGTGGAAGTGTCAAATAGTGCCCAAAGGGCTAGTTTATATTTGAATATCTTGCACTAAGTTTAATGTCATAATTCACCATTTTGGGGATATTTAGAATGCATATAAGATAACCTATGATTTATATTTTGAGACATTTAGATAGGTTTTGATGGGGTTTAAATACCTCAAAGTTGGTTAATTAATGTATGTCATGTTGATGCACTTTTTCATTAATTTGGGAAACCCTGTTTGATAGTGAATATTTTGTGATTCGTTAAGTATTTTGAATAAATTTTTATAAGACTATATTGTAGTCATGAATGACATCCTATCTTTACAATTTGAATTCCTGATGAATCCATCTGATAATTTTACCAAGCCATTTCTATTTGCAAAAACTTCAAACTACAAAATTATCTTTTGTTATAATTATTCAATACCCCTGTTTGACTAACTATAAATTTTGCCCAATTGACCCTATAAATAAATTTCTTCACCATTTAATTTCAAACTTGAGATTATAACAAATTTGTTTGATTAGTTTCCAAATGCAATTTTCTAACATGTTGAAGCAAATCAATTTCATAGATTGATTGGTAGGCCTTCTATGAGGTCATATCTTTGAAACCATGATAGATACATCAAAATTGATTTTACTATTTCAATCTATATTGAAAATACTTAAATTGTGCCAATTTGAAGGTTTTGATGAATCCATTTGAGAAATTTCCTAAAGCCATTCCATATGCAAAAAGCTCTATTTTGTCAAGGTAACAAGTTCTCTGAATTCCAAGTAGCCAACTTTGCATATTTTCCAAATTCACCCAATTATTTCTCATGAACCCAAATTGTACATTCATAATCTTCATATAGAAGTGTACCTATTCCCCAAGTTGTACATTTATAGTTGACCATTTGACTTGTTTTTCAAGTCAAAACCAAATGTAATTATGTGTTTCTAACATGTTCAGTTGCAAGAAAGTTTGAAGTACGAAACTTTGATAGTTAATATATTTTGATCATGAGGTATAATTTTGCCGATCAAAAGAGTATGTACCGAAGGACATGAATGGAAAGGTTCAAGGCTTAGTTAGGTGATCTTATCAAATTTTAAAGTGAATTTTCTTGACACAAAAGTGAAACATCTCAGAGAAGGGAAAGGTGAGTTCTAGTTGATTAGCCAATGATTGATTTTGATTCCAGTCAATGCAATATGCTTAGTGAATTAGTTTGAAGGACCAGTTGTTTGAAAAGAAAAACTAGTAAAACTCACTTTGGGGCCTAATTGATTCCATTAAACTGATGAGAATTTGTGTGGATAGAAGATGTTTAAAAGGAAGTTGTAATGATTTTAATCATTATAACATTTTTAGTATGTGAGATAATAATACATGGTAAGATATAAAAGAAGGAAATTGAGCATACTAGAGGCCTCAAAGTACACTAAAGGATAAGGTTCCCTTGAACAATGGATATCCACACTAAATGATATGTAAATGTTTTTCCATGAGATAATGTTTGGCGAGATATTTATTAGTAGGATGGAACCTAAATCTAGAATTAACAACCTCAACATTTGAATTTTATTCTAAAATTTCTCACCAAAAAAAATAAAGAAACAAGAAATAGATTATTTCAATCACATCCTCCATTGTATAACCCAAAGCAAGTTGCACCACTCTGGCGGATGTGCAATTTAGTTGGTTGTTGAATCCAATGTGAATCTACAAATGTTATGTTGAATCTTTGAGTTAGCTATGAAAATAAACAATAATGAGGATGTGGCTAGAGATTGTTACACTTTTAAGGGCTCATTATCATTAGAACCAGATCCTTAAATTAAGAAGCATTTTCACATCATTGTTATTATCATTTGTAACCAATTTTACGAGCTTCCATCATTGATCTCACTTCTCAATATATTTATGACACAAAAGAGAATACATGGATTTTACACTCTTCCCCATCCATTTTGCAAGTGCACACATGGTCTTTTGTGAAATCTAAATGTGAGTTATGGCAAGATGCTGAATTGATTTCTTTGATAAATTATTGTGGAGGCCTTGCAAATTTCTAATGTTGAATTTGTTTCCAAATCAGTTAGTTGGTCACACAAAATTGAAAGAATTATTTTAATCTCTCTTTGCATAAGCCTAAAGAAACTTATCAATATGCTTGATGTTGCTAATACCCATTTGATGGCTTGCAAAATTGAAATCTAGGTTATCTGATGTAAGATGTTCTTGCATCAAACAAAATAAAAGGTGGTGTGATAAAAAAAAACCAAAAAATTATGGAGGAGAGAGAAAGTGCCAAATTTGGAGGAAAAATAATTTAAAAAGAAAAAAAGGAAAAAAATGGAAAAAATGACTTTTTCATTTACCAAGGTTCATAGTTGGCATAAAGAGGGAAAAAATAGTTTTCATTCCATTTATCGAGGTGAGTAAGTGGCATTTTAGAATTTTGTGGAAAGTTCTTTAATAAATCATACATTAAATAGTTGTTGTGATCCAGAAAGGAAATGTTATTTTCTAACTGGCCTACATGGTGGTTCCTAATTGTGTTAGGGTTGGAGGTTAATATTTGTTTTAAGGTAGCTATATTTATTGTTTATCCCACATTGGTGGTCTTTGTAATATCTTGGGTGGTAAGTTCCTACATAAGAAAGGTATTCGAGCATTTATAATCAAGAACTCATAGTGTAATCTCTTGTAAGAAAGCTATTGAGGTGAAAGATCTTAGTGTGTAAGATTTTAGTTGGAAAGCTCTTGTGATAGAATCTTTGGAGGTGAAAGATCTTAGTTTATATGATCTTGGTTGGGAAGTTCTTCTTGGTGAACTCTTTGGGCTCAAGCTCTCCTTTGTAGAAGCTCTTGGTTTGGAAATATAAGAGGACTAACTAAGAGGGGAGGGGTGAATCAATTACTACAAAAATAAATCCCAGATCCCTTAGATGTCTATACAGAATGCAAACAGATAACTAAATACTGCTACAACTCAGTAAACAAATAGAATGTTGTAACTTGATAATAATTGGATTAGCTTGGTAAAATATTAACATATAAATCATTAGATATTATCTATGATTACCATTACTTTAACTTAGTTGCACCCACAAAAAAAATAGCATGAAGACATTTGACACTAGGATTTAACGTGGAAACCCAATTTGGGGAAAACCACCAATAGTAACTAGTTACTGATTCTCACTCTTCTAAAGTAAACTCTATTAGGATCCAATGCTATTAAAGGTGACAAAACACACTATTAGGTGTGATCCTATTAAAGGATTTAATCACCTTGTTAGGAGTGGCCTAGTTAGAGGTCTTGAGAATAATTTAATGAAATTGCCACCTTGTTAAAGGATTTGCAAATAGCTATTAAGCCAACTTTGTTAAGAGATTTAGATCACTACTATAATAGATAGAGAGTAAAAATGAGATGATATGATTTGACTGCAAACAATTTGCTGATTTTATATCTTTGTTTTGGCTTGTACTTGATCCTTCCTGGTCAAATGTGACTTTGCTACACCACAAGGATATTCTACTTATCCTTCAAATTCACTTCCTTTACTCATCAATATATCTTCAATCACATAATCATAATTCACACATTCTCTTGCACACTTTTCACATGCTTGCAACTTTGAAATCACAACTTGACCTTATACTTATATCTTTCACTTTGTCAAGTTGGCTCAAATACAACTTACAATAGTCAATATGCATCACCTCAGTTGGCTAGAATCAAGATATAAGTTAGATAAGATTAATACAACAAAATAAGAAAATCCTTTGCTAGTCGACCTTGCTCAAAATTTCCTTCATTAACCAACAAAAGCTTGGTTAACATTGCAAACTTACAAAAAATCCTTTGGCAACCGATTGAACTTGGTTAGCATTGGTTCCATCCATCTTTCCTTTGTTACCTAAGTGAGCTCAATTAACACTTTCTTTCTAGAACTTTTCCTTCAATGCCTAAGTGAATTTGGCAGACACTGCCTTCTGAACTAGGCTAACATAGGAATGCTCGGTAGACACTAAGAACTATCTTCACTTCTTAAGTGAGCTTGGCATATACTAACTAATAATGATTATGACATTTGTGTAACATCAAATACAACACACAATTAATCAATTGTATGCAACAATCTCCCTCTTTATCATTGATGGTAACACAACATGTCATAGCACAATGAAATTTTAGATTTTAGATTTGAAAAATCCCTCTATCAATATGGGCTCTTCCTTTCACTAAATTTTGTCTACAACAGCTATTACCAAGTTCATTTAGAACATCCTTCCTCTTTCAACATACTTCATCTTTTGAAGACTTCTTCGTCTCTAGTTTCTAACTTTATTCTAAACATTTCTTAGAGATATGAAAATAAGCTTCTCCCTCTTTGACAACACATGGCAAATACAATAACTTTTTAAATACCAATTTACCTTAAGTACTGATATGCTCTTTCCAATTCTAAATCAACTGATTGATCTTCAACAAGTTCTAGTTGATGGATTCACTAAACTTCATTTAGTGAGTTCTAGATAGGGGAATGACCCCTAGCTTACCTCTTAGATATAGAAATGCATCCTTAGGTAATGGCTTATTAAATATGTCTAGAATATGTTCCTTTGCATTTTCATATTCCAATCTAACTTCTTTATCTTGCACCAACTCTCTTAAGAAGTGATACTTTATAGCAATGTGCTTTGTTTTGGAATGCATTATTGGATTCTTTGATATGTTCATTGCACTCATGTTATCACAATATATGACAACTAGATCTTTGAACTCTACCGTCATTCCTTCCAACAATTGTTTAAACTAAACAATGTTAGATAAATTGACTATTGCTGCTAAATATTCTACCTCTATTGTGGATTGAGAGGTACAATTTTTCTTCTTTTTTGTCCAAGATACTACTCTTTTGCCAAGAAAGAATGCTCCACCACTAGCACTTTTTCTATCCTCAAGACTTCTTGCCCAATCAGCATCAGTAAATACTTTCAAGTCCAAATTGCCTCCAAGTTTCTACCATAAACCATAGTCTTCATCATGTTTCAAATATCTCATGATTCTCTTGATTTTCATCATGTGATTTTCCTTGGAAATTGGT
Source organism: Cupressus sempervirens (assembly GCA_028749045.1). Taxonomy (NCBI): domain Eukaryota; kingdom Viridiplantae; phylum Streptophyta; class Pinopsida; order Cupressales; family Cupressaceae; genus Cupressus; species Cupressus sempervirens. Next base: position 948,016,227 of record CM053787.1, on the reverse strand, counting down.
GAGAATCTTGCCACTATTCCAACTCTAGAACTACTAGAGAAATATCAAGCCTTGTATGAGCTACATGCTATAATTTTCCAATCATTGATCTATAAGTGGTCTTATCTACTTCTTTGGAATCATCATTTTTGGAAAGATTATGTCCAATAGACATAGGTGTTCCAATTGGTTTTGAATCTTCCATCCCAAATTTCTTTGGTATCTCCTTGATATACATAGATTGAGTGATGTAGATGTCATTCTTGTTTTGTTATATTTGCAATCCAACAAAGAATTTTATTTTACCAAACATGGACATCTCAAATTCTTTGCTCATTTCATATGATAATGTTTTGTATAGATCATCATTTTCCATAAATAGAGTTTCATCAACAAATATTTCTACTAACACAATCTTCTTATCTGGTCCTTCCTTGATATACAGACTACTATTATCGTTAGTTCTTTTAAAACCAATCTATACCAAGTAATTATGGAGTCTTTCATACCAAGCTCTAGGAGCTTACTTAAGACCATATAATTCTTTGTGTAGTTTGCAAACCACATCTCCTTTGCTACGATCTACAAAACCTTTTGGTTGTTCAATGTAGACTTCCTCATCAAAAATTTCAATTGAGAATGCAAATTTAACATCCATTTGATATACTTTAATTCCTCTATGTGCTACATATGCTAGTAAAGTTCTAACACCTTCAAGTCTTGCTACAAAAGAAAAAGTCTCACCATAGTCAATACCTTCTTCTTTAGAGTAACCTTTGCATACCAATCTTTCTTTTTTCCTTGATACTTTTCCATCCTCATTTAGCTTATTTCTACATACACATTTTTTACCAATTACATTTTTATCCTCGGGTCTAGGAACAAGAGTCCAAGTTTTGCTCTTTTCTATCTATTCTATTTCTTTATGCATTGCCTCAATCCAATTTTCATTTTCTAGAGCATCTTTAACACTTAAAATTCAGCAAGTAAACATGTACCCTTTAATTTTCTTCTTGGCATTGTTCCATCTAATTTATCTCCAATTATCTAATACAAGTTGCTTGGTCTTTGAATGAGTTCCACCATCTTCTTCTTGAATTTCAATTTCAAGCTTGGTTCTTTTTGTGTATGACTTGGGTCCATTAGGCTCAGTTTGAACTAGCTTGGTAGCCTCTAATTTTGACTTAGGTCCTTGCAGCTCAAGTTGCACTTTCTGCAACTTGGTAGCTATTGAAATTTTTGGGGACTCGAGAGTTGAAGCTTCTTTTCTTTCATATAGATTTGGCAGAGTATCAAGTTCATAATAAAAAAAATTCTATAGTCATCAGGTTCTGTATTGCTTTCTCCTTTAGTCTTTTCTACAAATTCATCAATTTTGACATGTGAACTTTCTACAACTTTATGAGAGGATAAATTCAAACATCTATATGCTTTATTTCTACAGGAATATCCTAAAAATATGCCTTCATCACCTTTTACATCAAATTTTCCTTTTCTAGATTCTTTCAATATGTAACATTTGCTACCAAACACTTTCAAGTAACTTACATTAGGTTTGTTACCATACCATAGCTGATAAGGTGTCTTGTTTGAATCTTTCTCCAACTGAACTTTGTTCAAGGTACGAACTATAGTGTTGATAACTTTCTTCTAGTATTTGAAAGCAACATTATTTTCAATCATCAGGGTTCTTGCACAATCCATGATAGGTCTGTTTCTTCTTTCTGCTATACCATTCTATTGAGGTGTACAAGGGGCTAATACTTGTCTTTTGATTCCTCTTTCAATGTAGAAATTGTTGAATACATGGGAGATGAATTCACCACCCATGTCTAATCTTAGGCATTTTAATTTCTTTCCAGTTTCTTTCTCTAATCTTGCCAGATACCACTTGAATTTTTGAAAGGCTTCTACTTTTTCTTTTAGGTACATTACTGTCATAATTCTAAAGTAGTCATCCACAAAGAGAATGAAAAACTTTTCTCCACTATAACTTTCCAATCCAATAGTTCCACATAATTCTATATGAACAATTTTCAAGACTTCTTCTAACTAATAGCCTTTGCTTTTGAAGCTTGTCTTTCCCATTTTACTAATTTGGCAATTCTTGCATAGACCCATGTTAGGCTTCTTCAAACTAGGAATACCTCTTACTCTTTTATGTTTCCTTATCTTAACCAAATTATCAAAGTTCATATTACATAGCCTTTTGTGCCATAACCAAATTTCCTCTACTTGAGAAATAAAATATGAATAATCACTAAGACCAAGATAAAATAGATTATCTTTTGTTTTCTTTCTAGATCCAACCAGATTTATTTTTCCATCTAGTAGCTTGGCCTATCCATTTATGAATTTTACCTTGAATCAAATTTTATTTAGTTGTGCCACACTTAGTAGATTATTCTTTAGCCCTTCAACCCAATAGGCATTGTCACATAGAAGTTCTTTAGTCAACAAGATACATCCTTTTCCTTTGATATTAAATGTTTCATTGTTCCCAAATCTTACACTACCTCCATCATAATATTTCATATGCTCAAATTTTGTTTTGTCACTAGTCATATGATGTGAGCAGTCACTGTCAATAATCCATACATCATTTTTTCTAACATTAGAGATAAGTGCTATCTTATCTCCTTCATCATTAGATTCATCTTTCACAGTAATATATACCATTTCATCTTCACTATTATCAGAATCTTTATCCATAAAACAAGATTTCTTACCTTTTTCCTTGAAGCTATTTTAGTTCTTGGAGTCCTTCTTGCCTTTATGGTTATTGCCTTTCTTTTCATCCTTGTTTTCTTTTTTTGGACACCTAGTAGTAATGTGACTAATTTCTTCACAAGAAAAGTAGATTAGAGGAACTTTACCCTTGTCCTTCCCTCTTCCTTTGGAATAATTCCTAGAAAGTAGGGCTTGAACAACTTCAAGATCACTATTTGAACTTTCTTCTAATGATTCGTCTTCTCCACTTCCTAATTGACTAGATTTTGACCTGTTACCCTTTTCTTTGAGTGAGAGTTTAGCTTTAAATGCAAATTCAATATTCTTTGAAGTAGAAACATAGTTATCGTAATTGTCCAACTCAAAATTTCTTAATCTTCCAACTAAAGCATCCAACCCTATATTATTAGTTGGATCACTTCTCATTTCTTGAATAGAAAATGCTATAATTGCAGAAAATAGGAAGAAGAGTTCTAAGCACTTTACTTACAATAGTTTCCTCCTTGATGTCTCCTCCAAATGCTTTGATTACACTTACACTAGCCTTGATGCTTTCCACGTATTTTTCAATGTTTTCATCTTCTCTCATTCTCATTTGATCAAATTTTCCTCTAAGGCTTTTAGCTTTAGCTCTTCTTACATTGTCATCTCCTCCATAAACATCTTTCAGTTTGTTCCACATTTTAAAAGTAGTTTTGCAATCTTTCACCTCGTGAAATTTAGCATAACTAAGAGTAGATGAAATATCAATCATCATGATACTATGATTCTTCTTTTCAGCAATGTCTTTAACTGATAATGTTCTAGTAGGAGTCTTATATTCATAATCAAGATACTTGCAACCTGAATAACTAATGGTAGCTAGATGTAATCTCATAAGTCCTTGCCATGCTACAAAATTGTCTCTATTCAATTTGGGAATCTCTTTTTTGTAAGACATCCTAATCTTTAGCTTAGGTCCTTGAAACCTTCTCTATAAGAACCAAAATCTCTAATACCAATTGTTGGAAATATAAGAGGAGTAATTGAGAGGGGATGGTTGAATCAGTTACTACAAAAATAAATCCCAAATCCCTTGGATGTCACTACAGAATGCAAATAGATAACTAATTACTATTGTAGCTTGGTAAACACACAAAATGTTGTAATATGGTAATAACTGAATTAGCTTGGTAAAAGATACATATAAATCATTAGATGTTATCTATGATTACCATTACTTTAACTTAGTTGCACACACATAAAGAAAATAGCATGAACACATTTGACACCAAGATTTAATGTGAAAACCCAATTTGGAAAAAACCACCAGTAGCAACTAGTCACTAATTTTAACTCTTTTGAAGTGAGCTCTATTAAGAGCCAACCTTGTTAAAGGCTACAAAATAGACTATTAGTTGTAACCCTATTAAAGGATTTGATCACCCTATTAGGAGTGGCCTAGTTAGAGGTCTTGAAAACAATTCAAGGAAATTGCCACCTTGTTAAAGGATTTTGAAATAGTTGTTAAGACAACTCTGTTAAAAGATTTAGATCATTGTTACAATGGTTAGAGAGTAACAATGAGATGACCTAATTTGACTGCAACCAATTTTCTGATTTTAGATCTTAGTTTTGGCTTGTTCTTAATCCTTCCTGGTTGAATATGACTTTGTTGCACCACAACGATATTCTTCTTATGCTTCAAATTCACTTCCTCTATTCATCAATATATCTTCAATGACATCATCATAATTCATACATTCTCTTGCACACTTTTCACACACTTGTACACTTTGAAATCATAACTTGACATTTTACTTATCTTTCAATTTATCAAGTTAGCTCAAATACAACTTACAATAGTCAATATTCATCACCTTAGTTGGCTATAATCAATAGATAAGTCAATTAAGCTTAATACAACAAAGTAAGAAAATCCTTTGTTAGCCAACCCTGCTCAATAGTAACTAACTTTGAAACAATTTTCTTCATTAACTAACAGAAGCTCAGTCAACACTACAAACTTACCAAAATCCTTTGGCAACTGAGTGAGCTCGGTTAGCACTGGCTCCATCCATCTTTCCTTTATTACCTGAGTAAGCTTGGTTAATACTCACTTTTTGCAACTTTTCCTTTGAAACTCGAGTGAACCTAGTAGACACTACCTTCTAAACTAGGAAAATATAGGAACACTCGATAATCATTGAGAATTGTCTTCACTGCTCAAGTGAGTTGGGCATATACTAACTAATAATGATTATGGCATTTGTGTAGCATCAAAGACAACACACAATTAATCAATTGTATCCAACACTCTCATAGTGTAATATCTTGTAAGAAAGTTTTTGAGGTGAGAGATCTTAGTGTGTAAGATCTTAGTTGGAAGGCCCTTTGATATAATCTTTGGAGGTGAAAGATCTTAGTGTATATGATCTTAGTTGGGAAGTTCTTCTTGGTGAAGCCTTTTGGGCTCAAACTCCCCTTGTAGAAGCTCTTGGTTTGGAAGCTTTCTTTTTGGAAGCTCTCTCATATTGTAATAATTTGGAGTTCTCTCATTTGGAAAATATTGCAATGAATTTCAAGTTTTAATGGATTCTTTATGAAGCATTTTGTCTTCTCTTTGTCTTCATATTATTGTATTTTTTATTGTGATTTGTAAGGGTGGTGTGGCTCTTCATCATTATTGAATATGTTGTGTTGACTTTTTATATTGAGGGATGGAACTTGAATCAAGGAGGAGTTCACTAACTTACACAGATGCTCATTTCAAGTAGGATGACTCCATGCTAAGGTGGAAAGTCTATTTAATTTGGTGGCAAGTGTGATGTTCTAGGGTCATTTTTGTTTCCTTTTCTCTATTCCACATTTGAGATAGACATGACATTTTTTAAATGAAAATTACTATTGGACCCAAGTGCTCTTAAAGATAGCTCTATCTTTATAGAGAAAGAAATTTGTTATTTCTTGAAAAGATAAATAATTTTTTAGAGAAAATGTGTAATGAGAACTCTTTATCCCTGGTTGAATCCATAGGTGGAATGTGAATTATGAATTTGGTCATGGACTAAAATAATTTTGTAAGGCACATAGTGCCAAATTATTCATTATAGCACATAGAGATTGAATAATTATGGACCATAGTTGATGGGAATTCCCTTCCACATTATTCGACATTCTTTATGGGATGGGATATGAATGTGTTTCTATACCAAAGCATCACCACTTTGAAATCTCCAAACAAATAGATTCTTTTGAAGAAGACTCTTATGCACTGGTCTGGGAGGTTGGTTTGGTAGAAGTGGAGTTAATTTTGAATACCTATGTGCATGATGTGGGAGTGGTTTTACAAAATGGCATGTATGTTTTATGATGCAACCCTGAGATGACCAATGACAAGGTGTGACATGACATAAGCTAGAGGCATGTGTGAATTCACAAGCTTAAGGTAACAATTATATCAAGTTGTTGCAAAGACACAAGAGATGGTTAGTAGGACTTTGGAGTGAAAAGATGTGAGAGATGGTTAGAAAGACTTTAGACGTCAAACCAAAAAGTTAGAAGAAAGAGTCATGAAGTTGCAAACACACTCGGTTAAGTGCAATGTCATGAGGATGTTTGACACAAATTTGAATAAGGCATCTATGAGTTTACAAGCTTAAGGTAATGCTTAGCCAAAGTTGTAAGCTATGATAGATGGTTAGTGGGAACTTGGAGAGAAAAGCTATGAGAGATGGTTAGTAGGACTTTAGAGGTCAAACTAGGTGGTTAGAAGAAAGAGTTACAAAGTTGCCATCATGATTAAGCGCAATGTTGCGAGGATATCTAGCACAAATTAGTTAGCAGTTACAAGGTTGTTACTAACTACTTAGTTGCAACATTGTAGTGGTTCATATGTAGTTAGGCCTAAAGGCTCTAAGGTTACACTGAATCTTGAGTGCAACTTCTCCAATCTCTGTGTGGGTCCCACCACAAGGCTTGAGATATCATGAGATTATGACAAGTGGCACATGGGCCCCACTTGGAGATGATTGGTGACTATGTAGAAATTAAATCCAACCAATCATATTATGAGACGTGGCAACCTATTGGTAATCAAATGAAGATTTGATTGGAGCTTGCAAGGGAGAAGGTACGTGGCACCTTGTTGGCAGTCAACTGAAGGTTTGATCGAAGCTTGGAAGGGAGAAGGTAATTTCAAGTGAAATTAAAATAGTGAACTCTGTCATCCAAAAAATTCATGTGCATAACTTTTAAATAAAAGGACCTAAGATGATGTTTGATTATATAATCTCAACTATATAGACAAATAAAATATTTTTAAAACTTTCAAAGGGCATGTTCATCCTTAAATCCTACAAATTCCAATGAGCACATAGGGCATGATTATTATCCAAAGACGCAACTAGCATATATCATTGCAAAGGTCTTGGAATGAAGAATCTAATTTTGCAAGCCAATATGTATAGGTCCGAATTGGTAAAAGATATTGCAAGTTTTGTTAAAAGGGGCATTCTCAAACATATTTTCTTGTTTTCCCACTAAAATTTTAGAACCAATTTTGGAGGAAATCAACAACTTGGTTGTCTTGAAATTTGGTAGAAATTCTTAGGTATTAGTGTTGTTTTTCTTTGGAAGCCATTTAGTGGGGTTTCTAGCAAGATTTCTGGTAGTAATTTTGGCTTATCTCTAGCAATTAGTTTCCTCATCATTTGGGGATATTTTGATCACTTTGTTGAGGCAAATAATGAATATTTGATTTTTAGTTGAAGAGGGAGAGATGAGAGATTTTTTGAAATAACATTAGATGACATATAAAGAAGAAATTTGACACTATTAGATCTCATCTAACCTTCATTATCTTTATTCTTCATTGTATAGGGTTGGTTCTAGCCTATTAAGCAAGTTCACAAGCTATGTTTCCACCATTCTCAGCATTTTTTGGTGTTTGAACAACACTTGTAAAAAAATTCGTAGAGCACAATAGATGAGTTTGTCTAGGATCTTTATGGATTTGATTTTTCTGAATCTTATTTCATATAGTTTAACAAGGATAATATTTTTATGGAATTTTGCTCCATTTGGTTCTATTGGTTCCACTTTGAAAGGTTGACATTTATGGAGTTTCCCTCCATGTTCTTCCATTTTTGTTCCTCAATGAAGCGGATGTTATTGTTGAAGTTTTTCTCTCCAAATTTAGATGATTTGATCCAATTTGAAGGCAATATGTTGTTAAATCCTCATAATCCATTCCTTTGAGTATCCTAACAAAAATCATGATAATAATAATTTGATCATCATTTCTCTCCTTTTACTTTATTTTCATATATTAATGTGATAATGATCTGCATACTTTATTGCTTAGATCACGAGTCATGCATGTTATGAATTGATCACCCATTAACTTGCAATGCGATGATTCATTAAGTGGAATGTTTATATCCACATGATTGATGCAATGTTGATGCAAGTATCATTAGTTGGCATGGTCTATGGTCATTTGTACATTAGTATAATATACTTTTTATGAGAAGACTAATCAAACTTTTTTATTGATAATACTTTGAGCATATACTTTACCTTGATATCAGGTCATCTCCATTGCTTTGTGGTAACATGTTTTATTTTCCTCATTGTTTCTCTATGAGAGTTTTATTATACTTATTCAAAATGATTTCTAATTTGCATATAAGATGAAATACTTCTTGTAGATAGTTGTCTTGTTTCTTGTGTCTATGTTTTTCAGGTAATCCATCCAACCACATATAAGACAGTATTATTTGGTGTACTTTAATGACCTATCCACTCGGCTCTACAAATATCTAACTACACTTAGAAGAGACCTTTTACATAATTGAAGACATTCTCAAAGACCAAGTTGCTTCTATTTAGCATTTCATTGTAAAATTTGTGTTTAATACCTTTTGATGGAATTTACCCAAATAAAGATTAAAGGGGGGTGTTAGAATTTATAATCTTTCCTTGGTTGTATTTATTAAATGGGATAAACCAAGGTATCCCTTATGTTGTTTTTCCTCTAGTCCACATGTGAGGACAAGTCCCTTTTTGTAATTCCTTTATTAAGGAAAATAGTTTATTCCTCCTTAAGAGGATTATGATACTTGTTATGCACACACTTATGAATGTGGCAATTATTCACTTGGGAATTACAAATAACTCCTTTTCTCATCTTTTTATAAGAGATGCTTCTCTCTCATTCTACAACACACAATCACAATGTAGTTCATGTAATAAGCCCTATGGCTCCTCATTATATATATATATATATATATATATATATATATATATATATATATATATATATATATATATATATATATCCATTCTTAGGCATTTGCCTCATTCATATAATTCACAAGGGGTTTTCTTTTCTTTCCCCTTTCATAATATGTGTCTCCATTCTTGTGTTGATCCTGTAAAGCTCTTTAAAATATGGTTATTATGTTCATCACAAACTCTCTTGGATTAATTTAATTCTTTAATTTTAGTTCATTTTGATTTTATTATTTCTAATAGAGGTCAAATACTCCATTGCATGTGTAGTAGAAAATAGTGTATGTGGAGATTATAGAAAAATTTCAATGTGAAGAAGGAAAGACTTAGAGGAATAGAGTAGCAATTTGATATCTAGTTGATTAGAATAGTACAAGGGACAAGAGGCACGATCAGATATAAGATTTCAAAGGATCAAGGTTAAAAGGAGCAGAACAAGTGCCTGAAATTAGCACATGAAGATTATATATAATCAGGTCAAAGATTTCTAATACTTTCTTGCCATTGTATTAGATGTTAAAAATCTTGTATTGATAGGTTAGCTTAATAGCTAGGTAGGAGAACCTTTGGAGAAGGTGATTGAAAATCCTATGTATTAAGTGGGTTTAACAAACTATTGTAAATCCTTATTAAACTATATGATTTTTCTGAATCTTTATCAGATCTTGCATTGTTACTTCTTTCTTTTGTGTTTCTACTATGAGGTTCTATAGTTGGGGGCTAGGACATATCCTTTGGGGATTCTCCTACCTTGCACTACATCAGGTGGTATCAGAGCGAGAGTTCTTCAGCATGTGGATAGATTGTTGGCTATGAGGTAGTTCACACTAGGACTTGGGTTGGAGATGTTGATCTATGTAGATTTTGATCTAATCGTGTATTACTCTTTTTGGAGTCCTAGATCTCTTACTTGTGAGGTCATAGATCATGGTTCTAACTTGTAATTGCAAAGGGCTTATAGATGGATCGATGAATGCAAAGATGGAAGACTAAACTTGTTGAGGCATGATCATAGAGAGTTTGTGGATTGCATATCCATGGTCCTAGACTTGTGATGTGGTTCATGATTATTCGTGTGAAGTGGTAGGTTGTGATCTGACTTGCGAAAAATTCAAGGTTGTCACAAGGAACATAGGAAGGAGTTTTTGTAGAGGATTAATGAAGATCTTGGAAGATGGCTCCGAAAGGATTGGACCCTAGGATGATTGTGAATCTTTGTGATGTGGTGGAGAGGAGGTTTTTTGAGATGTTTTCTCAGTTTGAAGCTAGCTTGACTAATCGAGTTAAGGATGGGGTGAGGAAAAAATTCCATAGATGTTTGTGGAGTTAGAATCTACTAATCTAGAAGAGAGTTGTTTGGCCAGTTAAGAAACTTGTTCATGAAAGAAGATGGCATACCAAGGTTGAGGTGGTAGAGGTTGGTTTTGTTGATCAGATTGTGGAGTATAATACAGAACTTACATAGCAGCTAGAGGTTGGTGTTGAAGATATTCCTAACCTTGTTGATGCTAGGACAGAGATTGGTTTTCATGATCAGTTGGTTGGATCTGACATGGAAATTGCAGAGCACTTGGTCATGGATGATCTAGTTGCTAATGGTGATGAGTTGTGTGTTGTAGAGCATCTTATTATGAACAATGAGATTGTTGGTGTTGAGAGTTTGGCATGTGTTGATGAAGATCTACATGTTGCTACTGATGTGAAGTTTGTTGTTGCTAATGTGGGGTTTGTTGTTTCTAGTGTGGATTCACTAGTTGTTGATGTCGATGGGGATTTGATGATGAAGCAATATGTTTAGTTTGTTCCTGGGAGTGAGCATGCTAATTGGTTGGTTGAGATTTTAGTGTTTGATAGAATGATGTGGATGTGGATGATGCACAAATTGGTTTTCTTGTCCCTATTGGAGTGGAAGCCTTTGGTGCAGATGAAGATGGTTGTTGCTCTTTCTTTGGGCATCAAAGTGGGGACACATTTTTCAAGTCTTCTCCATATGTCCTTTAGATTTAATTTTACTTTTATTGTAAGATTTAGTTTGTCATCCTATTTGACTTAATAAAAACATTGGCATATTAATTGATTATTTATTGCATCATTCTATGTTGTTCTTTACTTGATTTCTAACACCCCTATAATATCTAACATACAATTAGTGTCATAGTTTAAAGTTAAAAATTCTATAATTTTTTTCCCCTTCAATGGAAAACAATCATTGCATGTTTGTTTCTACTAATAATACATCCAATTAAAACAAGTTCAACTTCAAAATCCATTTTGAGATAATAGATAAAATTTACAATAATATTTGAAATTTAACTTTGTCTTTTGCATCAAATGACAAATTAAATATACATTAAATTTTCAAATGACTTCGATATTTTAAGCTTCTATTAAAATATTTTCAAAATTTAGATATTAAATCTTGATTAAGAAATGAGAAGTATATGAATTCCTTTTTTAGAATATATTGAATTGCCACTGAAATTCATATGTAGCAATGTACTAATAATAGAATAGTATATATTTCAATACAAATGGTGTTTAAAAATAAATAAAAATCCCATAAGACAATTAGGACTTGTAGACAAATAAAGTTAGGGTACTAAAAACAAATATTCCCTAGTGTAAATATTATATTTTAATAGCAATAAGATGTAAAGTTGAGATGCCTTTAAGATATTATTTGTCATTCATGACTACTAGAATAAAATATACCCACTTTAGTAGATGTCATCCTCTTCAAAGAAGTGATGAAACTCTCTTTCATATTGATGATGGATCATTGTGTATGATATGAAAAGTTGATACAAATAAAAGTAACACAATATAATCAAGAAACACACAACATAAATGCTATAGATCGTGGAAAGTTAATATCTACTAGTAAATATGTGATCACGGAATAGATAAAGGTCTAAGGTAGTCAAGTCAAACTAGTTCCTAAAAGATTTGTTGATCAAACATAATGGAATTCATATTCCAAATGATCAAACACATCAATAATTTCAAATATAACAAAAATCATTTCTATTAATAGATTTTCCATAATAAATTCTTATAATATAAGAGACATTTATTTCTTTATTGTATAACATTATCGAATAAAATAAATAAAAAATCATGAATGTGTAGAGAACCAAACCCTCTTAACTAACATCTAAATCAAACCTTTCTTTTTAGCTTACTTTGAAAAAGGTTTATTTCTGTTTCTATGAAATGTATTCTGTTTGACACACATTTTTCTCTTTCTAATGTTGGATAAAGTTGCCAAGTTTTCAATACCTTCGGGAACAAACTTTATTTGGTCAGTCTGAAATCAATATAAAAGCTCACATATCTGAAGTCAATCAAAGAAGACAAGCATAAATTGAACAATGCTTTTTGTTTTTAGTGGCGGAAGTACTTAGCAAGAAAGCAAGAAAACAAAACATAGGGTCGCATGCTATCAAATTGTGTGCAATATTGACTGAACTTTCGCCTAAGTTTTAAATTCAATGAACTTTCTTCCACAGGGAAAGAACAAGGAAACCATAACTTGTTGCAGCCTTTTGGATTTTATAAACCATCTTAGAAGAAAAGGAAACATTTGAACAAACAGCGTAAATTGGGCGACGTTGAATATGAAGAAAGTAGGCACTTCTCCAAAATAAAAATAGAAAAATGATAACAACTGCCCCACATATAAAAAGAAGTGGTCCATGTTCTTCGTTTCAAAAGTTTTGTAACAGACCCTAATAAATGCAATCTTTAACCTATTTCATGCTCAGCTCGGGACACGTTCAAAGCAATCAATTCATAGCTTGACGTGATTCCTTCAGCCTCAAGATATCTCAGCCTGTCCCCACTACCCACTGTACAGACTTCTTTCATACTTTTATAAAGAAATCGAACTTTTATTAATATTGACGGCCTACTACCATTTTATTTTCCTCTTTAGTCAATTTTAGCCAACTTTTAAGAAGTATATAATCAAGCTCTATAAAATTTGTAAGCGAGTTAAATTAGGTTGTTTGTTGTCTGTAGATTGGATAATTGTTGAATGATGTGGGTAGTGGTGATAGGTCTGTATTACCAATTTTAATTACTACAAAAATTAATAAACTCTATATGACCAAAACAATTTTAGAGTTTGTTTGAATTTGTGGAGTTTGGATTAGGTCTTGTTATGTTGCTTTCATTCTTTTAATATGTCCTCTTTATTCTTTCTTTCTTTTAGTATGACTTCTTCATTCTGTGTCTATTATTATTTTCTATTTTGCATGGGGATGTTTGGAAAGAATGAAAAAATGGGATATTTAGAAATTTTCAATTTAGTGTTGATTTTGTTTCTTCGAAAATATGTTGAGTCATCAATGATAATGTGGCTTATACTTCTTCCTATTCTTGTGTTATGGTTTCTATATTTAATTTTGATCTTGAGATGGCTTTGCCTTTCTCCAAAAGAATATTTCTACGAATACTATGAAAATCAAGCTTCCCAAGGTCAACCTTACTTGGCAAAACCCTTCTCATGATTGGGTGAAGGTAAACTTTGATGGAATGACAAAGGGGAAACCTGGACAAGTTGATTCTAGGGGAGTATTATGAGATAAATATGGTGGTTCCACTATAGAAATGGCATTCACTTTGAGAAACCAAACCAATCGCATAGAATAAGTAGTGGGAGCCTACCATGGATTTCTATTAACTTCTAAATTAAGTTTCAAAAAGATCTGGATAAAAGAAATTATTAAGATATCAATAGCTTCCTTCAAAGAAAACAATAAACCAAGTTAGACTATAGAGAATTGGATTGTTAGACATTATAAGGTCTCTTGATAATGTTTACAAATCTCATATATTGAAAGAGGTCAATGGGGTGGTTGATTCGATTGTAAATATGGAAGAGTCGAGTAATCTAAATTATAATGGGGGAGAGGTGATATATTTCTAGCTCAATTGGAATACTTATTAGCCTACAACATGCTTTGAACATATAAGTGCAATAAATTCCACCTTGCTTAATTTGGTGAGGAAGAGCATCAATTTCTTATTGCTTCTAATTTAGAACATTGTGTGTGTGTGTGTGTGTGTGTGTGTGTGTGTGTGTGTGTGTGTGTGTGTGTGTGTGTGTGTGTTGAGTTTGTGAGTGGAAATGTTAGTGTGATTCTTTGTTTTAGAATCCTAAAGACAAAAGACTTTGAGTCTTCTTCTTGGCTACTTTTGAAATTTTACAATGGTGGGAAATAGAAATTGGATTGATCCTCTTACATGTAAAGGGATGAAGAAAATAGTACCATTTGGATAATTTTATAGAAAGGGGCATTTTCACCATATTTTGGAAGGCTCTATGAATATGGTCATCTATTCTCTCTAAAGATTTTTCTTAATTTTGGAAGAAATGATATGATTAATTGTATTGGAAGACCCTCTGTACGAATTTTCCTAAGGGCAAAATTCACCCAAGAACTAAGAACTCAAACACAAGCACAATTGTAGACCAAAAATGGAGAGAGTATGATCAGAATAACAATGTATTCAATTAATTTTCACAAGAGTACACTAGGAGTGCTTGAATATAAAGGCCTTAAGAGAGCTTCTAGAATGCATAGAAGTTAGCACCATGAACTATCACACAACCAAGCACATGTCCACCAGATATGGATTATCCTTCATTAAGCATGGAAGTAAGCGCAGTGATGTGAGGATAAGTCTACAAGGGTGGGACACGCAAAACAGTGTTGTAGACACCATGTGCTCAAATAGAGTTGCGTACTCCTGTGTTGTCAACATGACAAATCACATAGTGTGCAAACTCCTAAGTGTCTGATAAATAAAATAATAAAATAATGCAATATAATTAAATAGTGCATTAACCTAAGTAAACTTAAGTAAGTGTAATAAGTAAATACTTATTTACGCCAACACCCCCCCCTTAAGTGCAACTTAGGGGAATGCCCTTAAGCTTACGAACTGGCTACCAGGCCATGTTAGGTACCCATGTACATAATAAAAATGCAAATCTCTCATAAAGTGGGGAAAGAGGGAAAACCTCATGGGAAAACCCCTCCCCTAAAAAGAGAGATAGAAGAGGATGCATCAATGGATGGAGTAATCAAGACCCCTCCATTACGACATACATCCAATATATACATAAGAGAATAAGAGAAGGAAGAGAGATAGAATAGGCTCCCCACCAAAAGAAGAACACCAACAAGTGAAAGCTGCTCCGATGAAGAAGCTGGTCCAAGAATGCAGAATGGTGTTCCTCCCCTTAGAAAGAAACAATGGCAAAGGTACACTCCTGAATATGTGTGATGGCCTTGAAACCTACTCAAGTATCCCTGTACTGATGCTGAAGTTCACCCTTCCAACTGTGCTGAAAAGAATGAATGCAGATTGGTCAAGGATGTCTGTTGAACCTATTCCATTGAACCATATATCTCCTCTACTAAAAAAGAGACCTCTACTAATTGTTATTCATAAGGATCCACAATCACGCCAACCTATTTAGATTGATCATGCAGAGAATGGACATGAGGGTTAGAGTGAGGTCTCACAACAAATATAGAAGAATCATCATCAATGAGAAGATGTAAGTCCTCAAGTCTTTCACCCAAGTCAACTGAAGTTGGAGCTGGAAGACAAGATGTACCATGTTGAGATGGACCTTTCACTATGGCAATATAAGCTCATGGACTAGACTAATGTGACCTCTCACTACAACTGTCGATAGAACCCCATGTGTTTGAACTTGTTGAAGCACTATTGCTAGTGTCACTATCAATTTCCACTGTGTATGGAGTACGGAGAGAAGTAGAGGACAAGCTGGGAGAACTTTCCTCAAAATAAATATCCTTCTCCACAAAAATCTCGTGAGTCTCTGGATCCATTAGTCTATAAACCTTCACATTGTCTTCATAACCAATAAAGGTACAAGGCCTAGGTGATGGTGCCTTGCAACTCCTGGAAGAAAAGTTTGCCCATGTTGGACAACCGAAGACTTTTAGGTGACTCACAACTAGTTTTCTACCGCACCATGCCTCAAAAGGAGTCTTGCCATCTAAGGCTAGATGAGGAGATCTATTAAGTATGTGAGTAGCATTACTAATGGCTTCAACTTCTAATGTTGGATCAAGAGACTTGGCCTTGATCATACAACTTGCCATGGTCTTGAGAGTCCTAATCCTCATTGATGCAACATCTGTCTTGTGCAGACTGAATGCTAGTGAGTTTTGAAGATCAATCCCCTCAATTTTGTAAAAGTTCTTAAGTCTTTTGTCAACATATCTATTCTCATTGTCCACCCTTAATACTTTAATGGCTTTCCTTAACTTTTGTTCAACATGAGTCTTGAAGTCTTGAAGCTTGTGAACTACTTCATTCTTATGATGAAGGAAGAAGACCCAAGTGAATCTTGAAAAGTCATCAACAAATGTGAGTATGTAGCAGCCTTGGTTGATTGAAGTCACTACAAATGGTCCTACTAATACCATGTGAACTAGCTGAAGAACAACTAGAGCTCGAGAAGACTTCCCTTTATCATACTTCTCCTTGAGATGCATATCCACTGAACAAGATGAACACTCCCCCTTAGAAAAGTTGATATTGGGTAGACCTTTGATCATGTGTTTTGAGCAAAGTTGCTGAAGAGAGCGAAAGTCAAGGTGACCAAACCACTCATGCCATAAGTTGATGTGTGAAATAGAGTGAGTTAGCAAGGCTTGAGAAGAACTCTTAGGCACAAACTGGGAGAAGGAATAAAGCCTCCTGTCATCATTGACTTTCCCAACTGCTACCAATGAATCATCTTTTAGACTGTGCACCATCACTAAATCAGGAAGGAACTCAACCTTATGACCATCTCCAAGGTGAGTGATTTGGTAAACTAATAGGAGATTAGAGCTTAGATTGGGAACATAGAGAACATCTTTGAATTCCCCATCTTCCATTTCTACATGTCCTTTCCCTTTAGCTTCCATTTTAGCATCATCTCCAATGAAGATGTGTGGTACCTTTGACTGCTTCAATGAAGAAAATTCTTCCCTTGAAGAACCCATGTGGTAGGAGGCACCTGAGTCAAGTATCCTTTCTGAAGAAGAATTTGAATTTGCCATAAGTGCTTGACCTTTTCCCTTCAAAGAGGTTGGAGTAGAATCCTTGGAAGTACCTGGCACTTGAATCTTGTTCTTCTTGAGTATATTTTCTAACTCATCGATTCTTTCTTTTTTACAATGATGCTCGTCATGATTTGGGTTTTTACAGTATGCACAAAAGAGTTTGTCCTTCTTGTCATTAGTTCCTTTCTTGTTTGAAGAAGAACCACCTTGTTGAGAGGAGTCATGTTGTTTCTCAGATTATGTTTTCTACTTCCACTACTTCTTCTTCTTCTTGTTTTTTCCCCTTTGACTAGATGTGTGATCATTACGAGCTACTAAGGCTTTGGTCTTAGATGACTTGAGAAGGCCAAAATCCACCAAGTGAGATTTTTCAACAATCAACATGTCTGCAAATCCATCAAAGGAAGGTTTATGGTAAGAAGATCCCATGGTCAACTTGTGAGTATTGAAGCTCGAATCAAAGTTAGCATACTCAGAAGGTAGCTTCTTTAGGATGTGATGTATCAACCTATCATCCTTCAAGGGATTTCCACAGTCTTTTAGAAGTGCCTTATACTCATTGACTTTCATGATATAATCTTGAATTGTGTCGTAATTTTTAGGATCCAAGAGAAGTAGATCATCCTCAATCTGAAATCCCTTTTCTTCATCCACTTTACCATACAACTATTCAAGTTTATCCCAAGCTTCCTTAGATTCTGAATAATTTTTAATGTGGAAGAGAAGATCGCTATGTACACAACTTCTTATAACACCTAAAGCTTGCCGGTCTTGACTTGTCCAATCAATGAGTTCTTTAGCATCAATAGGTTTGGTAATTGTACCATCAACATAAAGACTATATCCTTTTTCCATTAATCTACTCCATGCAATAGCTTTCCAAGTACAATAGTTGCATTAAGTTAAAGGAGGACATTTAAAACCCATGATGTAGAAATGAAAGAGCACAAAATAGAACACAAAAAACACAGTACACACCCCCCCTTGTCACTCAATCAAAAGACCCCCCAAAAAGAGATGCTTTGGCACTTTATAAGTAGTGTGTTTACAATGAGCCACTTGTCAAAAAGAACAAAGTGAACTTTTTGATTTTGTTTTTACAACTACCTTATAAGGCTGAAATCTATCACTTGAGCACTGTAGATTAGATTTACAACAATTTTGAAAAAGAATCAAAGCTTTACAATGCCAAAGAAGGCCTAATTCTGAAAGTGAGAAATTGGTCCACACAACCCTAGAATCTAACTTCAAATCTAGAAAGTAGATTAAAAAACACACACTTTCAAAAAAATAAAACCTAAAAAAGTGACCAGATGTGCCTGTACGGAGCTTCTGAAGTTGCAAAATGTAGGATTATGTAGGTACAATCACTAAAAAACACAACTTCTGCAAAATCTATGCACCAAAACTAGAAAAACACACCACCAGTGGAAAAATCTCAAAATTCTACCTGATTTTAAAAAAAATTGCACCTGAATCGGAGTCTGAATGTCCAAGTTACGAGCTCGCAAAGTTAGGCTACCAAACTAAAAAGCAATCTAGAGAGGGGTCTGGAGGAGAAACTGCAAGTGTAAATTTGAAGGTCAAACGGTCGTCAAAGCAGTTCTAAAATGCCCTAGAATGACATCCAGATGGGCGTCAAATTTAACCCAGCAAAAGATGATGTCATCAAAAAAAGTGCCTAGTGCTGATGTGGCAGGATGACGTGTTGCTGACTGGGACGTCTTTACTGTACGGACTATGCTAACATGGCAAAAAACACTGGTTCCATAGGTGACATGGTAGTCTAGGCTTATGTGGCACTTAGCATGTCAAGTGTGACACATGGCAGGATATAATTGGTCCGTGTGGAGGAGTTGCGACAGATCGCAGTCACGTGCATGGCAGAGCAGAAGGTCACCACATGTTTGTGTGAGGGAAGGAAAATAATGCCGTCATCAGATTCATAATTGACGAGAGTACAGGCTTCACTTCTGGGAAACCATAAAACAACAACACCGTGGAGATGTCTCCGGGTGCCAGTTTCGCAGATCGTCAAAATTATTCAGAATAATCCCACATTGGGTGGGATGTGATGTAGACTATTGTTTAAAAAGAATAGTGGTCACTACCAAAGGAAAGTGTAAGCACCGGAGGTGTTGTAATTAGTTGCTGCCGGTTGTTTATACGGCTCACCGTGCGGTGGGGTTCCGACCGGTTTCGGTGTTGCCAAAAATATGTATAGCTACTGATGAAGATTAAAGAGGGTTGCGCTGGTATTTCTAAGCACAAAATTTGCAGAGCTACATGTGGAGTAGTATGACCCGCAGATTAAAATTTCAATATACCTTGAGACAAAATATACCCTCGAAATTGGCAGATTCGGGGTGTCACTGCTCGAGTCTGCTAAAATTATTTTCTTCGACTTTTCAAAAATAATTGGATAGAAAATAAATAGCATAGAAAAATAAAATTGCAGATCTAAAACTAAATTCATAAATCTGCGAAAATGATCATACCCATACTACAAATTAGGGCCTCTAGGTTCCGATTTGCAAAAAAAAATTTCCTCATGGTCAACTATGGGCCAAGGTAGGCATGCTTATAGTCTATTTTCACCGATTCAGCGTTTCGGATGCAATGGAGAGGTCAGATCTGGTGCTGGATGCTCCCAATTTTTGCAGCACTCCAGATTCGGGCTGAGGTGATGAAGCAAGCAAGAGGTCTCAAATAGCTTGTGATGAGAAAATCTCCAAGTTGCTCTGATACCATGTAAGAATTTTCCTAAGGGAAAAATTCACCCAAGAACTAAGAACTCAAACACAAGCACAATTGTAGACCAAAAATGGAGAGAGTATGATCAGAATAACAATGTATTCAATTAATTGTCACAAGAGTACACTAGGAGTGCCTGAATATAAAGGCCTCAAGAGAGCTTCTAGAATGCATAGAAGTTAGCACCATGAAGTGTCACACAACCAAGCACATGTCCACTAGATATGGATTATCCTCCATTAATCACGAAAGTAAGTGTGGTGATGTGAGAATAAGTCTACAAGGGTGGGACACGCAAAATAGTGTTGTAGACACCATGTGCTCAAATAGAGTTGTGTACTCTTGTGTTGTCAACATGAAAAATCACAAGGTGTGCAAACTCCTAAGTGTCTGATAAATACCATAACAAAATAATGCAATATAATTAAATAATGCATTAACCTAAGTAAATATAAGTAAGTGTAATAAGTAAATACTTATTTACACCAACACCCTCAATAGTACAAAAGATTAAGTTACTAAGAAAATTGGTTCATTTGTGAAGGTGGAGAAATTGGTAAAAGATATAATGTTTTTTGAGCCAGAGGTTCAAAATTTTATCAAGGGAGTGGTAAAATGGAATTTTTTATAATGATTTAGAATAATTTATAGGGGGTGAATAAGTTATACTCTTGTCCAAATGTACCAATTCAACTTTTAATAACTACATACAACTTAATCAAACTCAAATACCCACTCAGTCTCTATAAGTACTAACTGATTGTAAATAAACTACTATAAAATATAGCATGCATAACAATAACATTCACACATGAAAATAATACTTTAACATGAGGATTTAAGGTGGAAACCCAGTTTGAGAAAAATCACAAAGTAACATGCTAGGTCAATTTTTCACTCATCTGAAGTGAACTTAGTTAAGAGCCAATCTTGTTAAAGGTTATACAACACACTGTAAAATGTGACCATGTTGAAAGATTTAATCACCCTATTAGGAGTGGCCTTTTTACAAGACTTTAGAATATTTTGTTACAATATCACATTGATTAAAGGATTTACGAAATGACTGTTAGCTCAACTTTGATTAAAGGATTTTGATAGATACAATGGTCAAAATGTAATAGTAGGTTTGATCTATAAAGTAAAATTCACTTTACAAATTCATATATCTATTTGATCATCTATTGGTTTATTGACTAGCCTTCATTGACATCTCCATCACTGATCTGCTTGGCATATCCTCAAGCAATCACTTCTTCACAAATTCTTCACACTTCACCTCTATTGCTCTCCTCTTCATAGCATCTCCTTAAGATTGCCGATCAACAACAAACCAACCTTGAAATTTATTCCTTATGCCTCCTTAAATAGGTAATTTTGATCTTTTTCTACTTAAACATCATCGTTGACCTTAGGATTACATTAGATTCATCAAATCCTTCCATATTTTTATTTCCTTCTTGTTCTATAAAATCCCAATCAAATCATTGCCTTTTTTTTCTTAACAAAATCTCCTCATGCATTAAATACACCAGCTCGTCAATCTTTATCTACCGCATGCTTTGACTAATTCAAATTTCTAATTGTGTTAGCCTCAAATTCAAATCATTCTCAAACTGCAACCTTTATTTTCACTCAAAAATTAGTATGTTCTTCATTTTGATTGTTACTGTGTAGCTCAACACACCCTATACTTTCTCACTCGACATCAACATGCCCACTCAACCATTATTACACTCGATTGCTACTAACACTTCTTCATACATTTACTTGGTAATAAATAACACTCAACTTGAACGATTTCTCTTGGCTTCTATATAAGTTCCTTAATCTTTTTCTTTTGCTCCTTCATTGACCATGTGCAATATGAATGCTAGGTCAAGCTTATCCTTTTGACTTCTTCCAACTCTTGGCTTCATCTAGAACTGTCTTCTATACCTCATGTATTGATTGAACAACACATTATCTTGTCAAGGACTAACTTATTAAGTGCTCATTGTATTTCCATTATACTTAACACATCTGAATTCAACCTTTCACTAGGTCATCTCATGATCTCTTCTTTTCAAATCCTCTTTATCAATCAAATGATATGGCACTCTACACTATTGTTAAATATCTCTCCAATAGGTTTAACACTTTTTCTTACCAATAGGTTTGACATAAATGACAACATAATAATTGCTCTAATTGTAGTTCTCAACAATCTCCCTCTTTGTCATTGATGACAACACCACATATACTTTACTAGTTACCATACAATCTAAATAGCTTCAATATTGTACTATCATCTTAACTCCCTCTATGTTTTTTTTCTATCTTTCTTAGTTTCATTATGATTCTCATCCATGTAGTCTCTACATGCTACCTTTGTCAATTTAGTGCATAATCTTTGTTTGTAGCAATACCACAACATGCGTCAGTAACATATGTTTCCCACTTGGCAACAATCATCTTCTCTACATAGCTTCTCTCTGAGCTTACTCTCCCTCTTTGAGTATCATAATAATACTAATCTCTCCCTCTTTTATCTATAAAGTAAAATTCACTTTACAAATTCATATATCTATTTGATCATCTATTGGTTTATTGACTAGCCTTCATTGACATCTCCATCACTGATCTGCTTGGCATATCCTCAAGCAATCACTTCTTCACAAATTCTTCACACTTCACCTCTATTGCTCTCCTCTTCATAGCATCTGCTTAAGATTGCCAATCAACAACAAACCAACCTTGAAATTTATTCCTTATGCCTCCTTAAATAGGTAATTTTGATCTTTTGCTACTTAAACATCATTGTTGATCTTAGGATTACATTAGATTCATCAAATCCTTCCATATTTTTTATTTCCTTCTTGTTCTATAAACTCCCAATCAAATCATTGCCTTTTTTTGCTTAACAAAATCTTGTCATGCCATAATTTTCACTACGTGAAAACATAACAAAAACATAACCAATAATTTTTTTATTTTTTTCAAAAGAGGTAGACAATAATGACACGATCATATTTTGAACTAAGAGAGAAAAGAGAGTGACAGATTCTCAATGCCACACTATACAAGGTGCAATGGTAGGGAACTTTCCATCTTCTGGACTAGACACAAGCTATGGGATGTCCCAGTGGAGCTTAGCGTAGTGGCACCATAATGGTAGGGGTCTAAGGGACATTCGAGAATATGATCAACGTGGAATCATTGGTTTTCAAGACTAAATTATCCATTGACATTACCATTTCTAGCATTATTTCATTTGCTAGCTGTTATTATAATTTGTTCATTACTTTAAATATTTTATTTGACCTCCTACACATCTTTCATGCTATTGCTTACAATATCTTATTTTTACCACTAATATAATAATTACTTCCTCTAGAAATCTTATGTTGATGTTATGTAAATAGTAATGACATATAGTTAAATTTATGTTATGCAAATAACAAATATATAATTAGATTATATATATACTTACTGCTATATTTAGGTAATTATACTACCCTTAATACCACTCTATGTTTTTCTCTCTAGTCTTGTTTAATATTTTCCCTAGGTACAAATCACATAAAATTAAATAGAATGACATTATGTAAGTTTACTACATATAGATATCCTAACAATATTATCCCCTTTATGTAAACATTCCTTCTTATATTTCTTTATGTCTCAAGACAACACTTTATTCCTATTTATTCTAAACTAACAATCCACATAATTTAGCTTAACCACTTATCCCACTTGTGAGTTGATATTAAGGACTTCAGCCTTCTTATTTTAATCATCTATTTATACTCATAGGCTCTATGTTATTGCCTACCCCCTAAGGACATAGCTTGGAAGTTTTTTTTTTTTGTTTGCCCACTTAACTTTTCAAATCTGCATGGTTTTCTTGCGGCACGTGCATGACCTTTTGTTCTTATTCTTAGGCGTGAGTGGGGAAAGAGGCTTCATTAATTTCCTCACCCCATGCCTAGGGCTAGGCACCTACAAAGACAAGATAAAGCGAAGACCTTGCTTTTTTTAAATTTTAAAACCCTTACTTACTTTTTGATGGTCGCCTCCCTTTAGAAGTTTGCTGCCACGTGCTTGATTTGGGTTTAGATCATAAGGTGAGGAGGATTTCGAAATTGTTAAATCACCCACCACCATTAGTGTGTTTGGTGAATAGGAAGGGGCCCAAGATATGATGGAATCTGTACCAAGACCAAGACTTGAGGTAAGTTTGATTTAGTTGACTTAAGTCATAAAAATGATTTTCATTTTGCCTCCATTCGACATAGGGAGAGGAGAGGGGATGTGACCACCCCCACTTGGGTCATCTTAATGTCTTGTTTTTTTGTTTGTTTTGTGTTAAATTATATTATCTCAAGTTTAGTTTGGGGTAACCTATAAACAATGCATATATTTTCCTGTCACATTTATTGTGTCAAAGCCTTGAATTGCTTATAACAATTAATATTTTATTATTATTTTATTTATAGGAAATATAAAGTCACATCTTATAAAGACTAAGTTAGAATTTTACTAACTAGGAGTTTTTGGAAAAGTTTACTTGACTGACCATGTATTGTTATTTTATTGAAGATTCATTATTTTATTACTCTGTAATAGTATGGGCTGTTTTTTTTTGTTTGCCATACAATTTCCAGAATGTTATATGTGCTTCTACAGGCCTTTCCTATACATATATTTTTGGAACTTACTTGTTAGTTTAAGGTAGATTCTTAATGATATTAACTTATCATTCTATTATGCATCATGCTCAACATGATCAACTATTGCAATTCCATCAAAATCCACATGAATCTCTTATAACTTCTTGGTTAATAATTCTCATGACCATTACAAAGAGATATAACTTCTGTATGCATCTTTTAAACATCTAGTATTCAAGGACAAAATGAATCCTTTCCATGGTATGGAGAAAAGCTTAAACAATGTTTCTATCTATCAATGCATTTGTTCTACTCTATATAAGAATTATAATTGATCAGAAGGTCTCTAATCAATCTAATGAGATAGAGATCATCAAAATAATGGATTATATATTGCATCATGTTAATATCTAAAAGGAAACTTGATTCTTCTTCTTAATATGCTCATATTCAAAGATTTTAATCTAAGCATCTCATGCAATGTTCTCCTTACGAAAAATTGGAAGAGATGGGGATATCAAGGAGATAGAGTGCAGTGCATCATTCAAGATATATTAGGATTCCTTCCTCAACACATACCAACTTAATCAATGATACCATCATCAACAAAACTCCAAATAATCACAAGGTGATGGAGACCTTACTCACAATATACAAAGGAGAATTATACAACAAGATACCTCAAAATCTCTCTACAAGAGTCCACTAACAACATATTGCTACACAAGAATGCTTCTCATTGGAAAGAGTTCATCCCTTCATGTCAACACTAAACAAATAATGAACTTCTTGACCATCAAATTTCCAACTCCTCAAGTGAAAACCTGCAAAAGAAAGAAAAAATGGGAACCATGGAGGCTCACCTCCCATCCTAGGCCTCAAGGAGGCCACCCACCGAGCTCGGGGAAACAAGATATAAACAGTTCCATGCTTCACATTCACATGCCATGCATGTGCACAATAAAATTGACAGGATTTCACAATATACTCTTATCACACCCCATCCCAAGGCTTTGCACAAAGATTCAACAAATGAATCAAGAAACGGGTGAAGGTGGGCTCTCATCATGAGGAGGATTGCATAACCTTCAAAATTCACATATTTTCAATATCAAAATGCCCTTTCGGGGAAATCAACATCTTCCCTTCCTCATACCACCTTATACCTCCCAAGATGCAAGTGAGCAAGATAATTTGCATGCCATAAACATATTCAACCATCTCCACACAAGGGAGAACTCCTCAACTCCATGTTTGAGCCCAACTAGCCCCTTCACCCCAGGCATCTCTTCCCTCCCAAGGGTGAGTGATGCCCCACACCCAATTCACCCATGAACAACAAATTCAAGAGAGACTCACACAACACTACCCACATGCAACATACAACAAGATCAATTCACAAATACACCACAAGACACCACAATACCATCATGCAATGGAAACACCATTCTAACCTACATGCAAAAATGAAGAGACTTCATTGATCATGTTACGAACCTTCCTCCAAGCAAGACAATGAATACTTGCAGTAGAGCTCCCTTCTCTTTCTTCAACCTTATTAGTCTCTAAAAGTAGAGAGTTGCCAAGTGAGGTTCAATTTAGCCACATGCCTCTATTTATAACCTTCTTATTTTCGGATTCAATGAAGAATGTCATTTTCATGGGGTCTCCTAGGTCCACTAGACACCATACAGGTCATTAATAACCCCCTAACCTATAGTACTATCATGGGTAAAGTTAATTTTAATCACAATTGGCCTTAAAGTTACTCTGTGACCCTCCTAAAGCTAAGTAGTTCAAATTGCAATTTTTTAAAAAAAGGTGACAACCTTGTTTTCTCCTAACTAAGACAATAATTGAATTTCTCAATGGAGGCTTATAACACAGAGCAAGGTGGCCACATGATTCATTGACGAACAACATGTCATTACCCATAACAAGTGCAAGTGCCAAGTGGCACACACAAAATGCACTAAAACGTCACCCATAACATATTCAAAATCTACACATGAGAAGCATACCACAAACATGCATCACACGTTCGCGAAATAAGCACATCACAACGAGGTTTACGAATCTTACAAAGATTCACCTTGGCAGAGTCATTAAACATGTGTCTATACCTTGTTTGCCCATAAAGTTTCCATGGTTCCACTTCCCTGCACACTCAATTTAAACATCAGTAACCCAATATAATAATATAAGATACCTACAAACACGTACAACATAGATCCAATATCTCATACTTCTCATTAGTGTATACAATTAATTGTCATCTAATCATTTATGTTCTAAGCACTATCCATAAACATTACAATATCATATTCCATTTAACTTTCATCTAAGTGCATATTTTCAAAACATTGCATTATAAGTCTCATAAAATATTCAAAA